>CM023451.1:153852622-154350122 GCA_013339765.2 Haemaphysalis longicornis
TCAATCAATCAATCAATATTTATAATGTTATTTCTTAATAGCGCAGTTTTTAGCATTCACAGAAGAGATTCATCATTATCACCATATTCATTATTGCAGTCGTCACCGTCCGTCATCGTCACCATCATTTTTGTGTTCACTTTTCCTCCCCCCTCATCCCCCCCGCCCTATTCCGAACTTCGCGAACTCCCTGGAAATTCGCATGGGCTTTTGTAGGTGAAACGTAAGGAATCAGTGATGTGCGCCCGTATAGCTCTAAAAAACATCGTGGAAATTGGCGCTTAGCTTACAAAAACCATCACCAAGCTTATTAGATTGATTGTGGGTTTTAACTCGCCAAAGCTACACCTGGGCTTTGAGGCGCGCGTTAGGGTGAGGCTCCGGATTAATTTTGACCGCCTGGGGATCTTTAGCGTTCCGCGAAATCTCGACACACGGGCGTTTTCTCTTCTCGCCTCAATCAGAAAAGCATCCACCCTGGCCGGGATCGAGCCCGCCTCCTCCGGCTCAGCAGCACAAAAGCGTGCATAGTTGGTAGAAAAGGTATAGGAACATTTTATGCGTATTTTTTTTAATAAATGCGGAAGTGGAAGCTCGCGAAAGAAACCCTTTTATAGTCAAAACTAGTATTAATAGCGCAAAGCCATACAGTAACACTGACACACACGCGACTGAACGGCGTGTGTTAAACTGAAGAACACTATAAAATATTTTTTCGCCCACCTGTTTATTGCTTGTCGTCGCTTTTAGAAACATAATTGCGCTCTTTGTTTTAATATTAGCTTGAAAACTCTGTTTTGCGTTATTACTTTCACGGCCATCAACGTCGTCACGCTATCGTCAGCTGCTACTTCACATGAAGCTTATGTATGACAACAGTAAAAGAAAGCCGTGACTGTACAGTTCTGTATTGCGGTACTAACGACAGCTAAACGGTACGCCTGATTAGGGAAAAGCATACTGTTGTCGCAGATTGACTCATTCCTCAAGCTCGAACGGCATCGACGCGGTAATAAATAAAAGTCATTTTGTTTTATTTAGTAAGGCGAAGAAAGCCTTAGGTGTCTCAACAAACGCACATATTACACCATCTCCCCGAAGGGAACTATATGGTGATGCAAAGCAGAATTGTTGGCGTCCATTCAGCTCATCGGACGGTGCAGCGTGTCTCAACCAAAGCAGCAACTGAGGAAGCGGCGCGCGGACCTGGTTTATTTTATAGAGCAGATGGAGTGGAGAGGAGGAGATGAGAGAGGAGACGCGCATGCGCGCTTATCGCGCAGCTGGCGTGTTGCCGTTATGTTGAGTGATCTAGTGTTTAGTAGCGCCAGAGGGAATTCCACGTCCGCGTCCACACCGGTCGCAAAGGCACGCAAGTACTGTTGTGTTACGGCGAGTAGGCGGTGGTGCTCGAGGCGCCGAAACTCATCCATCATGTTCTTGTCGATGTTGTCGTCTCTGTGGTAGAATCGGTAGTCTCCGTCAGCGTTGGTGAGGTAAAGGCTTGTTGACGTGGTGCACCGGCTGAGAGCAACGTACACGCCCTCGTCTTCCGCAGCTTTGTCTTCTTCTTCTCCTTCTTCTTCTTCAGCGGTTCCCCTACGGGAAGATGACGACGGTGGTTGAACACGAAGCTATCTCGTGATGGATTCTTTGGTTGGCCAGTCCCTAGGGGCATCCTGCCACAATCATCATCAGAGGCGCTGCGGACGGGGCACGGACGCGGGACATCCCCCCGAGCAAGAGACGCTAACATCCTCCTCTAAAGTTTTCAGTTCATCGTTTCTATTGACGTTCAGCTTCGCGTGCCTCGTTGTATCAGTAGCTTCTTGACGTAGTTTAAATGAGTCAAGGACATAAGGCGCGTTTCGTCGCACTTGCTCCTGTCTCGGTTTTGTAGCGCAGTGGGAACAGCGCCGCGTACCTCCGTTGCGGCCAGAAAGTCGTGGGATCGAAACCGGGCGCCCGCTAACTGCTTCTTTTTTATATAGTGTGTGGTAATCCGGCAATAGTGGCGCGGGACAATCCCACGGGATGGACATGTGCCGGCTGAGGATGAGGAGGTGGCGCGAGAGGAGCGAGGATAGGACATGGCGGACTCGGCTGGGCGACGTGTGTGCAGCCGGATCGGCTGAGCGGTGTACCTTGGCGTAGCGGGACTCCAAGTAAAGGTGTGATCGAGGGGCTCAGTGTCCTTCTGGGGAACCGCGGCCGGGTGCAAGAACCCCGGTACCACAAGTGTAAGGGGAGAGGTGCGGACAACGGACGGACGCCGGACATAGCCCCGAGCAAGAGATGATTTGCATCTAAAAGTGAGCGTGGTCGTTGTCGTCGGCGTCAACACGAATGGTACTTGAATGGCCGCTGCTGTAAATGGAAAATGAATGGGGGCCCGCTTGCTCGAAGCCCAATAAGACAGTCTTATTCGCAGTTTAATCTTATTGGAAGTTTTATTCGAGGTCTTATATGTTCGTTAGGCTATACGAAGCTTTCCGGAAACTCCAAAGACAGCAAACGAGACCCTATATAACATTTTGATAAGACTGTGAATAAAACTTCTCCGAGCAGTCTTATTCACAGTCTTATGCTGATGTGGTCAGTCATTTCATAGTAAAGATCGACCTATATACCGTGAAAAATGAGTGCAGAAGCCGTAGAAATGGCGAACGATGCCGAGTGGCGGCCGCTTGACCGTCTTCTTTGAACAAAGAAATGCCTGTTCCGCGGAGATCGACGCCGTTGGAAACGCCGTCGGGAGAGAGTGTGTAAAGGGCCAGACGACGCCGACGCCGGAAGCCGCAAGGCTTACCCACCTTGATGTGGCAGCAACGGCTGCAGACAACCACTGTTTTCGACGTTCGCTGTGCGCTATGGGCGTGTACTTGTTTTTCCCACGTAGTGCGTCTTTTTTTTCTTCTCCCGTCAAAAAAAAAAAGATGCACAGGAATGATCGTCTGTGGCCCGATATTTGTTATTTGTCCCGAGCAGACATAGGGTGGCCGAGCGCGCGGTGTGAATGTGCGATCGTCTGCTATGTCGGCTGTCGCCGCAGTGGCTAGGCAAAGGCGGCACGGAAATGACGTAACAAATGTATGTTTTTATTAAATTATGCCCATTAATTCAGAAACACCAAATGGGCGTTCACGAATCGTGATAGAACTGCAATGTGACAAAAAAACTACGCACAACAGCAAAACGTAAAGAAACTGAAATACCTTTGCCCGCTGATCGTTGAATAAAATCGCGTTTTCAAAGAGAAGCTGCGCAGGCTTCGCGTCTTTCTTCAGGTCCCTTCGAAAGTTGTGGTTACTAAGCTTGATTGTTTGGGTTTGTACTTTGATTGCGCATTCTGGCATTCTGTTTGAGCAACTGGGATCTTTACGCGTAAAAGCATGCATGATATCAACATTCGGCAATATTCTACAGCGCGATTGTTTACAGCTGCAGCCCTCGCTGAGCGGGCTGCCGACTACTCAGAGGGTTATTGCGATCGTGTCGCCGTTCCAAGCGGCGTGAGCTCGTTGCATTCGAGCGTACAACGATGAACCGGAAGCATATTTGCAACTAATTCACGGTGAGATGAAAAGCACGAGTCGTGTAGCGACAAGGTGAAACAACGTGGATTCTTTTCGCGCCAGCCCAGTGGGTTTCTCGGGCCCACGCTTCGTAGCAGACAATCTTTGTTTATGACTTCGTTTACACGGCCGGGCAACTGAGGCCCGGCCACGTGAGTGGCCTACCAAGGATGGCGGATCATCGCAACGTACTTGTGACAAGGACAAAATACGCCGCCTGGTGGTCAGCCTTTCTTGAATTTATCCAATCATGGTGCGAAATAAACGCTCGCCCAACGCCGGCAACGGCAATAAGCAGTTTTGCTGCGTATTCTCTGCTTTTCCCTGGAGATCCCTGTGGTGCGTGTCTACGTACCCGCTGTCCCTATAGACTTCAATAAGACAACTCTCTAGCCTAGCCTGTGGGCTTTCGAGCTAGCGCACTAGTCCCAATCTTATTCTCGGACTTATAAGTCCGGGAATAAGATTAGACTGTGAATAAGACTGCGAATAAGCACGTTTGTTCGTGCAAGCGGGCCCTGTTTCAGTTCAGCGACCCCCCTCTCCATCTGCTCGTTGGGGATAACGAGAGAATTTTTCGTTGAAGCTTTAACCTATTTCTGTTCGTTTTATTTTTTTTTTTCATTCGTTTCATACAAAAAATTAAGGCTTCGTCAGAAGTCATCCAGTTCGCCATCAGCAGTTTCATTACCCAAGTCAGATACGCTGTATGGTTCCTATTTTACTTTCACTACAATGTCGTCTGAACCTTGGGATAACTTTTCGTCAAAACCATTTTCCGCTTCCTGAATTTGTTTCGCGAGTTAGACGTTAGACGACATGCTTACAGAAATTTAAAAAAAAAGTAGTAATGACAACATACATGGCAAAAAAATTTGGACGAACTCGGACGAATAGAACTCGGACGAACTAATGTGCTTCACGATTTAATGGTTGCTTGATGGCAGCAGGTATCTCTTTCCTCAACGTGACCGAAATTACCGCCCACAAGGAGACCGTACAAAGTCCGGCAAACATTACTCTTAAAAGCTTTGTGTTGAATTCAGCCACTAGTCTAAATTCAGTCAGTCGCGAATAAAGTCTACAAAACGAAGCCTTATAGAAGTCTGGTCACGAATAATTCTGTGCATAACGTAAAAGAACCACATCAATACTGCGGCGATTATACATATGGTTACCCGTGTTTGCTGACCTCAGTGAAAACAGACGGAATTGTCAACCTTCCGGACGACTTACACTGATGCTTACATTTTGCCGAAGCTAACATTACCATGGCTGCTTGAAAATCTATTAACTTCAATGCAAATGTAGCAAACGTTATGGCTGAAGTACAACGAAATATATGTTACTGACAAATTATCCCTACGAATAGGCATGTGAGTATTGCATGTGGCTGGGGAGGAGAGCTACCTATAATTATAAGGAGAGGTCAACCGAGCAGCCAACTTGGCTTCCTTCTTCATAAGCGCACATGAGAAGGGGGTGGGTTCGCTACGCAGCCAATGCGAATTGTCTGCCTCAAACAAAAATACAGAAGCATTTTTGTATAAAAATATGAAAGTACAGAGAGTGAAGGAAAAGCACAGAGGGTTGCCCCACGTCAGAGGATTGAAGAAGAGCAACGGGAAATGCCGGGTGAGTACCCTAGGGTTCACAAATAAGAAAAAACGAGGACAGTAATCAGGCCCGAAACGCGGGAGAAATTACCGTTGGGTTGGTGGAAGCCTTCGGCCGTGTCAGGGGTGACATAGACTTCTCTGACGCGAAGGAGGCTGCAAATAGCGCTTGGGACCCACTACGCACAACAGTTGCTGCCTATGTCTTGGAAGATGACGCCAAGAAAAAGAACAAACGAAGTCGAAGAATAAAAAAAGAATAAAAAGAAGTCGAAGAAGAAGAAGAAAGTAAAAAAAAGAAGGAAAACAACAAAATATTAAAAAGAAGAAGAAAAAGAAGGGCAAGAAGAAGAAAAAAGAAAATGAAGCGTAAGAAGAAATCCGGAATCCCCGATAGTACTTCCACATCAGCAGCCTCACCTGTCTCCACGGTGTCGCAAGCACCACCAACATCTAAGACGCCCCTGCCCGCCACGAAGGTACGTCTGGCTTTTACACCAAGTACGAGGTGTACACCATGTGCGGACGACTTGCTGAGGAGAATGCGAAGCCGCGTCCAGCGCAAAAACTACCTTCCTTTGTTTCGGCCCTGACTATCCAATCCACCTCCTTACGAGAGGGGAAGGGCCGCGAGGTAATCGATGAAGAGGAAGACGAGGGAACACTGATTCACTGGGATTCTGCTACGGGGATCTTTGCGGTGCGTTGCACTCATTCATCCTGGAATCAGGCCGTCTGCCGTGCTAGAAATCATTTAGCCCTACTGGATTCCCTTGTCAAGAATATGCGCGCCCAGCTCACTGCTTCGTCTGTACCACTTTCTTCGTGTTTCTTACTTCAATTTTCATTAAATGGTGTTCGTTTTTACCTTTTTTTCTTTCTTTCTCTAATCTCCTTACTTTTATTTCTCTAGTCAGCTACTGCTAATCCATCCTAATATTTAAATATTTTTCTTTCCCTACAAAAATTACCTAATTTATTTCGGTAAGGCGCCCATTTCCTGGCCAATCCCCCTGAGTGGGTACGCGCCATTTCACTGGAACCACCCCCACCACCACGGTTCGCGGTTGTTCAACCTGTCGGGGGCCGCATTAGCGCCTGTCATGCGTGCCTACAAGCTCTGCCTCTCGCCGGACTGTAAGCGCGAAGATTGATTGATTGATTGTAGGGTTTAACGCGCCGACGCAACGCAGGCGATGAGGCGTGCCGTAGTGGAGGGCTCCGGATTAATTTTGACCACCTGGGGATCTTTGACGTGCGCCGAAATCTCGTACACACGGGCGTTTTAAATGCGAATGCATTTATTAGCCGGGGGTTGTCTTGCTCCGTTGGCCGGCGTGCGCCTGCATTCCTCCAGCGCGAGCGCACGTGAGCGCGCGCCTCGTAGTTCTGCCTTCGTCGTCGTCGTCGTCGTCGTAAATGCAAATGCATTTCTTAGTCGGGGGTTCACACAATGCAACGTGAGCATTACGCCTCTCCCTGGCGGTGACGTCACTGCAGTTGCTTCCACGTCATCATCATCGATTGGAGAAGAAGAAGAAGACAAGTCTGCGAAGCGAAGAGCGCGTAATGCCGAACGTGTTACGCGCTCGGGAACATCCAGAAGGAGTCTAGTCGTTTGAACGCGCTTCGGGTTCTTTGGAACGAGTTTGGAAGAGGAGGTGATGAGAACGGTGACGCCATCATCGCGGTCTGTGACGACAACCCTCGTCTGGCGCCGTTCAGGTCGTACCTGGTGTGTGCCTCGTGCCGCGAGTCTCTGGTCAACGGGCGCGTTCCTTCGATGAGCGTGAGTTTCGGCTACCGGTACCCTCCTCGTCCGGCGCTAGTTGACGTGCGCAAGAAGAGTGGCGAGTGGCTGGTCGAGTACATGCAGACCAGGCACTCTATGCATTGTCTCTCTGCCGGCTTCGACACGTGCCCCACTACCATTCACGGGAGTTGCATTGATCTGGTCTTTACGCGAAACTGTGACGCGCGTATGCTTCTCAAAGACCCTTTGACCGTGCACTTTAGCGATCACAAGGCAGTGATTGTGGCTGTCAGGTACAACGATAACACAAACAGGTGCTGATGAATAAATGATTACGTTCACACTCTCGTCATTAATTACGCCATTACTCACAACACACTCATCGGTGCACCCAATGCATTCGCATTTCTGCACGATTCCCTTCGGGGAGGTGCGGGGGAATTTTTTTTTGCTTTTCGCCTCCATCAGAAAAGTGGCCGCCACAGCCGGGAATCGAACCCGCGACCTGGTGCTCAGCAGCGCAACGCCTTAGCCACTGAGCCACCGCGTAAGCGCGAAGCCAGCCGGCTGGCCAACATGCTAGCCCCGAAGCTGTGTGACAGTTTTTCCGACTATGTCTGCAAGCGACGATGGGGGCGCACCCCTATAACCTTGCGCAGCGTGGACGAGCTCTCATTGAATGACATAAAGGACAACGTATGGAGGCACCTCGAGCTGTTCAAAACCAAAAGGGACGTCGCCACTGCCGCGTGGACAAGCTGCATGAATACGGCAGCCATCAACGAGTTTGGCTCGACACCTTTAAAAGAAGCCTTCAATTCGTCCGGCTTGTCAGGTTGGCCATTCGAAAAGACGCGGGTTGCTTTGAGTCCCTGGAGGGCCGCGGGTCGCCTAATGCGGCTGCTCGCTCAGGCCTCACTGCTCAGCTTGAGTGTGGAGCGTGGCCCCCGCCCGAGTCTGACCATCATTTTGGGTCCTGCGGAGGCACCACTGAGTCTTCGCGACTTCCGGGATAACTCCACGACCCCCAGCTTCTTCAAGAGCGTCGAGAGATCGACGAGTTTTCTTTCCCCAGATGGAACCAAGACCGCAAAAAGAGCGATGCAAGTGCTCAACTTCGTGCTCAGATTTACAAGCATAAATTCCGGCAAACAAAGTGCACCCGCATTTGCTGCTGAGGCTCCCTTCACCACGTTTCTCGACGCTGCAATCGTTGGCCTCATGAATATGAAGAACAAAAACGCCCACGGAAAGTTGCAATCGCCAACGTGTGGAAGCGAAGTGAGTCAAATGATGGCTGTTGTGCCTCTACGGTCCGCTCCCAACTATCTGGGTTACTGCGCAGTGTATCATCTTTGGGCGTTATTCACAGCGAACGTGGGCGATGTTGTTCCACCTCTTCAACGTCAGAGAATCTGTCTCCAGATGACTGAGAGGGCGGTGCCACGCCAAATTCTCGGAATTGGGTGGTACGGGGTGTACAAAAACCGTCTCAAAATGGCCCACCTGCGCTGGCTATCCAATGAAACAAAACGTCCTCTCGAGCAGAGCATCCGTTTTCGTTCTTGGATAGACCACCAGATAAAGCTTAAGGTGATTGAGAGGGTGCAGAGTACCACAGTAGAATTCTCTTTCCCGTCCGAGCTCCTCCTTTCAGGCTCGATGCCCGGCGTGCCACCTCTTTCATCGCACACTACAGGCGCCCTGAGCCTTTACCAGCGGTGCATGAAAAATGAGTTGTCCTCCGTAAAGCACATTATAGAAGACGACGATGACGACGAACGGCAACTTCGCAGCTTGTTCTCTCAGCATAGTCCTAACGGAGTGCTGCACGTCCCTCTGGTGGCTGTCAACCCTAGCACGAGTCTGAGGGCCACATCGGGATACGTATTCCTTCTTCGCGATACACCCCTTAGCATTCGACAGGCCAGGGCACTGCTCGAAGCAGTGCTCCGATGGACCAGTGACGACAGGTCCGTGTGGTCGTCCTTTGCGCGTGCCCAGTACCGTGGCAAGCAGGCTTGTTTTCTGGCACGCTTTCCGACACTTCTCGATACCTTGGAGGGCTTGGAAGTGCGCAAACCCGCCGAGATGGTCGAGACAGACTTGCTAGAACACGTGGCCGTGGCATACCTCGAGTTCCGGCAGGCTGTGCAGCCCTCGCCTGGCAACATGACGGACTACCGCCTCGCCGACGCCCAAAACTTCTCCTCGGAGCAACTGTTCATCTCGTATGTTGTGTCTGCTTGCTAGGCCTACGACTATGATTTGGCGTTCCGGCAGGTCTTGCTGCGGAAGGAGAGTCCCGTCCGGCAGCGCATTGACTTGGCCCCAGCTTACGATCACACCTTTCACCAGGCTTTCCACTGTCACCGTGGGTCCGCCATGAGGCCACGGCACAGCTGCAGCTTTTGGTGAAGCACGCAGTTTTGCGTCACAGGAAGCGGTTCTGCGAAACGTATTATAGTTAAGCTGTAGTAAGATAATTATGTTTGTTTGGGGGCGTCATCACCGTGAACAAACCTCAATGAATATTTTGAGCTGTAAGCGTTCTTGCCGGCATCATTTGTAATGATTTGACTAGAAGCTTTATGTAAACGAATGTAAAGGATTGTTATTCTCGCCATCGTCCTGGTCCATGCGGGAGAAGGCAGGCGTACTGCGGGACAATTAAATGCGGGGAAACTCGAACATTAAAAAACGTTGAGATCAGATGCACGTGAAATGAATGTGTTCTATCTTATCTATCTTATCTACCTTATATAACAATCTATCCTATATATCGTCCTCACAAAACAAAAAAAAAATAACTAAGCGCCGAAAAACATAACCGAAACACGAATAAAGGATTGTGTAAAAGCACCAATCGTGTAACGCCTTGGTATATTGCACGAGCAGAGATAACTGGTTGAAGGAAATCAAAAAACAACAACAAAAGTGCAAAAAATTACAAATGAAGAATTGGCTGAGCTTGCACTAGTGGTGAAAGGCTGTAGAAACAGCAGAACTGGTGGTCGACCTAGCTTAACAGGGCATCCCATGAGAGAGAGAGAGAGCAGCCTGACGCCAGCACTGCGAAGCCGTTTTGGACGGCACTGTAAAGGAAATACCATTAAAGTATGTACAGTCTTTTATTCAGCAGCAATCGGTGTCATCAGGGCCGTAGCCAGGGGGGGGGGAGGGTGTATTGTTGTCAGCACACCCCCTGAAATATGTGCGTGCAGAAGAATGTCCTGCATAAACAGTGGAGCTGGTCGGACTGGTCTTAAGTTCGCCATTTGCAGGACAAATACCGAGAGAAAATGGCGAGCGCTCGGGAGCGCGTGCCTCGCGGCGACCGCGAATTCCCAGACTCGCGCAATGGCTTTGGCAAAAAGAAAAAAAAATAAAACTCCAGCACCAACGCTTGAGATAAGAAGACGCCATGGTTGGGAGAGGTCACCACGGCCGCTGCATTCTCTAGAAGCCATTACGGATAGCTGGAGAAATGGCTACGAGTGTGCCAATCGTTCCCTAGACGAGTTGCAGACCCCTCAACCGCTGTCTCGAGCCGATGACGAAGAGCTAATGGAAGTATACAATGCTAAGGATGATTTTGCATCCACCACTCACCGCGAAGAAGGCGACGACCTCTTGGATGCATACGACGACGATTACTAGCACGCAACTATGCAAGTGAACAATGATACTGAAACTTAACTGTGTGTCCAGCAATGCCCACGTACAACAACTTCGCAATTGAAGTCTTGCACGTGAGTGCAAGCTTCCCTGAATTTTTTCTTTGGGCACAGTACACTCTTGTTTTCCCGATGGGGTACAACACCTCAAAAATATGTTTCTGGCTACGCCACTGTTCGTCATTCGTTTCATCGTCGTCTGCCGACGGCACGGGCGGGTAGGGCAAATTCTCTTGTAGCGCGTCTTCGCCTGGGTAGGCCTCCGCTCCTTCGTCAGCTGCTCCGGTTGCCATCTCCACGTGTGGAGTGTGAAGGGGTGGCTTGACAGATTAGTCGTCAAGGTCTTCGGTTCGGCAGACCCGTGGCGTGCCGGTCGCTACACGGCGACGACAACGAAGACGGGAGCTCCTCATGTGGTGTAAGCCTACGCGCAAGCCTGGAACGGCGCCGGTCGGTAGCCTCGAAGGCACGCGCTCACGTGCGCTCCGTATTTTTTTTTTTTTTTTTGCTAAAGCCACTGCGCGAAGGTCGGGCCCTGGTCCTCGCGCCGGGTACGGCGGGCGATAGCCGCTAGGCACACGCTCACGTAGTCTCAGGGTTGTCTGTCTCCGTCGGACGGACTTGTGCCTGCCTAAACAGCTCTGCTGTTAATAAGAATAAACTAACGAAACGAAGAATACCAGACTTCTACATCACCTTCATACAATTAATAAAAAATAAGGAAGCCTCGAGGAAGTGACCGAAACATTAGTCAACAACAGTGAAAAGGACCAACCGTGTACTACGCTTCGCCTCTGCACGAATACATAATTGGCGAAGTTAAGGAATTATATCGGTTTAATAGTGTAAATGTTCATCATTGGCGAAAAGAAACAAATGAAGACTAGAAAAAATGAAATAGGAAAATGGATTTGACAACTGATAGCAAGGTCAAGCTATCAAAATGACAAAAAAGAGAAGCACCGTAAGAACGGTTACGCATCAGTAAATGATTCTCCGAATGTCTGGGAATTTTTTACACGGCTGGAAGCGCTACCGAGGTACTCGTCAAGTATTTATAGCAGTAATTCTGCGTATCAACACCGAGTGAAGTGCAGGGTAGAGATTTATTACCTTCGCTTGGGGTTGAAGAAAAGCATGAAGGCCGGACGGTACTGCCCCTCACGGGAAGCGAAATGAACACCCGTCAATTGAGGAATTGAGGAGGAGGAAAAGGAGGAGGAGGAGGAGGAGGAGGAGGAGGAGGGGGCGGAGGAGGAGAGAGAGAAGAAGAAGAAGAAGAAGAAGAAGAAGAAGAAGAAGAAGAAGAAGGAGGAGAAGAAGGAGGAGGAGGAACAGGAGGAGCCTTATCGGCGAAAATTCTTCCTTACAAAGGGACCGTGTAAAGCTCCAAGCTTTTCTCGGACGTAACTCCCGGAGAAATGCAAGTGCCTTGCGGCGTGTCCTTCTTTTCCCGGGGCTTAGCGTGCCGCACCTCAAAATAATAACAAGAAACAACCGTCCTTTCATCCTTTCACTCGTTTTCAACCGGCATCACAGCGCTGGAGCCATATTTGTCTTCTTGAGTCTAGCCGCAGCCGCTTATTTATTTGTGCATTTTTTCGACATGCGGGAAGCACGTCTTTTCCTTTATCTGGGCTGTTTTGAAATAGTAAAATGTGGAATGAGGTATCACGCAGCATACTGCCACGGCGGTGATGTGAAAAAGCAGCAAGAAATATTTGCATGGGGAAATTGTAAGCAGATAAGGTTAAATAAAATGGTGCCCAGATACAAATGCGAGCAGCAAATAAAATCACTTAAAAACCTCCAAGCAATAGCGAGGGGTAAAAATCCGTCAAATGTTATTTCTCAACGAGCATACCACCTCCTCCTAACCCTATTTCAGACTAAAGGTTGAGCGTCAAGCCCTATCTCGGCTAAGCAAATTTATTGACATGGCATGCAAGAATGCGAGTACATGCACAAAGAAACGGTACTTTTTTCCCCCACTGCTTTTAAGCTCGCCGGCTGGGCGCGTGGTATGTGCTGGAACGAGGACCACATATCTCCCTCTGTTTTTTGTGTTTTCTTGTGGGACCTATATTGAATGCCTGGCGGCCATCATATATTAAGCAGAAAAAAATACCGTAGCTGCCTTATTGCGCTTTCAGCAGCAGCAACAATAAAATTAAAATAACATCTTCGTTTCACCGCCCTCGGAGAATGAAAGCGTCAAAAAAGACTTTCAAAAAGCATTCCACCTTTTCCCAAATTTATTGGTATCATTCGTCCAAGGTGATTAGAGTTGGCGATGACGTGGGTCGATAAAGATAGATTAGAATCGATGTACACGTTACGTTCGGTGTAGTGCTTGGTTTGCAGTCGCTGTATCTCTAGTTGCAAATAGCGAGATGGCTTTTGCCGAAAGGTTTTCCAAGATAGTTTGTTTTTGTAACATACGAGCCTCATTTTTGTAGTCCCTTCAGCTCGGTTTTGTTAAGAATGCTCCCTATTGAAAGGCACGTGACAACGCCAGTTCAAGGTCTGAAAGCGATTAGAAAGGATTCATTGATTGAATTTAACAGGCCGACGCTGCAAAGGCGGTGAGGCGCGCCGTAGTGGACGGCTCCGGATTAATTTTGTCCACCTGGTGATCTTTTACGTGCGCCTAAGTCTAGAGCACACGGGCGTTTTTGCTTACGATTAGAAGATCATTCGTCGATTTCAAGGTCTAGGATATTTTATGTTCTCGGACTATGACACTTGAAGACACGTGCGATGTCTTGATAGGGTGTTACGAACAGTGTTGCCGAAGGTTGGAAGACGCCTCTAAAGGCGGGTACTTCTCTGAAGCTTCTCAGTATGTGGTGATGTAGGAATCGCGTGTCATGTTTACTAACAACCGCAGTGACTGTTGCGCTTTCGGTATGTATTTTTTATTTTTGAAATAAAAAATTGGGATGTGATCAGTAATTAATTTCTGACTTCTTTGTGCTTCTCCGTCGGCTGCGACAGCGGCCCGTCACTCTCCTAAACTAAGAAAACCCTGAGCTGCCAGCCTTGTGATCACTTTATGGTGTCGCTACGAGCATACTGCAAGTCAGAATTGTCGCAAGCAACCCGCCGCGGTGGCTCAGTGGCTAAGGCGTTGCGCTGCTGAGCACGAGGTCGCGGGTTCGATTCCCGGCGGCGGCGGCCTCTTTTCGGATGGAGGCGAAAAGCAAAAACGCCCGTGTGTACGAGATTTCGGCGCACGATAAAGATCCCCAGGTGGTCAAAATTAATCCGGAGCCCTCCACTACGGCGCGCCTCATCGCCTGCGTTGCGTCGGCGCGTTAAACCCCACAATCAATCAATTGTCGCAAGCACCATTTCCGACTATCGGAACACTGAGCAATAGTGGGTGACTGCATTCGTTGCTTGGAGCCTCATAGGACAACCTCAGGTATGCTGCATAAACCTACGTGTGAAGTAGACAAATTATGTTACACAGAATTTCATTAACATTAGATTCCTAGCCAAGACTGCCATTACGATCAAATTTCAAGCAAAAAATCACAAAAGTATTTTGTCGTTTTTTGCTTTCGGCCAATTCTTGGTAGAATCTGCTTCAGTGTGACAAATGGCACGTATTTGGCGAGAACGAAAAGAAATCGGGCGCGTATCTGCCCACAGCTGCAATGATAATGTCGCCGAAAGACAACGCTCTTTTGCCACCTCAGCCACGTAAACGCCTCCCTTCTCTTTCCCGCCCTCCTCTCATGCTTTTCCGCTCCCCTTCGATCTCCTCACCAAAACACGGAGGAGGTCTGTGCACCAGGAAAATTTTGGAGCCCAGCGGCTTGAGATAAAGGAGACGTCGATGCAGCTGCTCATTTCGCGTTTTTCGTGTAGGTGATGCTTCCGTCAATAAGACGTTGAATAGAGAACTTTATGAGCAGCCTTGGGCCATTTAGGCGCTACGAAAGGAGCAAATGATAATTCTTTAATCCAACGTGATATTGAACTCGAGAATCAGATATGACAATAAACGGAAATAGATATGTCCGCACAAGCTGGCGACAATGGGCTAGGTTTGAGCGCAGGCCACGTGCATTCCATGTAAAGACTGAAAAACTATTGATACTTGCGTTAATAAGCGGTGTCAGGCACTGGGTTTCCGGCGAAGTCAACTTTATTGTACTCCGAAACGATGTCACGAAGCTCATGATGTGGAGGCAATGACAGGTTCCAAAGGCAGGACAGCTGCTACCTCAGGGATAAGGCCATAGGAGGGCTTGGCGCCAAAGAGATTTTTGATTGCGCAAAGAAAATGGGCATAAGCATTCTAGTAGTATCGGGCCGAGTGGTCTGAGCTGCCGTCTGTCCAACTCCCCTGCGGGAAAGTTAAATTTTCGGAAGCCTGCGTCCTGTGAGGGACATCAGGTGCGACATAATTAGTTGTGGTCGGTACCATGTCCCGTGGGACTTTCGCGTAGGACTTGCTTGTAGGAGCTTCGTCCTGAAGTGGAAGGTTATTTGTAGGCGCAATCACAGGTGCAAGCACAACCTCTCGGTTCGATTGTGGTTGGCGTCCAGAAGGCTCTTTCTCTTGTAGTTTCTCGACACTGCGTCCAAAAGCAGAGATTCCTTTTTCGTCGGACAAGCTCCCTACGACGTGGGATGGGGTCCGCCACACTTTCCGCATCGGGGTTGGTTGCCCAAAGTGCAGTACTTGTGGAGGTGGTCCCCAGAGCATATTTTGCAGCAAACTTTCTCCTTGCAGTTCTTGGAGGTGGGGCCATGTTTCTGGCACTTGAAGCCCTGTGTTGCAGATCCAATGTACTCTTCCAAGGGGGGGGGGGGGGGGGGGGGGCTGTAGAAACCAATAACACCCTAGCCGGCACAGGTGTACCTTGCTTGAACTCCAAGATTTTGGAGAGGCGGTGGGCCTCGGCAATGACTTGATTTTCACTTCGTGAGTAGGTGACTTGCCGATAGGCACATAGCACACCTTGATCGCTAAGGTAATGTACTCAAGAGGTACACCTTGGATTTTCCCCTACGTCGTCATGTACGACCGTGGTACGCGCGCCTCAACTGGCATACCACCAAGAGTGGAAACATGTAAGTCGGTTCACTGCCGCTAGGTACAACGCCATTACAGTAAGGCTACATTATTTGTTATGAGATGCTTTAAAATTTTTCTTCTGCCGTCGCCATGGCTTCTGACGCCAATTCGTTGGGTTTCACTCTTCACAAGATATGACTTTGGGATGGTTCAAAGACGACGGAAATGCCAGC
Source organism: Haemaphysalis longicornis (assembly GCA_013339765.2). NCBI lineage: Eukaryota > Metazoa > Arthropoda > Arachnida > Ixodida > Ixodidae > Haemaphysalis > Haemaphysalis longicornis. Next base: position 153,868,509 of record CM023451.1, read on the forward strand.
GGCTCGCTTTTTCTTGTAGGTTACAAGCGTAAAGTCTCCTGGATTTACTTTCATGAGAGCAGCGTCAGAGAAAGCGTTCCGATGCTGGTTAGTAGCACGCGTTTTAGGATCTGACGGGCTTTCCAGGTTAGCATCGGTAGCGGTTCCATACGAAACGTCGGGAGTATTACCTTGGTGTAATCCCCTTGCAGTTGGCATCCCGCTTGGATTCGCCTGGTGATATATAATGAAGCCCTAGCCCTCGGTGTAAGCTGCAGCGGCTGCGAATTCGCTTCTTTTGCATTTTTTTGCAATGTTTTGCATTTGCAAGGTTTTTTTGCATTTCTCTTCCAGCCCGTGAACACAAATACTCCCGAGATGGTCCAAAATGACTCCTGAATCCCGGCAACGGGGCCTATCATAGAGGTGTAATTTCAGCGAAAATAAACTACTTTGTTTTTTTTTTCTTCGCTTAGCCAGCACCGAATGTTGCAATTAGTTCGCACACTAAGTACTGCTATTATGGTGGTTGAAAACAAGCACTGCCAAATCGCGGAACTGGGATAATTATACTTTCTTATGCGAGAAGCACACTGCCCGCGTGCACTTGTAACCCAGGTTGTTGGAGCGTTTACCGGGGCCAAGCAAATAGACAAATGCTAGGAAGGAGAGCTTCCGTGCGAGAAAAAAGTGCCACCCATGTGCCTGTTCAGAACGGGATATCGCGTAAAAAGGGCGCCGGCGACGTTTAAACATGGCAGGCATTTATGGAAGAAAACAAAACTGAATGGCGCAATCTCCATGCCCAGCACACCACCACCCAGAAACCCTTTGTTTAGAGGCGGTTCTAAATTACATCTTTCGAGCAGACATTAATGTGGGCTAGTGAGAATAGTGCGGGGAACGCCAGCGCTGATGGAGGGTATGTGTTACGTTTTGTTAGTTTATGCTTTGTTTTTCTTATGGGTATTCGAGCATTGCTTATCATGAGATTTTAGTTACGAAATGCGGACACATGGTTTAACTGCCAGCTAATTGTTCGTCTTTTTTTTTTGTCAGCCAATAATTGAAGCGCGTTTTTTACTTCTTCCCAACTTAAGTTATAGTTAGCCCTAATATTTCATCCCAATCACGGAGCCGCACCACCAACACAAGCATTATGCTTCATCGCAAGGCGTACTCCTGATGGTATTTAACGCGTCGGTAATTTCGTTATGAAAATTGGCTTGCAGTGCAGCGTAATTTTCGTTCGTGTAATTAATTTCATTTCATTGTTTCTAGCACCCCCCCCCCCCCTTAGTCATCGTTTCTGATCTTAGCCGGTGGTTCTAAACCTAATGGGCTTCTGAGTCTTCGCATTTCACGCGAAAGAGTTGTGTTTTAGTCGTAATTAGCCAGCACGCATATAAAAGTGTGTTCAGAATCACATTTGAATACCTGTATACATTAACAGCACGATATGGAAGGCTCACTATTTTGCATTAAAATTAGTCAATACACGTTTTACGTCGCCCCCAGTGTATCAGGCAGCCTCGTCACCACAGCAGTCGTGAACCCGGCCATGCAGCTTTGTCAAACCTGATACTAGAAGACGTTCACAGGCCCTGTCAATACTCGCTGAGCTCAAAGCGATTTCCGACGCCTTGACGACGGTAGAGATTCTTGGGCAAGAACAATTTCAGCCTCTGGGCATTTTCACAGACTCAATGCGAGCCATCCGAGACGTCCTAAATGTACTCCATAGAGTACCCCCAAGCTGTTTACGCGAAGGCCGCGGCGATAAGCTTCAAAGGGAAGATTACCTCGGCCCAGAGGACGTCGACTCTTAGGCAGAAACAGGCGGATGCGGCGACAAGTATACGTCCTATGACGTATCCACGGCCATTATTTTCAGTTAACTCAATTCCACAGTTGACCACCGCAAAAAAATTCACAGCATATCCACGGGGTGAATGATGATGAGTGGGTGAAGCTCCTGAGGGGAAATCATCGGTAAAACCGTGACTCTTCAGTGAAAGTTCGCCCACTACATCTGTGTCCGAACGTAACGTCTAGAAAGTCTCGCTTAAACCGCGCGTCGGCACCTTGGGGCTGAGCTCGCCTGATGCGTTTTGCAGACGCCTCACGAGCTCTCACTGCATCGGGGTCTGCCTGCCGATACGCGCGCTTTCTCGCCGCTTCCCGTTCTCTGACGTTTTGGAGATCCTCTTCGCGCCGCAGCCGTGCCGCTTCGCGTACGGCAGGGTCCTCGCGCCGTTGCCGTGACGCTTGGGCCTCTCGTTCTCGAACGCTGGGATCTTGGCGGTGGCGTCGCGCAGCCAGACGACACGCGTCGGCCTCCCGCTCTCGTACGGCAGGATCTTGGCGGCGGCGTCGCGCAGCTTCACGGAGCGCTTCTGCCTCGCGGGCTCGCACATCTGCAGCCTTATCCATCGGGCGACTTCCGAGCGCGCGCCAACAGCGAACGGATTTTATTAGATTACAAACGCTCCCCGCCATCTAGTAAACAATCCAAGAAACTAAACTAGAGGTAGCCACGCCATCTAGTAAACAATCCAAGCGCATCTTGTCATCATATACAAGTACCGCCATCTAGTAAACAATCCAAGAACTAAACTAGAGGTAGCCACGCCATCTAGTAAACAATCCAAGAACTATACTAGAGGTGGCTACATACATACGTCGAGGATGGACAGACCCACGCCCTAAGGAGCTTCGCCCCTAAAAGACTTTCAGCGCTCCACACGCTCACTTATACCACAATGTGGATCTAAGCTCCTTGGTGGGCGCACCCGCCACGAGGAGGCGGCGCTATGAAGGATTCTCGACGGGGCCGCACGTACACCAGCCCCCACACCTACAATTCGGGTCTAGTTAGATTTTGGCTTTGCCATTTATTTATTTATTTATTTATTTATTTATTTATTTATTTATTTATTTTAGGTACGCACTTTATTTCAGGATTGATTGATTGAAAACACGTTAATACCATTTTGTTGCGCTTGTGCGCTCCTATGGATAAGCTCAGGGTTGGTAGGGGAATTGGTAGGGAAGGAGAAAGTGGGAAACGATAATTATGCTGCCATTTACTGCGTCAGCGGCCTTGATGCAACATTGTAGTCGCCTGGAGTCGTAACCATCGTAGTGCCCTCCGCTTCGCCGCAAAGCCGGTCACCGAAGATTGGTGCTGCCGGGTCCGATAGAAAAGGCAGCACGGTGTGCCACAAGCTAGTAGCGTACCCAGAAGGAGCCTTAGGTGGCGGAAAAGACCAGGACTGGAGAAACGCGGGCCATGGTCTAAGTCGCACGTTGGTGAGGGCATGGTGCCGAGGAATAATGTAGTGAGGGCGGTCCCACACTAGCCGTTGTACGTCTGCCCCGGTATGGCCAGGGCTTCAGGTGCTGGGGACGCTGGGAGCGGCCCCACGGTGATGAAAACGGTGGAGAAAAAATGGTGTGAGCAGTGTTCCCGTCTGAATACGTCGTGTGATCAGTTTCCTACCGCGATAAATCACGGGAAGGAACTGCAGGGATGCGCAGAGGGTCGGCCATGGCTGCCAGGCAATCTCTCCGGCGGGCTTGACTAAGCCGTCGTTCAGCCGTGGGATCGGTTTCTTCTTGAGGCACGGGCAGGAACGCCGTGGTCTCGACTGGGGAGGAGCTCCGTGCTAGCACGGAGAGTAAATGCGCGCGTGTTAGGCGGTGAACTTTCTCATCACCGAGGAAGCCGCAGTGTGATGGCACCCAGTGAAGTGTGAAGCCGTTACCCGATGCCCGGAGTTTCAGAACTTTTAGGCGGATGACTTCGATGACGGGGCTGGCGAATTGCACATTGGCACAGGCTCGATACGCTGCTTGTGAGTCTGTGTACACATGGTGATGTACAGAAGAGCTCATTAGGTCTTCCCGGAAAGCTGCGTCGAGATAGACACAGATGGCCTCCAGTTCAGCTTGTGTGCTCGGGCGGAGTGACACCGACGTTGTGGGGGCGACCTTGAAGCCTAGTAGTTTCATCGAACCAGGCCTTGGCATACACAATGTGTGATTCGGCTGTAGTGAGCATGGCAACGTCCCTGTAGTTGACACGCTGGTGTTTAAATAATGCTTGTTTGGAGCTGGCATGGCGTTTCGCATGGGATGCTCTTCGACCGCCGTGATGAGGTCCCATGTGGATGGGAGTGGCTTGCCATCTGTAATCGTAATGTACTTCAACGAAGGTGCGCGTTTTGCAGGGTTAATGGTAGACCAGTAGTGTAATATCCTAGACGGCGAAGGGTGTCACGGCCAGCCTCTGTTGCACGAAGCAAACCTTCTTTTCGTGGGCCGGTCAGTGTCTGTGATATCAGACATTAATAAGCCGTTAATAGACTGCACCTGTTCAGCGCAGTTAGACGGGTGTAGCGGGGAGGTCCCGTGGCAATGCGTCGTGCTTCGGGAAGCAGCCATTTGAGTGCAATCTTCTGGAAGCCACTGACAGGGTGGTGAGGAAGTACGTATACAATACGAGATATTAGCAACGTTTGCATGATCTACCGCATCTACCTTTCATTGACACATATCGCACGCTTTGAAATACGTCTCAGAACGTGAATAATTTGCTTGCACATCTTTAATGTCCTTTGAAATCCTCGTCCAGTTGCAAGCAGAGAATTCTGATGGACAGTTTCCATGAGATCTCTTGGCTTCCAATCCTCAGTCTGTATGCCTCCTTGTCCGCCCGCTTCACCGTTGAACGCCTGCCTCCTTGAATGACCACGAATTTGGTCTTATATGGGGCAATAGTGAGGCCCACATCGCACGTTTAATCGTCTATGATGCCCAGCGCCTGTTGGAGCGTGGCCTCTTGTACACCCGCGGAACCCTGGTGCGTCCTCACGGTGACGTCGTCGGCATAAATGACGTATTTAAGCCCAGCTAACGCTTTCAACTTTCATGGAAGGTCGTGCATGACAATGTTGAAGAGGGTAGGCGAAATAACTGAACATTGAGGCACTCCGACGTTGCTGTGTTGTACAGCACTGATCGCCTGGCCTATGTGGACCTGATAGGTGCGGTCTTGCAAAAAGGCTGCGATGACGTTATAAAGCCTACCGCATACTCGGAGCTCTCGGGTCTTGGTCAGAACCATGTCATGCAGAACCAAATCGAAAGCCTTGCTGTTGTCAACACCGATCACGGCACGAAGCTGGTTATAGTGCTTGTGAAACACGTCTTCTCGAAGGTTAAGTAGAACGTCTTGAGTGGGCAGTCCAGATCGGAAGCCATGCTGCATTGGTGGCAGCAGCTGCTGCTCCTCCAGATACCAGATTAATCGTATGTCTACCATGCTCTCCACATTTTACACACGCACTTTGTCATAGAGATTGGTCGAAGTTTGGACAGAGAGAGGCGACTTGCCCGGCTTCGGGATGGGTTTTACGATTGCATACTTCCAGGTCTTAGGTAGTTCTTTGCTTCCCCAGATGTGGTTTATTTAATCAAGTGCTTGGTTGTGCCTATCCGGCAGGTTTCGCAGGTGGGAAAGGAATACAGCAAAAGCTCGTTAATTGGAACTCGGTTAATTCGAACTTATGGTTCATTCAAACTGACGCCCTGGTCCCGGCACAGCCCTGTATATTTTAATGGCGGAAAACTGCCCATAATTCGAACGCGTCGGTATTCAGAACGGTTATTTCGAACTGGAATCCTCTGCTTTCCACCGCTACTTGCCGAAGAAGTCAGCCCAGTGTGATTACAATTACATCGTGATTACATCGTCTGCGTCACCGAGCCTGTCACCTTCAAGACGGCAGTTTAGGGTTTTGTTCATTCATTGTAATTTTTGTTCTCTTCCCGCCCCGCTGTGTGTTATTGCTATTTTTTTTCCTGATTACCCCACTCCTCTCTGTAACGCCTGAACGGCATTGAGAGTAAATAAATGAAATGAAATGAAATGAAATGTGTTGCAAATACAAACCAAACCAAATTTACTAGAGATGCATGCGAATCAGCGTTGAGGTTAGATGTTGCAGCACGTTATTTCTCAGCATATGAGAATTCTGACGCTGTGTTGGAGCTCTGCAGCAAGTTCCAAGGGATCCTCTTGGAATCGTGACAGAAGAAATGCAAGCAAATGCATACTACCGATTACGTTTAATTTTGATTACCTCTACCCTGCCTAGTAAGTAAACTTGTTTTCGCGCATAGACGGCGCGTTTATTTCGACAACTGACTGATCCACTAATTTCGTTCACTGTTTCAGCTCCACGAACATTATTTAAAAAATCACCTGCCACAAACGTGTAGTAGCGCCTAATTCGCGATAACAAGTCCAGAGGTGGGTTCTTTGTGTTCTGCCCGCGCAGTGTGGCGCGATGTCCATTCATTCCAGCGCCCTCACGCCACTTTGAACTCCGCTTAATTCGAACAATTTTATTTACCCCTTCTAGTTTGAATGAACGAGCTTTTACTGTACTTTGTCGGCCCCTGGCATGTTGCGAGTCTTCGCTCGTTCCAGGGCATGGCGTAATTTAGTCATTGTGAATGAGACGTTGTAAGCCTCCTCATCGGCACACGTATCGTCCCGACCGCAAGTAGTTGCAGAAGGGTGACATCTGAGGGGAGAGAGGCGGTGGCAGATTCTTAGGCGAGCTCGTTCACGCTCACACCTTCGAGAAGTGTTTTGTTTTGCGCTGTCCAAGGAGGGGGGGGGGGGGGGGGGGGGGTATTGCCCTCCTTAGTGTGGTGTTTGACAGATCACGGTTTAGAATGAGAATTAACCACTTTTCCATTTCTGAAAGGGAAACGGTGAATTCTCGTTCTGGCTTGTTGTCCTCTATGGCGTTTGCCATTTTCTGCCTTGAAAACAGATCTCCTCGAGGCAGCCAGGGGGTCCCGGCGCTGTTATTTTCTCGTGCCCTGTTCACAAGGTCGAGCTGAATCTGAGAAAACAACGAATGCGTAGTGAAGAATTAGTAGAAACGTCGACACTATCAGAACATCAAAGGCGCCTCCCGTCGGAAGTAACCAGTTACGAGAGATTAGTAGAAGCGTCACGATGGTAGGTAGGACACGACAGGGGGAACAATGTTCTCCGTTAAATGAGGCTGATAAAGATGTTTTGTGGTGACTCCTTTTGATGTTATAACCTCGATTTTCAGCGCGTCATTAAGAGAGGAGTATTGCAAATTTCGTATCTCTATCAAAAAGATCTATTCGTTTGCTGCACCCCAATAGGTCCACGTGGGTAGTCTTCCCCACAACGCTTTAGATCGGTCGGTGAGTGCGACGAAGTATGAAAATTCGGTGAATATCGAGTCCCGAGACCCATTTCCCTAAAAAATGGTATTTATTTAAGGAAATAGTTGTATTCATAGCCTCATGCACACCTTGCCCATTCACTCGGCACAGATCGCATTTTCGGGTCGAATTATATTCTCTTCCACCTCATTCGCCGACTTTGCACGCTTGGTTGTTATAAAGAGTTGCAGCAAAGCGAGCATACAGGACTAACGTGAAATGGAAAATATCTCGCACGATAAAACTTCGATACCAAATATTAAAACCGACGTGCAAAGCCGGTAAAAACAAGATCCTTGGCCGCAGTTCCTGGTTGAATTCAGATCGTCCGTTACCTCGGTCACGGGCAATCTCTTCCTTTTTCTTCCCCCGTCGCCCTTTCAGTTTCTGTCTGCACATGGCTGTTCTTCTGCGTAACTTTCACGCCTCGTTTTGACGCAAACCTTGTTTTCCCACCTAGGTCGCGTGCCTCGTAATCACTCCTTCCGTTGACGTCTCGATTCTGCAAGCGAGAAAGATAATAAGAGGCAGACGGGACACAAAGAGGAACAGGAGGAGGAGGAGATGTCCTACATCTCCACGCGAGAGCTGACGATTGGCAACTGAAGCGGAAGAGCAGAAAGAACGAGACCAGCTCTCCTGCTATCAGGCCCGGGCTCGCCCCCCGCTCGGGTGGCGACAGATACGGATAATGTGAATCCCGGAGGTGCTTCGCGCTGCCTGCGAGGCGCAGTATAGTTCGGGTATCGTGACATGTTTCGTGTGCCGCGCGCGATGAATTTGAACTGCGGAACGGTGGAGAGTTTGGGCACAATGCGGGTGTATATAGCAGTTTAGGACGTTGTCGTCTCTTCCGGGTGGCACGTTTGTGTAGGCGTGGGGCAGGGCTGACTACGTGCAACGGACGCTGCGTAGCCAATTTGAAGCACATGCGCCACAAACTAGTGAGGCTTTGCCGTGAAGTCTAATTTCCGTAGAAACCCGACGCAGAGCTTAATTTTTATGTATCATTCGCAATATACACAGATCTTTCCGCAATATACACAGATACACAAATCTGCATGGTTTATGGAAATAGATATACGTTTGCCAATTATAACACCTGTATTGCAAATAGGATGAAACGTTTTTTCTTGTTGTTTTGGCTATCTTGGTTGGTCTCCATAAAACACATTTTTGTCAAGTTCAGTCAAAAGCAACTATATAGGCACAACAAAGAATAGTTCAAAAATACCAATACAGAAAATAAAATGAAGCTTCAAGCACTTGCCAGTGCTAAGCTAGGGCGTATATTCATAGAGAATATTTAGGCAAGACAAAAGACCGCAACCGCTGTGCGTTGAATTTCTGCAACCTTCCAGTCCACCTATGATACGCCATTTCTACACTAAAAATTTTACAAAGACGGAAACAAAATGACGAATACCGTCACTAAATGTTTTGTTGCTTCTGCTGTGTCACTGTAGTACTGACTAGGATGTATCAGACTTATAAACGTGAACGTTCTTCTAGCATTGTTCTACTGCCTTGCACGGGTATTTTGTGCGCTCATTTACAATTTAAACAAAAATGCACAGCCGAGTTGCGTAGTCAAAACCAAATGAAGGTTCAAACGTAGGTACAAAAGAAGGCTAGTGCAGTGAATTTACAAGACAGTTACGAGATGCGCTCGCCCATTCTGGACGGCGTTATTATCGGCGCTTCGCTAAACGTCCTTCGAAGTTGCGCTCCAAGTCACCTAGCAATACGTTTTATTCAAATGCGGGTTTGAGGCCACAGCAGTAACAGCTGGCCTTCGAGACATGGAGTGTTGGATGCTGCGATACATTTCTTCCCACCTGAGGTTATTTGCCGATTCACGAAATCTTTTGTAGACGAGTCTTTCCTCTCCAGCTCCATTGAAAAATGTTTAACTGAATTTTTGCGGGCAGTTCCGGGACCGTTCGGTTGAGCTTCTCAGACACCTCACCGCGTCAAGAATGCCTCTTAAAAAACTATCCATGTGGCTAATTTGTTTGCGGAAGTTTGCGTCGCTCCAAGCGAAATTTATTCATACTTTCGTACGTGCGTATGTCATGACCCATCCCTGTTGTCCGCACCATTAACAGCTCCTCACCCGTAAAGACTCTCAGTGAGTGAGTGAGTGAGTTAGTGAGAGTGAGTGAGTGAGTGAGTGAGTGAGTGAGTGAGTGAGTGAGTGAGTGAGTGAGTGAGTGAGTGAGTGAGTGAGTGAGTGAGTGAGTGAGTGAGTGAGTGAAGTGAGTGAGTGGAGCGAGTCGAGGAGCGAGCGAGTGAGTGAGTGAGTGAGTGAGTGAGTGAGTGAGTGAGTGAGTGAGTGAGTGAGTGAGTGAGTGAGTGAGTGAGTGAGTGAGTGAGCGAGTGAGCGAAAATGGCCCATCACCTGTCACACTTCTCGTTATTTCCAATTCTTTGGAAAGCGGAGTCAGTCCGGATTCCTTTTTACTACAACAACCGTAAATACTCGGGGCGATTGTTTTATTGAGCATGGCAACGAGTATTCCCGCTAATAGTAGGCCTGAGTGAGTGTTCCTTCAGTCGACGTGGCCGCAGGAATGTGCCTGCTTAACAAGAGACCTGTTAAACAGCATGCCCCGTTACTGGGTGTGCCGGCATGCAATCGTGCTCAGGGTTTGTAGCGCTAGCCACCCCCCCCCCCCCCCCCTCCCCCCCTGAATATCGGGATTGGGTCAACATTGGGACACGTTTGAAAAAATTCCCGGCGGAGCACCATGGGGTAATCCCAAGCTGTACAGAATAATTCCCTTCCGTAATTCTTAAACACTACTCTAGGGCAACTGAAGGTCTCCATAGGTAAACACATCGATTACAGCAGCGCGTGCCCCATGAATAAAGGCAACCTAATACACAAACGACTCTAATTTTCTGCAAAATCGCCGAGAAGACTAGATATTCTGCCTATGGGGGCCGATAGCGGTCACCATGCCCTAAATGCCGCGATAGGTTCCTGTAATTCTGCACATACATTTTTATCACAAAAGAGGACACATGTCGGGCTACCGCTGAGTAATTGTAATGAGAGAAAACTGCTCGTATTTGACTACAATTACGCCCATTCTAAATATCCCTTGTAGTAGTTATCCGGCTTCGTAATTCATGCAGCGTAACTTGAGATTCTGGATTCTATCCCCCGTTGTGGATGCTACATATCTGACGGAGGCCAAATGCGAAAGTTTTGTGCAAAGGGCCGCTCGAAATTGTGCAGGATACATTAAACGAATGAAGCAGAGCAATCACGATGGCGCATATAGGTGGAACTACTGCTTTCAGTTTCTCCGTGATGTCACACACCCTGCTAATCAAATACAATGCAGTTCCATCCGAGAAATTTATACGTTCGTCACCCTACATGCAGTGCGTCCTAGCAACCGCGGCACCTCATGGATTCCCAGACAAGGGAACTACTCCCACTTCAAAAAGCTCAAATAAAGGTTTCCTCTTTCTCTCTCTCCCTCTCTCCGTGGCAGCGAGCGCGTTCTCAACTAGCAACAACGATGTCCACAGCAGCGCGTGCCGCGTAACCCGAACGCCTAACCCCCAGTCTTAAAAAGGTTCACATTAAAAAGACAAAGTTTGAATTTAAAGCTTCGATTTCCTCTATTAACTTTCAAGAGAGGCTGTCATGGCTTCATTGGAGCCTGCTTCTGGAAGTTCCACCACAAACGAGATCATTGGTTCATGGTCACACTATAGCATGCGATGCACTTGATGCTTTTGAAGTTGAACACTATACTTCTTCTGTGTCAGGTGGGTCTGGCTTTCTCGCCCTCACTATAGTGACTGATTAAAAAGGAAAAAAAAAACGTAGTTCTCGCATATAACGTACTGTGCACCGAATAGCTGTGTTCACATTCAGCGTCTTTACAGATAACTCCAAATGGGAAAAAAACGCCAATTAATTACCCTTTCCGAATGTTTTAGTTTCACATTTACTCGTTCCCACGCTTTGGCTACTCGTTTGTGAGCATTTATATTAAAAAAAGTAATTGCATTATCGTGCCTAAATATTGTCATGTGAAGACATCGGAACGACGAAACGGAACGTTGATAAATAAAGAGCACACGGCACGTTAAGATGCGCAAAGTTCATTGACACCGGCTACGGCGCCGAGAGCTCGAGAAAAGAGCACGAGTTCGCCCCGAGCGCCGGCAAACAAGAAGCTGTCAGGGACAGCGACCGGGATGCACGGCGGTCGGGCGTTAGGACCCGTGCTGCAACAGGTCCTCCACAACCGCAACCTCAAGAACCTTACCTCTTCAAGCGAGTTGGGTAGCCGGACATCGATAGAAGACCGCGACGCCCTCAGAGAGCTGCCTCCGTTGCTCTGAAACGGGAGCTCGGAGCGTGCTCCAGCATTGCGGCCAGGGCAGGTCACCAGGACCTTTCAACACTACAATACCACAACCGTGCCTCTGGGACGTGTAGTAGGACAACCCCTTTCCACCAGGAAACACGTACTGTGTCCTTTTCCTTCATTTGCCGACTTTGACTTTCCCGTTTCCCCAAACTCTTGACCATTTTTTGTACCGCTTTACCGAAGTTCCCGTTGTTCTTTAGTTCGCCATTGTTCTTTACACCATTGTGCGTATTTTGTTTGGGTTTCAGGTAACAAAATCGTGAAGTCTTGTGTGTAGAGTTTCTTCTATTTATTATTGTCCCGAATTTGACAATATCGATGCTAACGTAATTCTACTGCAAAGAAAATAGGATACATGTGTAAGCTGCAGAATAAGCTGCAGGAAATGTAAGCTGCAGAATAAATGGACACCCAGCGACAGCCACAGCGTGTACCCATCATAAAAAACCCAATAAGCGAAAGGGCGACTCAAATTAGACTAAAACCAGGAATCCACGTACACGAGCCCTGATCGTGCACTGCAGGGCACCAGAAAAGTCGTTCACCACCGTTTCGCGAACGTTAGCAGCACATGAACTAATAAAAATTATGGCATCATATTTTCTCTCGACAAGGTTTAATCTACGCGTACTTGCTCAGGTTCTGTTTTATTCATTTTTCCGTGTGGCTTTTCATTCGCGTGGTTGAATAAAATCCTGGATGGCCCGGCCGCGATTAGTTCCTGGTGGTCGGAGGAAGCCGCAAGCAGCCGGATGTGGATGATTAGAGAGAGGTTACCAGATTGGCTCGGGCTTCCTCCACTGCATCAGTCACTATTTCTATCTTGACTTCTCCCCTTTGAGGGCATATAATCCTGCTCATACAGCCACACTGCAGGCAGTATTGGCCATTTTCTGCCTATATGGCCCTGTCAACTGCGAGGAGAAGCGCGCGGTTATTTGTGTTTCCGGTACCCCGACACCGATCTGTTGGCCGCGTGCGGCGTCCTCCGGAAATTGGATCGGCGGGTCACGGGCTCACGAGCCTTTCCTCGTCCGCTGGCTGCTAGTCGTCTGGCCGACGTTGGCACCGCCACGACAGCATCTTTTGGGAGCCTTTCCGGGTAGGGCAGGGCCTAAAAAGTTGATACCTTATCACGCTGTTTCATGATGTTAAGGAAAACCAGTGAAAAAACATGCTACACTAAAGAAGATACCAGTTACTATGACAGTCAACAGGCAGTGACTGTCATTGCAGCTAGTTTCCGTTTGCGGAGTGTGTGTTTTCTCTCGTTTTTCTTAACATCATAAAACAACGGGCCCAGACTTCACGGTAGCGCTTTTTCATTTGACGATCGCCAAAGGCGTTTAACTGTGTTCGTCAATGGTGCTACCGAATCGGTCGCCCGTATTAATGGGACACAGGTTAAAATTTCATCGGGTTAAAATTTGTGCGAACGAGGCAGAAATGAGAGGGAAGTGCGTTCCACAGTGCAGTCTCGTTCTGAACACACGCTTAGAACGACCTTCCGGCGTCGGCTGCGGCGACATGCTCGAAAATCTACACGCATGAGGTGAACGTATGCTTATTGAACACATTTAGGCCTGACAAATGACGCCCACGAGAAAACGCAAGAAGTTCATACCATTAGTCCTAAAATATGAAACAGGATAGTTTTCTATGATTGAAAAAAACACTAAAATTCTGCCGGAAGTCAGAGAATTATCTACTAATGCGTAGCATCCTTAAGCCGCCTGTCGTGAGTGTGAGATCTTTACAGCGAGATTTTTTTTTCTAGGTACTGTCCGACCAATTATCTTCAATTACGCTATTAGAACAATCACATTTGAAACTTGCGCGAGATCTGCATTATTGTGGAAAAGCAGGGCGTTACACGGTTCGCCACTTTTTGTAATTATTTTATATTTTTCTTATTGTTTTTTAATTTCCCAAAATTTCGTTCCACCAAATATATATATTTACGCTATTACACCGATTACAGCTGGACGTTCCCGAAATCTGCCTTATTGTGGAAATGGCATGAGGTATATATACGCTTTGACATTCCGCGTATTTTTTGGATATTTTTCTTAGTTTTTATATTTTGAAAATTTTGTTCGACCAATTATATCCATTTACGCTATTACAACGATTACATTTGGAACTTTCTCGAAATCTGCATTATTAGGAAAATGCAGGGTGTTACACGGTTCGCCATTTTGATGTAATTTTATATTTTTCTTTTTTTTAGTTCTTCAAAATTTTGTTCTACCGGTTATCTCCATTTACGCTTTTATAAAGATTGCAGTTCGAACTTTCGCAAAATCTGCATTATTAGGGAAATGCAGGGCGTGACACGTTTCGCCATTTTCTGTATTTTTTTTTAATTTTTGTTATTTTTTAGTGTTTCAAAATTTCGTGCGACCAGTTATCTCCGTTTACGCCATTATAGCGATTCCAGGTGGAACTTCCGCAATATCTGCATTTCTGTGGAAAGGCAGGGCGTTACAAGGTCGTGGCTGTAGGGGCACTCGCCAAAGAATGCTAGGCATTATTAATTGTAAAGCCACTTGACGCCATTGCGGCAGCACAGCCGTACAGCCTTGAAGGTTGTGTCCTTGAGACTGCGGCCGGTGGAGTATGCACGAATTTGGTGATGAAACTTCAATGGGATGCAGACGCTACCCACTTCAAAAGGCGCAGCCCTGCGTGGCGAAAACTCTCGCGTGTTGCAGAGTACAAGACGCCTCTACAAGATGCTATACTCTTGCATTACTGACTCGAGCACGCACGTAGTCATGTTACGGGCTGCGTCAGCGAAGATGCGTGGGTTCCTTCTATCAGTCGAAGAGCTTTGGTGAACTGCATATCAGGTTATAAGAGGCCTCCCACGACGCCCGCGTAAAACGTTGCCCGAGGAAATTGTGCGATGAATGAGGAGAACAACAACATCAAAACAGGCAATACAGATTGGTTTGTAACTAAGTATACAAAATGTGGCGACGGGCTCCCACGCACCTTTCAGTTTTATGCAGATGCGCAAAGAATCTCAGATTTATCTAGAAGGAGCTCGCGAATACGCTTCTTTTCTAGCATTTTATTATCCCCGTGAAATGTATTTCAAAAAGCTCTTACAGAGGGAATGTCATGTTTTGCGCATAGTAACACAGAGGTGCATTCCTAGCGTCTCGATACTTTCATTGTAGTACTCCGTCAGCTTCCGTTTTAGCTTTGTCTGCACTCGCAAGACCGGGCTTTCTCAATTTTATTAGCATTTTCAGCCTTTTCCGTCCCGGATGAAGCCGGAGTGCGTGTAGCTTTTTGAGCTTGCGCAAGACCACAGCCGCGTTTTTCTCACTGCCAGTACTTGCCTTCGTGATTCACCAATGCCAGTGACAAAGCACAATCGGGACGAAGCAACAACGGAAGCACGAAGCAAGATTCTGGTGTGAGGGCCCCTTGCGCCGAACAACCTCATGCAGCGTCGCCATTGAGTCGCCTTCCCCGCACGAACGAGTTCTTTTGGCGGAACTTTAAAAAATTCGGTGGAAGGTTGGCCATGCACGTGACCAACGGTGATGTTATAAGGGCGTGATTTCGAGCATTCGGCAAAGTGAAAAGTTTTTTGCGGATGATTCTAACAACATTTCATACATCGAATGGTATTTATTATACGCTATTCGACTCCTTTAGAATGGTGTCTTATTCGCCGTTGCAAAATTTTGAATAATCACACACACACACACACACACACACATAACAATGCTCACAGAACAGGAAAACTTTCAAGAAGAACCACATACATGGGGTTTTTCACTCTACGACCATCGGTTGTCTAATCGCAACCGATACATGTGTAGTATCTACGAGTTTACAAAATGCACTACAAAAAATATGTTCTGTGCATTTTCCCTGTGCATTAAACTGCCTCAATTCGCCCGCCTAACAAGGCTTGTTGTAAAAGATTTGAATGGGGTCTTTAGCGTATAAAAAATAAATAAATACATGATTACACTTAACAAGTATTTGTGCTTCTTCCCACCACAAAAGAGCGAAAAAGAAAACGTAAATTGCAGTCCTGACTTTACTCGTTTTTAGAAATGGCTCTTTTAATAGCCGAATAACACGCACTGTAGAACCTTAATTATTAATGGGTGAACACTGTGCTTCACCTTCTATACCCGAAAACTTTTTTTCAAGTCAACTAGGGACTGCAGTCCGAACGAAATTACGACGCACTCTGCAATGAACTGCTTGCTCGAATGGTCGCTCCAGTGACATCATACGTTTAAAATAGTGTGTAGTTCTGGCTCATTCATTTACAGTTCCCCAGGATGCAGTTTAAGAGTGCAATCTCTTTCCTTCGTTTTCTTTTGTGCCCTTGAAAGGTTAATACCCCGCTGAAGGCCCGTCTTGGTCTGAACCAGCGGAAAGTGGTCCGTATTTATTAAAGGAGCCATGAAGACGAAATACAGGTTTGGTTTATTAGAAAGACTGCTTTGTCTTGATAACAATGACACCGATTCCATCACAAACTTCGAAAAATAACGGAGATATTAAAGAAAACGTGTGGAGCAGTGGCGACTCGCTAGCAAGTTTTCGGCAACTTTTCAATGACGACACAGAATCTTGTTTGGGCGATTGACGACGGCCGAACTAATCAATCGCCGGACACATGACTGGACGGCTGTAGTTGGGCCACTAGTTCCGTTTGATCAAATCACTTGAATGCTAACGTGCAGTTAACCCACTGAAAATTATGTTTTTAGTGCTGGCCCATGTGACGACACTCGCGCCGGTAACACGTTACTGTGGCGCGAAGTTTGAAAGTTCTTAAGTATTTCTTGGGTTTTTATCGGTTAAAAAACCTCTTTCGTGGCCGGAATGGAGCTGAGTGAGGTACTCAAGCCTAGCTCTTTAGAGTTAATCAAAGTTGTATTTTGTCTTCATGGACCCTTAAGTGTGCTTGTCAGTATGCATAGTACGCCACCGCGTTTTTGTGGACTGCCGCTGTGCCAAAGGCGCCCTGCACAGCAACGGATTGTTTCGCAACGTTCTTCCCCCAAAAAAGTGTGCTCTGCTTGTTGGTAGTGTTACTTAGGCGGCCTAATTGGCCTATAGACCCATCGGTGGCATAAAGGATGTTAGCGCGCTGTTCCTCTGGCTTGGCTTTTTCTTTCTTGCTTAGTTTTACTTTCACGAAAAGCATAACTAGGTCCTGAGTTTGTTTTCTTATGCGTTTTCGACTAATTTCTACTAGTCCACTGTGGACCTAAAACATAATGCTGCACGAGAACAGTGAACATTATCTGCACAATTATACGTAAATAGTGAAGTCAAGACATTTTATTGCTATAAAAGCACAACTGCAGATCCCTGTAAGGAAAAACAATGACCGAATATAAGTACACTATCTTGCGTCGGGAGAAACACCACCAAATAACAGGGACACAAAGAAAGAAGTGAACAGGGCAAGCGCTTTTCTGTTCACTTCTTTCTTTGTGTACCTGTTATTTCGCGCTGTTTCCCAAGATGCAAGCGCACCAACTAGGCCAACTCGCCACCCTGGTATAACATAACGAGACGAGAAGTCACCCAGTTTGGCTATTGATAGCCAAATGTATGGCTTGAAGGTAAGACTTGAAGGTACTGAAGCTTTACGCAACATTCACGACCACCAGGAAGGCTTAAGATTACGATTTCAGTCGATTTGCTTCTTCTTGGCTGCCACAACGACCTTTACTCCTTAATTGTGGCTATAAGTGTGAGCTTCCCTCATTTTTTGGAAGTAGCAATGCCTGGAAAGAGAGAGAGAAATAACTTAATTGAACCGATTTTACGGCGTCTTCTCCCGGCGTCGTCGATGGGAGTGGTTCCCTATTCTTGAGACCCACATGCCTCTCTGGCCTCTTGTCCCCTGGCAACCAGCTTGATTTGGTCCTCAAGAGTGGGGCTGATGAGCAAGGTCTTCCATCGCTCGGCGAGGGAGGGGGTAGTGGGGGAATGGTTGGGGGGTGCTTTTGTTAAAATCACATTCTCCGATTATGTGGCGGAGCGTGCCGAGTTCTTTTTTACAAAAGGGGCAATTTGTGGTGTCGCGTTCAGGAAACATCTTATTTTGAAGGATAGGGTGTGGAAAGGACCTAGTCTAGCTGTATCTGTCTGTATATTGATTGTTGGTCTCTGTTCAGTGACTTGTGTGGGTCAGGGAACCGCTTTCTTTGTTCTTTATAGTATTGCGTTATGTCGCTATAGCTGGTGATGGCGCGTGGCTCTGACTCCTCTGTCCGGTATTCCATTTATCGGGCGAGTTGGTGGGCTAGTTCATTGCCCTCCAACCCGGAGTATGCCGGCGTCCATATAAGCTCCACTTTTCCATTGGTGGGAGGGCGGCATTTCTTCAGTACTTTAAGGGCTTCGGGAGACACGCAACCTGCTCTGTAGCTGGCGTATGCCTTTTGGGAATCCGTGAATATTTTCTTTACTTGTGGTTGTGTTAGTGCAAGCGCAATGCGGTTTCTTCGGCCACTTCTGGACAGGACGTCCTGATGGAGGCGCAGGTGACGAGTTCACTCCGTTTTGTTATCGCCATGGTGGCCCTTGTGGGGCCCTTAGGTATTGTTGCGTCGGTGGATATCGTTCTGTAATCTTCTTCTCGGTCTATTTCCTTTGCGATGACCTTTGCACGCGCTGCTCGGCGGCCATCGTTGCGTCCTGGTTTCATGCTCCGGGGTAAGGGTTTACTCTCCATTCTGTTGGCCCAGTCTTTGTGTAGGCGGTCTTTCACTTTACTCTCTGCTTCTTGCCATCCTACCTTGGCGGGGCGTCACCTTGGTGGGGCGTACGCTAAGACGTGTCTTTTTTGTTCTGAGCTAGTGTTGCCGCGATTATGACGAACGCTGTAGTTTTTGGGCAATTTTGGCCAGTCTCCTTAAGTGGGTATGCTTGGCTTGACAAACGTGTACAGGGGACGCGAGGTGGTCGTCGTAAGGCAGGCACACACGAGCGCATTCATTTTCTTGGTTTTGTTAACTGCCGGGCCGTCGCCGCGAGGCCCGACCTCACGTGCGCGCGCTCGGCGATTTCTTGGTATTTTTTGCTGCTGATACGAAAAATTACGATTTGGTAAACAGCTTCGCTGTTAAAACTGCCAGCGAAGCAAACACAAACGTCTGCGTAATCCAGTGCCCTCATGTGATTAACTCGATAAAAAAACGACATGAAACTCAAAAATGACTCACAAGATCGCAAGAACTTTCCTAATCCAGCGTTCGTAGGCGATGAAGACAAACTGAAAAATACAAAAAAGGACACTGTCACGGTTGACGTGTTTCCCCTTAACACCAAAGAAACGCGAAGATGGGGAAATGGGGAAGCGGCCTAAGAACGCTTGCGCATGAGCAGACAATTGCCCCAATTCTTGCAATGTTTTTTATTCAACCAGGGCAATCGGAACCCCGCCAATACAACTGAAGAGTAAAGGAACGCATCACCCCTCACGTCACTTCTTACTTCCACTGTTTTGGCTTTCAGGGACCAATGCTTACCGACGTTATTGCCGGTCTCGCGCCCCAGACACGCCCACAATCGCATCGTTATCTAAATGGAAAGAGCCATTCCACTTCGCTGCATTCGATGGCCTTCAGTGCTCCTATAGATCTATAGAGTGGACACGTTCATAGGATTCTCACTAAGTTCTTTGTGCCCAAGACGCCACTGCCGTTTCTCTCGGCGGAGACATGCGACAGCCGCGTGTTCGGTGGCGTTGACACGTAGAAGCCCAATCAACGTCTCAGCGATTATTTTAGAAGTCGAAGCTCGACAGAGAAGGATGCTGCCTTCAATTGATTTCGCTTCTGGCCTGCTCTGTACAAAAGGGAGATATATTGAAAAGTAAAAATACGAAAACTGAAGATTAATTGGTGGGTCGCGCCTGTAAAGTGTCGATGGTGGGTGCAGCCGACGCGTTATCCCGGTACATGAGGTGCGTTGTTCATCCGTGGCAGCGCGTACAGTTCATTTACAACAAACCAATCAGTCGCCACCGTCCCCCAGTACCCCGTCAGGCCCCTGCCCTAAGCCTCTCACATCCATGGCACAGACGCGGAAACTAGTGCACACTGCACTCGTCTGCCCCCAGCTACGTGAAGGCTGACAAAACGTGGTCTTGTACGGCTAATCCTTTGACGCCAGCGTATCTCGCTGAATTTTCCGCAATATATGATAGGGTAACTACAATACTACCTATCGATCAAACAGGGCCACACTCTAGACTACTCATACGAACAGACTCTACGCCAGCCATCCGCGACATCTGTTGCGTGGCACAAGCCACATCATTCGCATATGCCATTAGCCACTTAGCAAGAAGGACTCTACTGAAGATACGCATAGGTTGGGCACCCCGTTCAGCTCTACCTGGCGGTAAGAAGGCAGACTTGGCATGTCGCCCGTATACCGTGATGCGACCACTACCACATTTTCGCGAATATCCTCACGAGAGCCGGGTACGACAGAAGGAAAATATCCGGCGCAACACACGAGCTCTCATATCCCCGTGTGGTTCAAACTTCCCTGGCGCCTTAAAGCGGTCATGTAGACGAAAAAATTCCCCCGCATTTCCCCGAGGGGGAGAATGTGAAAGTGCGAATGCACGGTTGTCGGCCCGCTTGCGGCGCTTGCGCTCGGCCCCCGCAGCCCACCGCCTCGCCGCCTTCTCTTCCATCTCTTCCATCGGGTTTGTAGTATCACGTGTACACCACGCAGTTATCAAGCCGCTATAACGCCGCTGAGTCGCCAACGCACGCCGCTGACGACGTAGTTTGAATGCGTTAAAGATATAAGGCGCGTCTAACACTGATATCACCGTCGCGTCTCCGCCGGACCGGTTTTGCCGCCGAGCGAGCCACCCGTCGGCTACCGTTTCCTCCTGCCCTGCCGCGATCCCCGCGAACGAGGGAATGAAGGCCTGCGTCGTTCTACACGGCGATCTCGACGCGCGGCCTTACCGCATTGAGGATTTCCGGGCCCCACTAGAGGACCTGGGCGTGATAAAAGAGGTGAGTGGCATTGGGCCCTACCAAATGAGCCACGTATGGCTGGTAAAGTTGAGGTCTCCGGATGCGAAAGAAGCGCTTGTGAAGCGCCGAGGTTTAAAGGTTAAGGGGCGCTTTTGCGCAGTTGTCGACCCCGCAAGGCAAGAAGTAACATTGAAGCTTCATTGGGTGCCTTTCGACGAGCCCAACGAAACGGTGGCCAGGATATTGCGAGAGTATGGAGAAATCAAGGAAATCAAGAAGGACGAGTGGAAGGTGCCAGGATTTGAACTACCAGACTCAACAACGCGAACTGTGAAGATGACGCTGCGGGAGGGGTTGACACCGGACTCTATCCCTGACCTCTTCGAGTACGGGGAGGGGGCCGTGTTGTGTGTCGTGCCGGGTCGGGCCCCTACGTGCCTGCGTTGCCGGTTGAAAGGCCACATCAGGCGCGAGTGCCAAACCCCACAGTGCTCGAAATGTCGCGGGTTCGGGCATTTAAGACAGGACTGCGTGCGCACGTATGCGCGCGTGGCGGGCAACGCACGAGTGAATGAAGCCAGGAACGACATCATGGACGAAGAGGAGGCCACGAAAGCGGCGACCGCGGTGTCGGGTGCGCCTAACAACGAGAGACGCGACGCCGAAGACGCGGCACCGCCGGCGGCCCTGGCTACTCAGGTAGACGAAGCTGCCAAGATGGCCGCGCAACCGGCGGCCGTGGAGGTAGCCGACGAGGAAGCCGGAGGGAAGGAGGAGGTTGTTCTGGTCGACTCAGAGCCGAAAGAGAGCGAGCCCGCAGGAGAGAAGAAAGTAAAAGAACCAGGAGAGGAAGAGAGCGATGACGATACGGCCATGGAGGTGCGGCTGGGGAGCGCGAAACGTCCCCGCGAGAGGGGAGAGGAGGTGGTCGCGGCGCAGCGGCTGCGGAGCTTGGAGCAAGAGTGGAGGACGGCGACGTCATCCCTCGATCGCAACCACGCAACGCGCAGCAGCACCGGCGAGCATCCGCCGCAAAGGCGAAAGTAAGTCAGCCTACCGTTTCCGGCGTGTGCGTGTGTTTGTGTGTGGGTGACCAATCTTTCAAGTGCTTGCTTTCGGAGTACCATCGGCGCGCGGCCCACTACGATTGGGCACGATCAATGTGCGTGGACTGAGCTGCAAAAGACGTCAGTATCAGGTGCGGCGGTTGTTTCACGAAAGAGACTTGGACGTGGTCGCCATCCAGGAGACGAAAGTTGACAGCGAGGCTGGTACAGATTGCATGGTCGCCCCGTTCAGGGCACTTTTTAATGTTTGCGTAAGCCACGCGGCCGGAAACTCTGCTGGCTGCTGTATATGTATTAGGAATTCAGTCGGTATTGTGGTGGAAAGTGTTGTTGTGTGTCAAAAAGGGAGATATGTTGTGTGTGACTTTTCGAGAGGCGCATGTAGCTTTCGTGTTGTCTGCGTATATGCCCCTACGAAGGTCCAAGAGAGGTTGCAGTTTTTTCGGGACATTGAGTCCTTTATAGCGTGCGATAGGCAAGTTATTCTGTTGGGGGATTTTAATTGTGTGTTGCAAACCGAAGACCGTCTAGGGGGGGTGAAGTGTAGGGATGCGAGCGCCGACTTCCTTACAGGAATAGTGGCGCGTTTTGATTTGGTCGACGCTGCACACCTAGCCAGCGGAGGAAAATGTAATCATTTTACCCATTATCAGGGGGCTAGTCAAGCGCGGCTAGACAGGATTTATGTGTCGGCTGAGCTAGCAGTGCTGTGTGAAAATTATTATGTAGAGCCAGTGTCCTTCAGCGACCACAGTTTAGTTATGGTTACATTAGGGAAAAAGAAACAGAAAAAAATGTGCTACGAGAGGTGGAAATTTAACGCTCAGTTGCTGGAGGATGAAGAATTCGTAGAGACAACTATGGAAGCTTTAGGGTCATTGTTAACAGAGGGGGGCGAGAGTACTGGAGAGAAGTGGGAGTGTTTCAAACAGCGGGTTAAAATGAAAGCCATAGAAAGGGGCAGCATAATTCAATATGAGGCAAGGAGGGAGGAAAAAAGTTTAAGACAGCACCTGGAGAAATTACTAGGAGCGGAAGCAGGTAGATTCGAAACACTCACGGATGACATCAGAAATATCAAGCAAAAACTAGAAGTTATAGACGAACAGAGGTACAGGGGCGCCATCATCCGGGCAAGGTCGGAAAAATTTTTAGGAGGTGAAGCGCCAACGAAGCGAGCCTTATCAGATGAAAAGGCGTACGCCAGGGGAAACGAAATCATGGAAATAGAGCATAAAGGCGCGGTGAGAGGTGACCAGGAATCCATTCGAAAAGCCTTCGAGGAGCACTATGCTCAACTCTTCTCCCTTCAGACGCCCCCCAAAAAGGGGTTTAATGAGGACTTCTTATCGTGTTTACCAAAACTACAGTCTGAGCAAACTCAAGCATTAGAACTTGAAATTTCGGTCACTGAGATAATTAAGGCCATAGAGGACCTAAACCCGGGCAAGTCACCAGGACCCGATGGTCTCACGGCCTCCTTTTACAAGGAATTCAAACAGGAGATGGCGGTAGTGTTGCAGAAAGTCTACGCAGAAGCACTAGATAAGGGGGCGCTGCCCATTTCGTTTTCGCGAGCCCACACAATTTTATTTCCGAAGTGTGAGGATAACATCAAATTAAGGAGTGTAAACGGCTATAGGCCGATAACACTCACCAATGTAGATTATAAGATTTTTATGAAGGTACTTTCAAATAGGCTACAATCTGTAATAGGAGACGTCGTAGGAGGTCACCAAACTTGTGGTATACGAGGCAGGTCCATATTCACGAATATCCATGTTGCTCGAAGCATTTTCGAATATTGCGACAGTGAGCTACTCAGAGTAGCCATGCTACAGATCGATCTCTCCAAAGCGTTTGACCGAGTCCCCCACGAAGTCCTTTTTTCCATTCTAGAGTATGTAGGGCTTGGGTCGATTCTTTGTAAAGGGGTGCGCATGGCGTACTCAAATTGCACAACGAGTCTTATAGTTAATGGCGAGCTGTCAAAGCGGATCGACGTCCGCTCATCAGTCCGGCAGGGTTGCCCCATGTCACCATTGTTGTTTTGTTTGTACCTGGAACCCTTGTGTAGGAAAATAATTGGGAGCGACAAGGTCCAAGGTTTTAAGCTACAGTCTAGCGAGGTGCGCATACTAGCGTATGCAGACGACGTGGCCATTTTTGCCACTGACCAAGAAAGCGTCCGCAACGCCCTGAGCATCACACAGAGCTATTGTGACATGAGCGGGAGTGTGATAAACAGGGAGAAGTGTTTGGGGGTGTGGCACGGGACGTGGGGAGATCCTCCCACGTTGTTCGAAAACGTT
Organism: Haemaphysalis longicornis; assembly: GCA_013339765.2. NCBI lineage: Eukaryota > Metazoa > Arthropoda > Arachnida > Ixodida > Ixodidae > Haemaphysalis > Haemaphysalis longicornis. Next base: position 153,892,541 of record CM023451.1, read on the forward strand.
CAGTGGGACACCACTGCAACTAGGTACCTAGGTGTACCATTGGACCGGTACAGAGAAAATACATTGTTTTGGCGGGAAAAGGCGACAGAGGTGCGGGAAAAGGCGGAACGATGGGGAGGGCGACATTTGTCAATTTTCGCGCGGGCCACCGTCTGTAACGTTTTCCTCGCGGCAAAAATTTGGTATGTGCTGCAGGCGTTGTTTTGTACACGAACGAATCTTCAACTTTTCCACCGTGTGTTCGCCACCTTTGTGTGGAACTCCGGGTGGGAGCGAACGGCGAGGACTAACTTGTTTCGAGCGGTGGGCAGTGGAGGACTGGGTCTAGGGCATCTCTTCTTGAGACAGGTTGTGTCACGGTTTATGTTTCTTAGGGATCAAAGGGACCCTTTCCTTCGCACTTACATGCAGGTCGCGCTAGCCGGAGAACTGCCGAGCTTCGTTGTGTCGTCGTGTTGGCGAATGTCGAGGGTGTCCTCACGCTTTCTGCGCGAGGTAGTTTTCTCATTTAATTTTTTGTCATGCAGGTTTTCAGTAGAGTATTTGAGTAGTGTCAGTAGACGAGTTCTGTATAAAGACTTAGTAAGTGTTGTTTTCCCTGTACCGTTGTATAGAAGTGTGTATGCAGGCCGCCCCGGCCAGAATGTTCTAAAACGTGTTAAAAAGATGTGGTTACCGCCGGGAGTGAAGACTTTCTTTTTTAACCTGCACACCGGCACGCTGCCAGTACTGGTATGGATGCACGAGAGAGGTATTTTTGTGCCATGGGGTACAGACTGCAGGTTGTGTAAGAAGCCGGAGACTGTAGAGCATGTGTTCATTGACTGTTGGGACGCTGTGTTCTATTGGGACGTTCTTCAGCGCACGCTGCAGAAGGACCTCCCAATAGACGCCTACGGTATCCGGTTTCTTCCCGTTGAGGGCAACGAATACCCCTATGACTTAATAATGCTCTTGGGCCTGCACAGTATCTGGCGGTCGCGTATGGCCGTCAGAAACAGTGACCCCAGGGCACGTTCAGTCGAACAGTACTTTGTAGAAAGTGTTGGTAGAATCCGCGAAGTAATAGAGAAGGAAAAAGGTGACGAAGAAGTGCTGTCGTTGTTTAGTGAACTAATTAGAATGAAAGTGCATTGTTTCGCCAGGTAAGCCCTGGCTCAGCGTGTTTTGTACAGTTGTTGTTGTTGTTATGCTTCGTTTGGCAATAAAGACAAAAAAAAAAAAGCGTCTGTGGCTTGGTCGGTAGCGCGTCGCGCTGCGGCCCGCAAAGTCCTCGGATCGAAACCTGGCGCCGGATGCTGTTTTTTCTTTAAAGAGCACTGCGGACGCCGCCGCCGACGCCGGCGGTGGATGGTTTGGGGTCGCTTATAAAGAGCATTCGCTCTTAATACAAGTCTCTTTCATTCAAAAGATATTGTGTTTTATGCTGTCCCCAGCGCTTGTCCGGAAGCAAAAGATGCTTTATTCACTGAGAAACCAATCAATTCCAGTTAAAATTGTGATACTCCGCCAACTCGTGCGTTTTCTCGACGTCTGCAATAGCGTCTCAAGAACAGGGACTCAAGAACAGAACAAGCAAAACCTAGAGCGCATGTAGGCTTTGTAGCCGACAGCAGAGCCTTGCTTACTCTAAGTCCTCCTAGATGGCGCTACCATACTACACCGGGTACGATCGCAACTCCCCCCAGGGGCAATTTAAGTGAAATAAAGACGTGAAACAACAACAATTACAACTTCCCACCGTTACAAAGGGTAAGCCGCTAGCCATCATCAGGACGTTTTCTGCCTTTGAGTTGTTTGTGACCGTATTTGCACCTGGCTTGTTTTTGTTAAGGCAGAAAATAATCGTTTCGCGAAACATGGTGTTCGCTCGACAAATACGGTCACGTAAAACAACGTCGCTTGCGCCAATCAACCAGTGTCGTCTGAGACAACCCCAAAGCGCCGCAGTGCTGTGCAGGTAAAACAAGCATAGGGCCCGCAGTACCAACAGCAGCACGCATCGGTACTTCTACGTTTACGTGTACTTTCGTAACTTGCACTGTTTACCTCACCATTATTACTGGTATAAAAAGAATGTGCCCTAAATTTAAGCTCGAATAACTCGTTCGGCAAGCCTGCCTAATTTGCCTTTGCTTTTGCCGGCCTCCGTCAATCGCAGAGCTGGGCATATGACATCATAAGTTCTGTTGTGGGAAATTAGGAAGGGGTTCATTAGGCCATTCCTTTTTTTTTCTGAATTATATAGCTTGTTTGAGTAAACTTTACGTTAAAAAGTGGTGTCAGTATGATTTTAATGAGACGATCTTTCGAATGAACCAAACTTGTGTTTTGTCTGCATCCACTTGCCCATTCTGCGACTCCGCACACATGAAAGTGAATGTGCAACATCTTCTGTGAACCTGCCTGGGACTGCATCAAGTCTGTCTACGGCACCTTCGCTTATCGGCCCTCGCTTCCGAAGAGGCGGCGACAGTAACGGCAGAAGAGGATCCCCTGACGGACTACGGCGGAATCCTCAAGTGGCACCGCGAACAGCGACGCGGCTTCCCGCCCCCACACCGGGACTTAACCAGGTGGGAGGCGGTGAGGCTGCGCCAACTACAAACAGAGACGGTGTTGACCCCGGCGCTCGCGCGCCACGTGTGCCCGGAACTCTTCGAGAGTGAGGTGTGCAGCATGTGTGCGCGGGCGACGGCTACCTTGGCCCACATCATGTGGGGCTGTGACAGTGTTGAGGACGGTGCGTACCCGCCGCGTGTGAGACAGTGTGTGGGCTCTGCGGAGCCGAAGGACCAGAGATGGGCCGTCCAGCAGCTCGAGGCAGCTCTGGCCCTGCAGAGGCGAAAGGGAACCCCTACAGGGAGCCCGAGTAGTCCGAGCGGGGCCGGGGCACGATAGCCTCGGGATCTAGGCCCGACACACGCCTATAGGACTGTAGACGTAGTGTAAGACGGGGGAGCACCGCGCCCTGCGTGGCCGGATTTGCTCCCTCCCATGCCGGACGCTTTGAATAAAGTCTTTTCTCTCTCTCTCTCTCTCTCTCTAATCGGCCTCCCCTCTGGCCGCCCTTCAGACCTGCAGCGCTGGGTTCATGGATTGTTTCATCGACAACTCCAAGGCTTTACACACGAAGTCAACTTGCTCGTGTACCTATGAACTCGTTTATCATTTCGCTGCAGGGAAATGTTTCAAATATAAAAAATGGGAGGATCTTTAAAAGTCCTCGAGCATCTCGGCCCTCTTCCTCGCGAACTAGAGACTCGGCCTGATGTGCCCGCCTTGCTCACCTTTTGGAAGCCCTCAACACGGCGTTTCTCGCACGCCCCTCGCACATCGTGCCAACGGCGCTTTGCGTTCTAACCGTCTCATTATTCCTTTTGCTCGCTTTAGCAGCAGCATTGGTTCGCTGTCACTCCTTTCGTTGCTGAACAATTAACGGTATTCAACAATGCTAACCCCTCAAATACTTTGCCACAATTTCACTCGCACGAAGGCGAAATCAGTGGCAAATAACGCGATAAAACTTTTAGATCTTGTGTATTTACTCGTGTTCTACATTCAGTTACTTTCTGTGTACTTATCTGGGGGAATTACCTTTCTACAATCGTCTTCGATTTTAAAGCTGAACACACAATTTCTATGTATTTTTCTTTACCTGTTATACCTTGGTGGTACGGGAAGAGTCTCTATGGATGAGCCCGTTCAATAAAGAAGTATCGGCATTTAGTTGCTGTCATTCACATCCTATCCTCCCTTGCCGACTACTCGGTCCTTCTCTAGCTGCACACTCCATTTTAAAGCGTGTAAAAGCGAGTGATGTGAAGCCTAGAGATGCTGTGCGACAGGCGCGTCCACCATCGCTTCGACTTGACGTTCCCTAGCAACGAGGTCGGCAGCGATTTGAAGGCAGCGCCGCAGCAGCCAATGCGGCCATCATCTCGGCAGCCGCCGCCCCACTGAGCGCGCGCTACCTTTCTCTATTCTGTCATTCTATGGCCTGGGACCTACGGCGCAAACTTTTGCAGACATGACCAATCTATTTCTCACGAAATGTACCACAAATGATTCTCTCATACACTGGGCCTTTCAACAATTCAAGATTTTAAGAGAGCATCTAAAAAAAACTGCGCGCAAATCAACCGGGACAGGAACACATTAGGACAACGCAAGCGCAGACTCGCAACTGGTTTATTATTGCATACATCAAAACCTTCAATGCCCAAGCATCCAATCGTTACGCCCTACGCGGGTCACAGTTCTCGGCGCACTCGGTTGCACGTACAGAAAACAGTAACAATAAAATCCACGAAACAAACTTTGAGGCACACGAATGGTATGTGGCAAATTTTGATGTGTGTAATAACAAACCAGTTGCGAGTCTGCGCTTGTGTGTCTTCATGTGTTCCTGTTCCCGTTAATTGGCGCACAGTTTGTTTTTTGAGACGCCTCATTACCAACTCGCCCTACTTTCAACCCTTTTAATAGAGGCAGTCCTTCAGTTGCTGAAAAAGATCAGCAACTGAAGCACATCAGAAGTTGGAGCATGGATACAACGGGTGTTGAAATATTCCCCACTCATTGCAATATCTTTATCAACCGTGCGGTAATTCGCCGTTTTTTTTTTTTTCGGGAAAGAAAAATAAGTGATTTACAATACAGAAACTACGCATAAAATTTGTTGGCATCACTTACAATGGGAGCGACATTTTACTTGTTCCTCTGATGGTTAAGCGCAAAGCTTGTGAAGAAACCACAGTCAGTCTGGCGTCTTTTAAGGCTAGGAATGGGTATTTTTTGGTAACCAGGAGATACAATATGCGAGAGCCATAGCGCAAAAAATTAACGCTGTGAAAAATTTTGCTTCTGTTGCCCCAAGCGAAGAAATTTTCAAATAGAGCGAGCGAAATTTTCAAAATGCACTGCTGGAATAAAAAGCACTAAAGTCAACAGTCGCTGGACTGAAATCTTCTGTTTCTTTTATGGTACGTGTCCTAGTTCCGCCGCATGTTCGTTACAGTTGCTGCTGCTGCTAGTTGATAGACCGACAGATATCCGTGCATATCAGCTTTCACTATATATGTATTGGCAGAATCGACCTCGGTGGCCTGTTGCATTACATCTCAACCTTCGTCAAAAACAAAAATAAAATAAAACACTACCAGAAAGCTTGAGTAAGTGGAAGGTCTTGGAAATTTTGTGTATGTACTTATAGTGCAATACAAAACTTTGTTCTCAAACTGTTGAGTAAACCAGCGCTTGAGGTAACAAAATACGTCCGTGCAAGCACTAAGAATAAATATGCACATAGGCGTAACCAAGAGGCGTTAAAGGGACACTGAAGTGATATGTAAACATTGCGGGATTACTTGCGCAAATTGTAGTCCGGAGTCCCCAGGCCATGTTTCGACCACCCTGGGCGCGTTCGCGCGATTTTATTTAGTAGAAAAATTAATTCGAAAATGCTGTCCTCCTCTCTTTACGCTCGCCCATTTTCTGCAGCGTTTTCGTGTGACGTCAGGAGGGGATAAGCTGGCAATTGGCTGCGCTACTGCACGGCTCCCCGGCCTTCAGACAGAGTCAGTCGGCCCAGCGTTTCGTCCCGCCGGCCGCCGACGGGTCGTCGCAGTTCGTTCGCTCAGTTGAAACGAAGCCAGGACACGTTTGTGAATGGTAGAACTTGCCTTTCTTTACTTGGTTAGTTTGTACACTGTATCTAGCTCCAAGTCAAGGTCGCTTCACACAAGCGCTGCACAAGCGCACATGCGACGCTTCGCTGACTGGTATGCCAGTAGGAATATATAAGGCCTCTTGAAGGCAGGAGAAGAGTCAGCGAAGTCAATATAGGTACTAAGGAAATAAAATCAACTGATAATTTTACCGTACAGCGTAAAACTAGGGTGCGGGAAGCACTTTTTTGCGCTGGGCGAACAAGCACAGCGGTCAGCAGCACGACTACGCATCTGCGAACGCTTTTCCGTCTACGAAATGCAATTGCTAGACGTGAGCTATTGTGGAAACTCGGGCGACGCTTACTGCACGAGCGCAATACAACAAATAGTCACCTAAGCTGCTTGAAATGCCAAAACTTAATAGAAGTGTAAACTGGTTGTACAATATATATCTTATATTACCAATCCCAGCGGAGCCCGCTCCGTGGCCGAATGGTCTGGGTTGCTAGGTAGGCCACCACAAGTATTTTGTAAGTCACGAGTCACGAGTTCGAATCCCCGCGGGTACGTGCTCTTTTTTTTTTTTTTGTAAGTTAACTTTTTCGTTTTCCGCCGATGTTTTCTATATTGAGTTCGCCTTTTTTTGGGCCACAACGTTCATGGCTCCACGAACTAGTTCACAAAACGCGCGCAGGCTGGCACTGGCGCGCTAGCGAGTTCTCGTTGGCGTGCTGTTGCCATAAGCACCGACTGCTTGCAGGCAGTGGGCACAGGCCAGAATGAACAGACCCTTGGCCTGGTGCGAACACGCTTTTTACGACACAGGCATGAGGGAGGCAAGCTACAAATATGGGGGAAAAGCGCATGACATTTGGGGGGGGGGGGGGGGGGGGGGGGGGGGGGGGGGGGGGGGGGGGGGGGGGGGGGGGGGGGGGGGGGGGGGGGGGGGGGGGGGAAAAACGGGAGCTTGACAAATTCACTTCAGTGTCCCTTTAAACCAACAAAGCTGGAGCGCACACTCGAGGTCACAGACTCTTTCGTAATTTTGGCGGATTTTGTTGCAGAAAACGGGAGGTGAAACATTACGGGGTAGAAACAGTGTGAAGCTGTGTATTGGACCGGCAACTTCGACGTTTCATTGCCTTTATTTAAATAGAGTATCTTTCATTATTAAAGTAAATACCCCGGACGCGCAGACAGAGTGCCGACTGAGTGCCGGTCGGCGAGTGGCCCCCTTTCCCCGCACGCATACGGGGCCTAAATATTGTTTGCGCGCGTGAGAGCGTGTGTCGGCGTATTGCCGAAACCCCTTATTACAAGTGATTAATCATATTACGGTATTTTTATTATCTATCTCATGGACAGAGTTTATCTAGTTAACCAAATTGAACCCCTTCAAAATTGTGCTGTTCGTTGCCCCTTTTCAGATTACTCACGTCATGCCAGCGGCACGGCTCTCAAACTTTCGCATCATTACCAATGCTATCACATCGGACTGCACTATCACGTTTATCATTGTTTCATAAACTTTACAATCAATCTTCACTTCACGCTGATTTCTTTTCTACGTCACCGGCCATTTTTCCCAGATGCGACCCTGCCTTAGGGGTGACGCGCGTAAAAGTCCACACTTGAAGCTATTCGCACTCATTCGCACCTCGCACAATTGTTGATTGGAATGCCCTGTCATCTCATATTCCAACCGCCACCGATCCAATCAAATTTGAAGAAGGAATACGCACCGACATAGTATTTTAACTTCACTAGAAAGTGTTTTCTTAGATGTGGATAAGTGTATTTTGCAGCTTTTTGTTGTTTTCTTGCTGTACATTTTTTTTGCTCGAGTCCCCTACCTAATACCTTATCAATTAGGCCAGTTAGGGACGTATTTTAAAATAAATAAATAAATAAATAAATAAATAAATAAATAAATAATTTGCCCTTCCGTCCAGCTTGAACGTGTTAGAAAGCGTTGCACACTGACTATTACGAACACGCGCGAAAAATGCCGAAGCTTGCGTATAAAAACTTTTGGTTGAAATGTTAAACCAACTATTTGGCCCCTTTGGCCTGTTTAACCTATTAGGCCCCCCCCCACTATTTAGCCACCTTTTGTGCGACCTCACTTCATCCTATTTTTGGAAGCCAGCATACAGAAATGGTGTACATAATGAAGCACGTTCAGATGTCTGCAAGGTTTTGTTTATAGCGTAAATTGGTGTATTGGTTTATTTTAATGTTCAAAACGCTACCACATAAAAAAATACCGCTCCGGCACATATTTTCCTGCCAGCCAGATATTTTGCCAATCTACGTTAAACGTAATTCATTTCAAGTTTCGTTCTCGTAGCTCCTTTAGCTTTCCCCTCATACCACAGCGACATATTTTAGCTTTTAAACCTATTTGAACAGCGCATCACATATCCATATATCCTTAAGCATGAGATATCCTTCTTTTGACGTCCCACACAGCTCCATATCACCTAATGGGCCCAGCGCCCTCAATTAAAATGCTTTCAATATCGCCCTTCCAAGGTGCTATCTCTGCCACTTATTACGCGTGCTCCACGTGTGTGCGCTTTCAGGGCCCTCGAACTTTGCTATAGGCAACATTTACTGCAGACCCTTCGACCTTTTCGTCATTTGCTTCCTCGATTTCACATTTCAATCATCCAGTGACCCAACCAGTTTATATTAGCAACCTTTCCAGGAAATCTGGCGCTACATTTAATCACGGTTCAAAAGACTCTCGCTGTGTTTACCGAGGTTTTCAATTGAACTCCTTAATTGGTCCAGCTATTGGTCCACCTCGCCAATTGTTCGTTCACAGCCGCCGGGAAGCGAAACGTGGAGGAGATAGAACCAAGTAATGCGCTCGTAAGGCTAGAGAAGGACGTCAGTCTGGGGCGAGGACGTGAGCGCTGGAAAGACGTCTATTTGCGTCGCGGCGGGGCGGCTGACCTTTGTCCCGGCGTGGTCGATCGGGTGACGACGGCCGCAAGTGACGGTCCGGGTCACCGCGTAGGCAGTGCGCTGTCGGCCTCCTTCGCGGGTAGGCGAAATGGGGGACTATAGAGGCGGCCGTAGACCAAGATTGATGCCGACAAGCGGGAAACAGCTCGGCTCCGAGACTTCTAAGCCTCGTTTCAACCCTCGGTGTCGTGTACTACGCGGGGACAGGGGATATTGACAAGCAGCGCAGTTCGCCCCACGGGAGGTGGCCGCTGTCGGCGGCTTTGCTCCCTTTCTTTTTCTCTTTTGCTTAGTTGTCGTGAGCACCAATCAAGAATTGATGCCCTCTGGTGACCGATTCTTCCTCGGACGTATGAATGAGTTCCCGTTGTCCGGCGTGGCGGCTTGGGTGACATGGGCAGGCAGGCCTCGGGGCAGGCGGATCTCGATATCCGTCGAATTACTTGCAAAGGGCTACCCAGGACAGCCGTTTTCTTGATTCCTTTTTTTTTCTGAGATGCGCTTGTCGGCTACGGTCACATGAGGCGAGGCATATACTTATCTGTGGGGTATATTCGGGTACAGGTGAGTGATACCGACTCATCTGTGGGTGAAAAAAAAAATGCTATTTTTGTTGACAGGTTGTATTAACATTACGCGAAATGCCGAAACTCGAAACTTTACAATCTGCCACGAGCGTCTTTAACTTGTGCGTGACTGGTTACTTCTGGTCAGTATCAATGAATAAATGAGTAAATTTATTTGGAAAGCTCCCGCGGAAGAGGAAGAGGAGGGAAAATTGGTTTCTGTAAAGTGAAAGTAACACCCTTAGTCATTTTTTTCACGAGGTCTGTATCGAGAAATAACGATGCCTTCAATCTAACACAAAAATTACGTAGTAAGGGTCCTGGAAGATAAAAACATTCACTTTTCGATTGCGCCTGGGGAGAAGGTGAGGACAGGAATGGGGCTGCTCCCAAATCATCTAAGATTAACTGGTTTTGTGGGGCAGTGCAACATATTGATACGCGGTAGTCCGAATTTACAGAAGGCACAGTATGACTGACCAAGCGCCGTCCAAGCCATAGAGTTTCATACTAATATATACTACAGGGAAATCTGGCGCTGCATTCCCGGGCCGACGTGGGCGGCGCCATTGCAGTTAGCGACTTTTCTCGCCTACTTGGCTTGGTTAGGGCGCATGGCTTCTTTTTTGTCTCGAAGTCAAAATCCACAAAAACGGGTAACATTGCTTTAATGTTCATTTTGCATGAAGCTTCTAAATATTCCCTGACAAATAAATCTTTCTGGAGCTTTATTTTATAAGAACAAAACACATTTTATTAATCTTCTGCAGTTATATTGTTGCTTTTTTGCAGCCAGAAGCAACTTTCCAGCCTGTTCGTGAGCCATGCCAAGACAAGTGGAACGTGCCTGCCCGGTACATGACGGAACGCTCACTTGTGCGCGGCTCCCCTAGACAGTGGCGCCAGGTTTCCCTCTAGTGTATATTACTATGAAACTTTATTATCCAAGCAAGGAACCTAAATTCACGCGCGTACCTCTCAGCGTCTTCTCCGTCTTCCCTCCTTGATGATCCCGAGATGATGGGCAAAACTGTAGGCTGTGAACGGTAGGGCTTGAGACGGACGACGTGGACGATGTCAGTCTTCGGAGGGCGGGATGAGTCAGCCGGAACGACAGGGGTGATTTCATAGTTCACAGCAGTCACTTGGAGCAGGACACAGTAGGGTCCGTAGTAACGGGCGAGTAGATTCTCAGAACGCCCTACTTGGGCGTGCAGGACACCAGAGCACAACGAGGCATCCGGGAGCAAAGTGGCGGGTGCTGTGGCGTCGATCGTAACGGGACTTTTGAAAATCCTGGGATGACGTAAGCCTGGTGCGCGCTATGCTGCGGGCAAAGTCGGGCATCGTGTGCAAACCCGAAGGCGGCGTGTTTTGTTCGAGCAAGGCGTCCAGGGGCAAGACCGGCTCTCGACCGAAGAGAAGGTAGAAAGGAGAAAATCCGGCGGTATCATGACGGGACGAGTTGTATGCGAATGTAATGAAAGGCAAATCAGTGTCCCAGTCGAGATGGGCATGCGAAACGTACATGGAAAGCATATCTGTTAGAGTTATCTTAAGTCTCTCCGTAAGATCGTTGGTCTGCGGGTGATAGGAAGTCGAAAATTTGTGCGTGGTTGGGCAGGAGCGAAGGATATCGTCGACTTCTCGCGACAGGAAGTTTCGTCCGCGGGTCAGTCAATAGCTGACGAGGAGCACCATGATGGAGGATTACCTCTTAAAGGAGGAAATCTGCGACATCGGTAGCGCAGCTGGCTGCAAGGGTCCGTGTTATTGCGTAACGGGTCGCATAATCAGTGGCCACTGTAATCCACCGATTTCTGGCCGCAGACTGGGGAAAGGGACTAAGCAGGTCTAAAGCAACGCGGGAAAATGGTTCGAGCGCTATGTCCAGTGGCTGAACAGGGCCGACGGGCAGCGTCGTTGGTGCTTTCCGACGTTGGCACTTGTCGCATGCACCGACGTAACGGCGAATAAAGCGGTAAAGCCCTGGCCCGAAGAAACGCCGTCGGACACCGTCGTATGATCTCGAAACTCATAAGGACCAGCTGTTCCATGGTCGAGCAGTTGCTCCAGGACGTCCAAGCGAAGGTGGTCGGGCACAATAGGGAGCAGCTCGGGACCTTCCAGGCGTGCATTCTTACGATAGAGCACACCGTCCTTGAGTTGGAAGAATCGTACTGATGGGCGTTACTCAGGCGTTCAGTGATCTGCCGCTAAAATTCATCCCAGCGCTGCTCTTTACCAAGTTCGAAGGAAGAGGAAATCGCCAGAAGAGATGCAAATGCGTCGGAACTCGTAGGCTCAGGAGGTTCGACGGGGTAGCGTGACAGACAGTCGGCGTCCTGGTGCAGGCGGCCCGATCTGTAGGCGACTGATTAAGAGTACTCCTGTATAAGGCGGCCGGTTGGATCTTTCAGTGATGCTAACCAACAGAGCGCGTGATGATCCGTCACAACGGAAAACGGTCGGTCGTAGAGGTATGGACGAAATTTGCCCACAGCCCACACAACACACAAGAGCGAGACACTCCCGTTCTGTGATGGAATAATGTCTCTGCTGGAGATAAGAGGCGGCTGGCGTAGGCGATCACGCAATCTTTGCCGGATTGGCGCGGAGCCAGGACGGCTCTAATGCCATGGCCGCTAGCGTTAGTCCGGATTTTGGTGGGAGCGGAGACATCGAAGCGGGCTAAAATGGGCGATGTGGTGAGGAGATGCACCAGTGTGGTGAAGGCTTTGGCCTGTTCAGGGGCCCCACGCAGAGATGGTGACTTTTTTCAAAAGATTGGTTAGAGGATGGGTGAAGCCCATGGACTACACGATGGTCCAATGATGTCCTTTGCGAGCGTTTCTTCAACCTCTTGCTGGATGACTCCTCATTCGGAATGAGAAACAAGGTACGGCCGGCGATAGTGTGCACAAAATCAATGTATTTATTAGCAATGGGCTCAGTACACAACTTACAAAATTCGGTGCTTTAAAAACCAGCATTTGCATTATTCTGTGCGTTCTCACAATTACCAGTATACCGGAAGCCACAAAAAAGACAGAAAAGACATCTTTCCTTTCAAACCTACTAGTGGTTCTACTGACTTTTACTTTCTAAGCTTTGGAAGAGTTTTCAATACTAAGAACGGGGATCAATTGGTCTGTTTGGTGCATGGTTAAAGCGTGAGAAACCGCGCAAACTAACGGGACGCAGACTAGAAGACACACCCACAGCGCTGACGAACTACCAAGTTTTATAGCTTGCAGGCGGCTTAAATGCACATCTACAAAGAAATCGACAGGAAGAAGGAAAAGTTGCAAATATCACAACATGGACATAAGTTCTTGTCTCACTGTCATCGATAAGTACCCAGTTATTCGTTTGAAAGATGCATGATTTCATTTTCGTACAGTAACACAGTCGGTTTGCTTACACATTTTTTTTGTCGCCCCTCTTACTGATCCCAAAAACTTCTAAGATTTCACTTGTGCGTTTTTCGGCCTATTTTCGAATAATATTACACTGATAATGTTCTGGCTCGAACTTACACTGGGGACAGGGCGCAGCTAAGTGGCCACCGACATTCGCTTTTAGTGAAGTTGCTTGCTCCTGGAGCCTTGCATTATTGCATCTTCCCGTTTGACTAACATAGATTCGTTTGCATGTGAGGGGGAACGCGTGCGGGGTTTCCGTAGACAGTTTCATGATACTGCTATCTTATTATCTTAGCTCTACCTTCATCATTCACAAAGGTAACACGTTCATTAAAATAGAGGGTATCTGCATAGGCTCCTCTCTCTCCCCAATTTTAAGTAATCAGCTTTTTGCTCGCTTCGACAGAAGCCTGATGGCCACTCTAAAGCAGACAAACATGACCAAATAGTACCTGTACGTGGGCGATTATGTAGTTCCGTACCAAGTGAGTGCCGAAAACCAACGGAAGAAATCGGCTGATCTAATTTTCTAGGCGTTTCAAAATGAACTAAAAGGCCGGAACTTGACGAAGGAACTACCGGTGACAACGTTTACGTTTTTTGGTCTTCACAATCAAGTTCAGCCCTGACCTTCTGCGCTGGCGTTTTGCACCCCGCTCGCAAAAGGCGCTTTTGCCTTTTACTTCGGCCCTGTCCAAGAGCGGTGGCCATATCATGTCTGAAGTTAGAATTAACTAGGTCGTGCGAGCATTCAGCACAACATAGCTTTGACGCCCAAATCGGCAGACTAGAAGCCGCTGGTTGTCAGCCTCCGTTTTTATCATGCGTCGCGGAAGCCTTGTTACGAGATCTCCGGAAACAAAAACGGAACAAACTGTTTCTTAAATAACGGAGAAACAGAGAATGTAAACGCCGCACAGCAGGCATTGCATACATGCATCAGGTGTCGCAAGAAGTTAAGAAAATTGTTAAAAAGGAGGCGCAAAGGTTCTCATTTCATTGCCCAATAAACTGAGCAAGCTCTGCGCGAAGGCGAATAAGGATGGTCGAAAGGGCAACTCAAGTAATACGAAACACAAAACGAAGTACGCGGGTTGCTGTCAGTGTGTCATATTGCCCTGACATGCAAACGAAACTATGTTGGTCAGACGGGATGATGCATTAATGCGCGGCTCCAGCGGCATGAAAATTCACTAACAGCGAATATCTGCGGCCACTTGCTGCGCACTGTCGTGAATGTAACTCCCGCCTAATCCTCTATCGCCATAGATCTGACCCCTCTTGTCCCAACTGCCCCACTGCCTACGCTGATTTACCTCATTGCCTGTTCTACTGCCCGGTGGCTCAGCTATCCGACTCCTATCCCTCCCCATCCCTTTCCATCACTTCCTGGACCGACTGGCTTGACTCTGAAGGGGAAGAAGAACAGCGCAGACTGGTCGCCCAGGCGGTCGACATGATCTGCCTGTAACTTCGGCAGAATAAAGGTCTTTTCTACTCTAAGTGCGAACCATAATTTGATCAGTGTCGTATCATTCGAAGAAATGTGTAAGCAAGCCGTCTGTGTTACTGCATGAAATTGAAATCATGTGTCTTTCGAATGAATAACTATGCAATTACCGATGACAATGTGAAAATAACTTAAGTTCATTTTGTGTTATTTGCAACTTTTCGTTTTCCCTTTCCATTTCTGTGTAGATGTGTTTTTACGCCACCTTCAAGCAGTAAGACTTGCTTGTCAGTCAGCGCTGTGTGTGTGTCTTCTACTCTGCGTCCCGTTAGTTCGCGCTTTTTTTCTCACGTTTTTCAATTCTGCAGCAAGACTTTTCTGAAGAAGCTAATTTTCTACTATAGGAGAAACTTACAATTTATTTGCGATTACTGAGAATATTAAGAGTACGTAATGCTCTTAGTTGGAGATTAGGAAACTTCTAGGTACACTAACAAAAAACGTGTTGTTTTGTTTAAGTAGATCAAGTATGAATAGACTAGCAGGTAGATCATTTAATTAAGTAGATAAGTAAATGTTGTAGAAGTAGATGTTTTCTTCACAGATTAAGCGGCGGCCACAGTTACTAGATTACACTCACAGAACATGCTATCTTAAAGATCAAATGCTGCATCTTGAGTTCAAACATCTTCATGCAACCCAAAAGATAAATGAAGAGCATAGGAAACAAGAGAACACATCATGCTTCATTTGTCAGTTCAGTGCTATGCCCCTCCTGCCTCTTTTTGTTGGCGCTGATGAATGTGCCTAACAAATAAAAAGAAAGTTTTTTCGTCGTCGAAAGAACTTAAGAAGCGCAAAATTATGGACAGTTAGGCGAGCTGGTGAACGATCACAGTGTCAAAACAGCGCAACTTGTGCAGGCAGAAGGAGAAAAGAGGACGCGCGCTGAGCGAACTTTAGAAGGCCAGTGAAGGACCTATTGTCGCGGTACAGTAGAACACTGGCCGGACGCTGTTATATCAACAATGTTAGCGACACGTACAACAACGAATCACTTTGCTTCCATACAATTCCGTATAGTTTCGTTTGATATTGAATTGATAGATCATTAAAGAGCGTTTGATTCAGTAGGTGTACCAACACAGCAATGGAAACATTCAGAGACCTGGGACACAAGAAGTCTTATACGCTGCTCTCAGAGGTAATGTGCATATGTTGGGTGGTCAGGGGAATCCTCTATAAAAAGATCTACAAGTTCCCTATCAGAAAGGGCGTCAATAAAAGAGACATTACTTCTCCAAAATTGCGCGCGATAGAGGGGGAATTTAGGCAACTTGACATTGAAGCTAGGAAGCTTTGGAGTATTGTTGAGATTTGGGGATGACTTTAGAGAGTTTAAGTATTGCGTTTCCAGTCCTACGCAAAGTGTTACCATACGCTATTTTCATGCGTCGGTCACCCCGGGGGAGCGCAGTGCGCAAAGTTCGTTTTACGTCTAGCGTCCGTAAAACGAACGCACGCTATTTTAGCAAGGTAGCGTGCGTACGGTACGGCCCTTACGTGTCCCTGTGTTTACAACAAGGCGGCATGTAAAGCGGAACCCGCCGCGGTGGCTCAGTGGCTAAGGCGTTGCGCTGCTGAGCACGAGGTGGCGGGTTCGATTCCCGGCTGCGGCGGCCACTTTTCTGATGGAGGCGAAAAGCAAAAACGCCCGTGTGTGGTCAAAATTAAGAACCCCAGGTGGTCAAAAGATCCCCAGGTGGTCAAAATTAATCCGGAGCCCTCCACTACAGCGCGCCTCACCGGCTGCGTTGCGTCGGCGCGTTAGACCCTACAATCAGTCAATCATGTAAAGCGGAGCCCCTGAACGCTTTTATTTCTCTGTGAGCAGCAATTTGTATGTTATGGAACAAAGTTTTTGCTCCTGTCTTCTTAAATAGGTCCCGGGGTTTGCACGTTGCTCTCGCGGTGAGCAGGGCGAACGTGGCGTCGCTGATTGCCCGAACAAATCTTCTGAAGCCCGGCGTCCAATGCTGTGCGCGTGCTGTTTACCCGTTCGCTTCATGGTGGAAGGCGACGATGTGCTACTGCAGGCGGACTGTGCTTGCTATGTAGAGAATTAGAAATCACTAGCGACGACTCAACCACGTTTGCGCGGTTAAAAGCCTCGGCTTGCGCCGGGGTGAAGTTGGACCCCGCAAATCCCGTGAAGTGAGTGCGATGTTTACGATGGGCTCGATGCAAAAGGTCGCGGGTGGACTGTGATAGCTATGTGCGAATCACTAACGACGACTGAGCCCAGCGTGTGCGGTTAAAGCCCTCTCGGCTTGCGGCAGAGTGAAGTGACTTGGTGTTCGATTTCGCAAATCGCGTGTATTGAGTGCGATGTTTACCACGGGCTGGAGGCAAAAAGAGTTCATTTTATTCTTGTGCTTCCGCATCACAGTGCAAGCGGTTTTGTCGTTGCGTCGCTTTGTTCCACATGGATTTATGAATTGTTTTCTAGTGTAATAAAATGAGCACGTCAGGCCCGATCTTTTGGCTTTGCGCGTTGTGTGCGATATATCAGTAACATCGGGGCTTCAATGCGTCCGCTATAGTAGAGTGCCCCTGTGTAGGGGAATATTTGCTTTGTTATGTATGTTCTGCATTCAATATAATCGGGAAGGCGTTTGGGTCCACCGGTTGCGTACTCGGGCAAAATTCCAGGTGCTCGTTCGGGCAGATGAATGTCGCTTCGCATTCGATATAACAGGATTGTCATAAGCGGTAACGTGCCGCAAAGGAAAACATACGGAACGCTATACTAAAACTCTACGCGCGGGGACGACGTAGGGTGGCGCAAAAATTTAACGTTTAGCGAAGTGAAATTCAGAAAACGCGCGAACACAACACAGAGAAACGTACAAATGCACAGGTATCTTCAAACACTGTGCTTTGTTGCCCCGATACGTGATTTTACGACACTTCAGTGCCACCTACGCATCGTGTCAGTCATTCAATAAAGACAACCCGTCTGCAACACTAGGTACTAAACCACACTAGTTACTAACCCACACTAGGTACTAAAAACCGTACTTTAATTTAGAAGGCGTCGGGTTGCCAAATTTGTTACACACAGAATGCCCTATAAGTAGCATGCGCAGTCGTCTGACTTTTTTAGGGTAAACAAGTGGCTTCTGAAACCTTTTGTCGGAGAAGCAAAAATAAAAAAAAAAACGTTTAGCTGCAGAGAAGATCAGGATTTCTGGAAGATTCGGCCTGCTGGAAATGCTGCAAGGTTCCCAAAATTCACGCTGTTGAGCCTCGCGCCTTCTTTATAATGGAACAGCCGCGTAATATACGGCTATATACTACACCTAAATCTTAAGAAGCTCATTTTAAAGGTGCCGGGGCGGCAGCTGTCGCAGGGGTAGTTAGGTTACCGGTTTTATTTACCTTCAAGCATAATATCAAGGTGGGCACCTCGTTTATCTCAGCTTTAAATTAAAGCTAAGAAAAACCATTTCTCGAGAAAGTTAGCGCCACGCGCCAGATGGCTCCTGTATAGACAAGCAGCTTTAGCAAAGGAGTTGTTCTTGTTAAATACTTTGTTAAGAAAAGAACGGCCGGAGTTGCGTGCAAGTGAGGAATAGCTCGGGAACAATGAGTGTGCTTCTCGTGAATAATGGTTTTCGTTGCCTCTAGGACGTGAGCAAGCATAAATTACTACCAGCTACCTTTCTATAAAAAGGTGAGCTGCATGCGTGTATCCGTGGTGCATCATGGTCACATCGAAGGCCTGAACACTGTGTGCACAAAGACCTATGAAAACCGAATGCTGTCTGCCCTTTATATGTCGGCAACAAATACGGTTAGTCGTATCGAACCCATCGTCAAATTGTACGGACGCACACACGCACGTACACACGCACACACGCACACACGCACACACGCACGCACACGCACGCACACGAACGCACACGCGCACCACACCACACACACCACCACGCCACGCACGCACCACGCACACACACACACACACACACACCACACACACACAGCACAGCACACGCACACGCACACACGCACACACGCACACACGCACACGCACGCACGCACGCACGCACGCACACGCACACGCACGCACGCACGCACGTAAAGACAGACAGAAGCTATTCCAGATGACTGTCGATGTGATGCTACTCGCATTCTTCCGGTTAAGTGAGGGATTTGTGTAGAGGATATTCCCCTTTTCTTCTTTCCACCCTTCCTTCCCTGTCAACACTCTCTGTTTGAAGATCTCTTTGCCCTTCGTTCCTTCGTTCCTTGTATCCATTTTCTGCGGTTTGTAAGCTACACACATACACAAAAAACATAATAAAACACGCCCTGAGCCAAAGAGTGCTAACAGCATTAAAGCTGTGCCAGCCAGCACACACCTATTGCACACGAACATACTGAGGATTCCATCTTCCTGTATATTTTCTGTACATTTCCTGGATACTCAGCGCGATAGGCTGGTTGGAACGCTCCCGCTATTCTTTTGAGCAACTGCTAGAAATCGGAGCCCCTTTCTGAGGTGAAAGATGGTTTTCTTGAGGCGCTTGATGTGTTTTCGTTTATCGTCATCATCGTTTTGAGAAACCTATTGCGCAAAGGTGGCTTTTTTGCAGTGCGTTTTAACGTTAACTTGAACTCCATCAGTGTGGCCCAGAAAGTTGCGCCTTAAAACATATTCGTGCGTTGCTTCTCCGCGTTTAGTGAAGGTGGTTTTGTACACTTTAGGTCGGATTAGCCGCGACGCGCAGCCCATTACCTCGTTTAATTTATGTTTTGCATCGCGCCGCAAGTTACGGGCTTGCACCTGCACAGAACAGATTGTTGCCCGGCATCATTCTAGCTCAGTGTTTCCGGAAAAGTATAGGAGTGTTGTGTTCCTCCCACAGGAGATTGACCAGATGGGACAACCGTCACACGAATCGGAGTCGCAACTCACGGAGGCAAAAATACTAAGAAGTAGCCCTAGACGTAAATTTTGTGGAAAACTGCTCCCGGCATATGAGGACGTGCACTGTACATTTAGCCGTTCTCCTCTGATGCGCCTTGTCTTCTCCGCCCCCACGTATTTCAAAGAACAGCTGATGAAGTAAGCCGGCGCACGCGAACGTCGAAGAAAACTTCACGGACACCGCTAAATCTGTCGAAAATCAGCCGTTTTCGCCTTCTCCGCCACTAGTTTTGTTAAAACCTGTAGTTTCGCACGAGCACGATAAAAATTGTGGGGCTATTGGGAAGATTTAGCCATAATATTTAGCTATAAGAAATTAAGCAACCCTGTGTGTGGAATTCTTAAAATGACGTATCTTCCTCAACACTTTCTGCAATTCATTGCGAAAGCTAGGGGCTTTTCCTGAGTATTCTTTACTTTTTTACGCAATGTGGACGTACATGTGACGTGGGTTCCCGGGCACGCGGCCGGCTTCGCAAATGAGGCCGCTCACGCTCTGGCGAGCGCGCTTTTCAACTTGCGCTCGCCGCCACTGGAATACGGGTTCACCACCGTACGTGCACTCCAGGAGCCCGAAATACAGCGAGACTTGCTGAAGCAACTAGGATGTCAAGTGCTTCTGGCCTCGGTACCTTCCAACCCCCATTAATTGCCGAGCGGACTACCGTGAGCTGCCGATGCTGCAAAGCGAATATTTGTACTATCGTGATATATTGAAATGCGAACAATGGAGCGCATGGCTTTCAGTACATGCTGCGCATCCTGGCGACGGGCCGTGTATGCGCTGTATGAACAAGTTACCAGAGTCCGTGTCTAAACTTGGAGAGAGAGAGAGAGAGAGAGAGAGAGAGAGAGAGAGAGAGAGAGAGAGAGAGAGAGAGAGAGAGAGAGAGAGAGAGAGAGAGAGAGAGAGAGAGAGAGAGAGAGAGAGAGAGAGAGAGAGAGAGAGAGAGAGAATAAACTTTATTTAATGAGAGGAGTCAAGCGGGCGGTTTTCTCAGTTCAGGACCCTGTTGGAGCGTCCAGCCGCCTCAGCCCGGTGGATCAGCCGAAGCTGCTCTTCGAGGCTAGAGCTGGCCAGCACTTCCTCCCACTGCTCAATCGAGGGATTAGATACCGGGGAAAGTGAGGGGCTAAGCTGGCACTCCCACACCATGTGATACAGGGTGCAGGGCGCGTTGAAGAATTGACACTGTGAGTAGTATATTGTTGGCCAGAATAAGTGTAAGTGGAGTTTGGTCGGGTTGGGGAACGTGTTGGTTTGGAGGAGACGCCAGGAGCGCTCCTCTGCCTTGCTGAGGGAGGGGTGGCCAGCGGGTAGCATAAGCCTGGTGAGCCTGTAGAATTTGGTCACCTCCTGGTATGAAGTTACGGGGGTCGCTGTGTCTAGCCAACTTTCTCGCGGCGTCGACTGGTTAGACCTCGAGCAGTCTCATGAGCAAATACATTACCGCAGAGGGAAGCGTGAGCTGGTGTCCAGACAATCGACACCCTTTTCTTCGGAGGGTTCTGGCCGAGGATCTTCATGGCGATGCACGAGATGCGGCCTTGGAGGTAGCTCCTACGCGCTGACTGTGAGTCCGTGATTATCACTTAAGACCATCGTTCAACGAGTGGGCGTTTTAGTTTGTCTTCCCGCGGTGTTCGGCGCCCGCTCATGCGAGCGTTACCAAACGCAGCTAAATTGCTTTTTTATTTCGTGCTGAGCGACCAGGAGACGATGGAAAGACGATGGTGTTTTCATATGAATGTTGGTCACGAACTCTCGTAACTTGGTCCCACTGCGCATACACGGCCCGTCGCCAGGATTCGCGGCGTGTGTTGAAAGCCACGCGCTCCGTCGGTCGTATTTCAGTGTATCACGATAGCACACCTCCCAGACAAGGGTTCTGTCGCAATCGTCGGCGTCAACACAAGACTCCCGCGAAAAAAGAAAAGAAATTACTGGCACTGCTAGGAATAAAACATGGACCGAATAGAGAGACAGATCGGAAGCCCGCTGTCTTACCAATTGGGCTACCAGCGCACGCGGAGAAGGGGGAGACAGACGTTGTACTGACCGAGCACAGCTGCGGGTTTACCCACTGCGTTCTCGCCGAATGCCACGTGATAGCGTCACGCGACCTTCTCGCACTGTGCGCTCCGACCACGGCACGTGTAGCGGCCGTGGTATGTCCATTTCGTCCCCGAAGAGTTCGGACTTGTGTGCCACATCGATACCAAACAACTGACCACCAACCGGGGAACGTGCATTGATTTAGTGTTCACGAAGAATATAAATGCGGTGAAAACGGACGGTCTGAGCGTTTATCACACCGACCATAAGGAAGTTCTGAACGTCGTGCGGAAGTGAAATCATAACGAACGTGTTACGGATGCAGTGTTACGTGTGAGTAACACAAACGGACGTAGTCACCTGTGGTAGGTCGTGTATAAAGCTTCACTTCGGAACAACCTCCACATGTTGGATTGGCCGCACGTTTTTTTGCAACGTTGGTTTTCATACACAAGGCCCAAGCTGGAGCTACACTGATGATGATGATGTCATAGCCAAGTGGCGAGCTTACATCCCTGGTAGTAAACGCCGGGAACCTGACGGCGTTGAGTCCTCCCATCCGGGCGGCACCTGCCGAACATGTGACTTTGGTGTCCTCCTTATTTTGAAGAACCTCGTATTGCTTGTTTTCACTGGCGAGGCGCGCATGCAGGCGACCGTATGAGTGCGCCGTCGCTCGTTACATCGGGATCTGCGGGATGGTGGTACTTTTTCGTGGCTACGTACATACACAAATCCAGATGATCCAAAATGCTGCGACACCAGCATCGAGACCTTGACGAAAACTAAGAAATGCGGCGAGACAGCCACGCTGTTGCATGCCACATGGTCCTGTTCAATCATATGGGGAACAGGGACCGGAACTCCTCAACGCAGCCTACTACACTGGATTACATGGGAGGCGGCCCTGGCAAGCTCATTTCTACAGGACCAACTCAACCTCCTAGAGAGGTTGAGTTGGTTACACCCATGAAGTCCACTCCACTCTATCCCCTACCCTATTCCCTCCGTTTCCTATTCCTCAATAAAGTTTGTAAAGTCAGTCAGTCGGCTGCACACGACTGTGTTGCGCGTGAACAAACTCTTCCTCAGCGAACGCGAAGTATTGCATCGAGTCCAATGTGAGTGCGAATAATAACATCTCTGTTGACACCACCATTTAAAATCGGGTTGGAACGGAGCAGACGACGCACGCCGGCGACTTGTTTAGCGGCGTGCGGGCGCAGTGGCCCAAGCCGCACCATTATAGTGCTTAGAATATTCTAGGCACTATAGCGCCATGTCCGTGGCGCATCGGCCATGTCTGGGGCCGTTTCCAGTGTTTCCAAGTGAAGAAATTGACAACCAAACAATTAAAGGAATACCATCTATATGAGTGTCCTGGTGTTAAGAGTGTTACCGCGCGTCATCGCCGTTAAGTGCCAACGTACGAGTACTGGATTACACTACACAGCACACGGACGTCGCCCGAGTCCTGCGTTCTCTCTGGGATTTCGCACGCGAGGCTGACATTGTGATCCGGGTTTAATTTGGCCCGCATAATTCCCCCCCCCCCTCCTATCCTTATAGCTTGCATTCACTGGCGTGGCGCGCATGCAGGCAGCCATGTGAGTGCACCGTCACTGGTTACGTCCGGCTCCGCGGGATGGCGGTAGTTGTCCGTGCTAAGCCCATGACTGTGTTGGACGTTCCAAACTCTACCTCATCGAAGGCAAATTAATGTCTCGAGTCCAATGTGAGTGTGATTATTAAATTTCTGTTGACACCACCGTTGAGAATCGGGTTGAAACGGAACAGACGACGCACGCCGGTGCTTTTTTTTTCTTCAGCGTGAGGGTGCCGTGGCACAAGCCGCGCCATGTCAGTTGCGCATCGGCCATGTCTGTGGCCGTTTTCAGTGTTGCCAAGCGAAGAAATTGAGAGCTAAACCTTTCAGTGAATACCACCTATAGGTTTCTGTAGCCCTATCCTCATAGGTCAATCATTATAGGCCTTATAGGCTAATCATTTTGGTCCAATTCTTATAGGCCCCGTTCGTAATAAAGTTCCATCTATCTATCTCTTCTGCAACCTAAGACACTACATCAAAGTATTTTTCGTTGCACGATAATAGGTCTAGGAAGCCTGAGTTTCGTAAGAAAATCTGAAAAAAAAGGCTTTATGCGTCAGTTGCTGCTATTATTCTACCTCCACACTGATTTCAATGATTACAGCGTTCGTGGCCAGCGTTCATGACCTGCATTTGTTACGGGTTTCTATTAGCCTCTCGCCAGAGCACCGTCTGGGTAGGGAATGTAATTTGCAGAGAAAGGACATTTGGTAGACATTCAGGATTATCTTTTACTTTTCTTGTTTTTACCCTCGTGCTAATCATCCGCTCTTTTCGGGATGCTCCGAAAATACCTATAACGTAAGACAGTAAAAGGTAAAAAAAAATGAATAGTTGCACGAAATGCAATGCGCTAATTTAGCAGCGTCAGCACTGAGGGCGTGCAGGTGCTGGCCGAGACAGGCCGATCGATACTGTTGCACACGCATGAATTTTCATCTCTACCTTTGTGTGTCTAAGCAGGGTGTCGCGGCCATAAGATTCGTAGTGCCCGCATATACGCTGCGGTAAAACGTCGTTGCAACGTCGATGAATTCCGTTGCCGCGGTTACAGCTGACTCAAAGCGTCGGAATAGCTTTGCGTTGTAATGCTGCAATTTCTACCGCGACGCTGTTTGTGTTACTCTCTTTAGGGAAATTTTGCGACCCCGCGGTTGTACTTATTCAGCCAAAAGCCGCACCACTATCCACCCACACTTACTTGATGAAGGGTATTAGCCAGTCGCGATTACAGCTGAGAAAGTAAGTTTAATAACAATGTTTTGTTGGAAGCAAATCACTCCCGAATAAACCGCCCACCGCTGACGCGAAGAGTGAACTGATTTTAACGTCGGGTGACATGACGGATGTGACCACCACTGCCTCCTATAAAGGACAATGAAAATACACCTAATCGCCTGGACGAACCGCGTAAATGTCGTGTGAATCCCGCCACCACCCCAGTCACTGCCTGCTCAACGCGCACAAGCCGACTCGGGTAGGTGTGTCACCACTCACTACCGAGTGATGGCCATATTCGCTGGAGCGTCAATTTGTCAGAGACTGCGGACAATCAGTTGTATAACCGTGCATTCGATGATTAGTAATTTTAAGTATATTCGTCTGCTCGGCCGATACTATGGGGCTGTGTGTCGTCAGAACTACGTGTATAAGAACGAGCCCAGAACTGAATTTTTAAAATTTTTAACACGAAAGTGTTTTTTTCCGGGGTACAGAAAGATTTCACTGACGTCATATCCGTCGCGGAAATGACGCCGCACAACGAAGCAATCGGCCTGTGAAGGGTGCACCCCTGCACATACAGGGTCTTCTTGCGGGGAAGCAACCTTTAGTGCCAAAGAGTTTGTTATACTTAAGGTCGTTCGTTTTCGTGTTTTATATTTTAACACGGAGTGTTTTATGCCGGGATACACCAAGATTTCACTGACGCCATATCCGTCACAGAAATGACGCCAGTACACCTTTGTCGAAGCGACCCGCCAGCCAGACGTCGCTCGCCAAGCACACCCTCAAGACAACCGTAGACCCTCAAATCTTACTCAGCTGCACATTTTGCGGCACGTTTTACTTTATTGTTTTACCGATTCCTGTTAGACAGGAATCAACCGCAGTTTCTTGCTTGAAGTCTCATTTAAACATTACTCAGTCATAATAATAGACATCTAATTGTTTTTAATTTCTGTTTTATCACCTTTATGGTCGAAGAAGGGTTGCTCACATTTACTCGACCTATGAGCCCTATGAGCAGGATGGCCACAGTTATACGCAGGATCCAATCTCAGCGTCGATGAACGCTAGGACGGCTGATGGCGAGGGAGTTCAAAAGTGAACTCGGGATTTTCCCCATTGCCAGATAACTGCAGGAAATATTCACTGTTATGCTTGGTCCACGTTTTAAGCTTAGTTACAGGCAGGCTCATATAGTGCGACATCTTGAACAGCTACTTGATCAGACCCCCAAGGCATCTTGAGCTTAAACGGGGTGTAGTTCTTCAACATTTACATAGACATGAATAGGTGCCGTCCGGTTCACGCGAGAGTGCACTTTCTCTTCCTGTGAGCTACTATGACACCGCCTAAAGGCACAGTGCGTATGCGTGGCTTAGAAATAAGACCCGATATTTTCGAGTGGGTCCTTCAAATGCAGCGCTTCTTTCTCTTACAACAGCCGTTTTTCTCTCCTTAAATATGGCTTTCAAGAGGTCCTGGTCCTAACATATGACTTTTCTGCTGGTTAAAGTACTAACTAGCTAGAAAGGGCAACGTGTATAAAAATCGCTGAATGAATTGCGGAAAAAATTGAAGCCGAAGGGCGAACAAAGCACATTAAACGCCGGGCCCGACGTCCAGCAGCTCACGGCGCAGCGATCCTGACGAATGAAATGGCCGAAGAAAGCCCACAAGAGCCGACGCGGAGGCAACGGCCGTGTCCAGCTGCGCCGCTCTGCCACCAGCGGGCCGGATCAATGCGTCGCACTTCCCATCGCATAAGGAGGATATCCTCCCCGAAGTGTGAAACCGGCCGAGTCCCTGTGAAACTTTTCCGAAGGCGGGAGCCCGAAACTGGCGGCGCGCATGTTTTTTTTTTTTTTTTTCTCTTATAGCCCGCGATGAGTTTTTCGCATCGAAAGTTTGCTTAGTGGGAAAAATAGCCCGACCGTAGCGTGGCAACATGACAGGAAAGTAATTTTGGGAGTGCAATGCGAGGCATTGAGAACTGATTGATTAATTCGGCTGCTGAGTAATTATAGACTGGGCGAGGGCTATAATGTCTTCTAACGTTTTTTAATTATCGGCTAATCGGTATAATTGTTGATCCGCGTGTTTTATATTAATTCTGCAAACTACGAGATGGAAGATTTCTGCTAACGAGGATAGCGAGTTCAGTTGACCATGTTGATCGTTGCGAGCACCAGAGAACCGTAAGGAGCCCCGGGCACGCTGACTCGCCGGCACGCTGGCAAGCGGGAATGTTCAGCACTCATGCTGTTCCTCGTTCAGGTTCTCCATTGGTGCGGGCATGGTGAATAACGGGTGTGCTGTTAACCGAGCATGGTAGGGCAAGAAATTGTGCTTACGACAGTTTTCGTCAAACGCGCATGCGCACGCTTTTTAGAGTTTGTTTATGGCTTGCCCGAAGCTGCCGGATAACTCCACATGTATTTTTCCGCATGACCCCAACGTTCCTTCCGGATTGTAAACAGCGATTTCATATTTCATCTATTGGAAACATATCTTTAAAGGAGTAAGCATTTGGTGCAGTCATTTAAAAGCGTAGACGGGCATGTCTCGTATAACAGTGGGTTTAATGAAAACATATCTGAGTGCACTAAAAAATTCCCCGCATTTCCCCGAGGGGAAGAATGTGAAGTGCGAATGCACGAGTTGAATTTGCGTGGTTCGGTAATGTTCACGAAAGAGAGATCACACACACACACAAACTACAAAGAAGAAAGATGCATTTATTCAGCAGACACCTATTTGTTTGTCGTTGTACTTGATTGCTAGAGCGGATCTCAGCTTTGAATTTCGTGTCAGTACTCCTTAAGCAGGTGCATTAGCCCTTCTCCACGCCCGATTCTTGGCCAATCCCCCACGTGGGTATGTGCCATGTCAGCGGCCAGGCAGCGCGCGCCCATCTCCCCCCGTTGCCAAGGGAAGACGAGGAGATTACTGGCCGATCCCCCACGTTGGTATGTGCCATGTCAGCGGCCAGGCTGCGCGCGCCCATCTCCACGTGCGCGGACATCGCCGGGGACGCAGTTCCAGGGATCGCTTAAGAAGTGCATTCGCACTTAAAATACAACAGCCGCAGTGCTTCAGAGGCTCGAGGCATTTACGTCCCCCCCCCCAAAAAAAAAAACAAAACAAAACAGGAATTTAATAGCTTTTGTGCTTCCAGGAACATGCGTATTGAGGCGTGAGCGCTGCAAGAACTCCAGCCGCTTAGTATTTGCCTCTTTAGATGATCCAAGCTTTTGTCACTAGGCTACGCTAACGAAACCCTGTCTTTATGAGCAAGGCTGTCGGATGGGCTGCATTAATAAATGTCCGGCACGCGAAACCAAATTTTAGATGTTCCATTCTCATAAAGTTCTCCTTAGCTCTAATGCTTTCTCAGTTTCTCACTTTCTCAGTGCTTGTTATGCAAAGTAATACTTTAGGTAATAAATTTATTTGAAAATATCAAAACACCGCTGATTTGTTTTTTCTACAAAAGAAACAAGCCATCATAAGGCGCTCACCGAACAGTAAAAACCTTTTGCAGCTTCGTAAAAGAAGGGTTCGTGCCACGCGAACTTCCCAAGAGTCATACATTTGATGGAAACAACAGGAATCAAAACACAACAAATACCGACGGCCCTTTTCGCTATCGTTGTCCTGACACTTGACCGATGGCTTTCGGCTATTGCGTTTGACGCCATTAACAGCCGCTTTGTGAAATATAATAGATAACGAGCTTCGTTTTTCTTCGTTCCGCCTCCCACCTCCATACGTCACGTCTCCGCGGTTGCTTTCCCTCTTTATCTTCCGCTGTGTGCCTTTTTTGTCGCCTTTCATCGAGTGAGAGTGCGGTCTTTTCTCATGATTGGGAACTTTCTCTTCTGTGCTTCTTTTTGCTTCCGCGTGGATGATGTCCAAATGTTTCAAACCGCGAGCTGTCCCGACAGTGCGGTGACCGTAAAAGTCAGGAGAAGAAAGAAAAATGCCATTGTTACAATCTGTAGGGGCAACTGCACACGGGCCCTTAAAGGTTAGGGAATGAAATTAAATTAGTGAAACAATTAACTTCAATTATATTTAAATGCATCTTTTCTGTCATGTACGCTGGCTAATAAAGAGATCAGCACTATATGCAGCTAAATGCGCTTTAATTTACGTTTTTGTTAACTACACAGTCCGTTTGTTCTTGCTTCTTAGGGAGCGTTCGGTGCGTTGTGTTCGGTGCGTCATACGTGCTTTTTCGGGGCGTAATGCCTGTCTCAGCATTAAACGCAAGACAGCTCTAAGAGTTCAATTTCTGACTGTGTCACTTCCAAAATCCCCCACACAAACTGTAAAAAAAAAAAATGCACATTTATTGAACCCCGAATCATCATCGTTTAAATTTGACAACGTAGGGAACTACGTACGTCATAAAAATATTAAGCAATAAATGATCCAGCGAATAGAACCGCCAGTTGAGGAATATTATATCCAGCCAATTAGCAACCCATTTTGAGCTATTTCTGCAAATTCGAAAGTGCAATAGCAACAGCATTCCCCAGAATAACCCTCCCCACCCGAAAACACACACACACGCACACACACACACACACACACACACAGCACACACACCACACACACACACACACAACACACACACACACACACACACACACACACACACACACACGCACACACCGCACACACACACACACCACACACACCACACACGCCCACACACACACGACACCACACCACACACACACAGCACGCACACCACCCGCACACCGCACCAACTGATTACTTAAGAAGTTTTAAAAGGACATCTTTTCTATTCAGCCCGCTTAGAATGCACACCACGAGTCCCGAGAGACGCGTATCTCGGTCTGGTGCCGCTAATTGAGGCCCCGTGTAGAGGAATAATGGGCGAACCGCACCCCACTCCGACGGAGGCCCCAGGGGACGTGCTCGCCTAAAAACCGTGCCTTTTCCTCTTCGAGCCTTTTAAGAGCCGGCGTGGCACTTGGCTTTGTTGCGGCAGGAACCGCAGTGGTAATGCCTGTACCGCGGCATGTTTAGTCTGGTTACGGATGACCGATTCTCAAAGTGCATATCTCTGTCCACTCGCTGCGCCTTTTTTGTCTGTGCGTAATTCCGCAATATCAGGGGGCAAACGTTTGGGGACACGAGGGTTTGATGATCTGCCGGAGAATGTCGCTAAGTGTGCTGTTTCACACGCGTGTATCTCCAACGGCCGTGAAAAAGCGTCTCACCACATTTCTTGCAACGTTGAATAAGTAAGGCTTGAAAGAACAAAACACAACCTCCCAGTCCCCGGACACTAATGCAGGACAAGGGGAAGTTTTTTGTAGATACAAATGGAGAAAGAGTGGCTCCGCCGAGGAAGAAATGCTGGTTTAATATTTACGTTTACTAAATTTATTCACTTGAATAGATAAATAAACAAACAGCGATAAGACATTCAAAACAAATCCTGGGCCATCTGCACTAACGTCAAAACCTGGGGAGGGGCGAAGCATGCAGTCTACAAGTGTATTTCCAAGAGTGTAAGACTCTCTCTTGCCACACGGCGCGCGCTGATGGTGCGCTGTAGAAGCGCCGGTGGGAGGAGCAATCGCATGCTTGCTGAAGTGGTGGCGCCCTCTCTTGCGTTGAAGCGGATTTAAGCAATTAAATTAGACAGACTGGACGTAAGTTGTCTTCGTGTCCCACGCCGCCGCATACTAAGAAGTATGCGCTACAGGAGAAAACCTGGCGTTTGAAATCAATTTCAAGAGGGAATTTTACACATTTTTGTTACTAATGCACTTAAATCCTGTTTATTCCTGTATCCTAAATTAGTTTAAATCAGGTTAAATATTTTGAACCGCGTTTATTCATTAGACACTTGTTTTTTGACCATCGTTTGACAGCTTGATTTACCGTGATCACATGAGACGACCATGACGACAGGAGAGGTCGACAACCCGAGCCCCTCAGGTGCTTCGCCATTACGACCAAAACCTCGTCAGAAAACTGTCTGACAGCGGCGAATGGTGTGTGAAATTTACATTTCGAAATGGGCTAGGTAAATTCGCCGGCAGCTAGGAGTTCGGCGAAATCGTTAACTCCAATCAGAGGAAGGCTTGGCATTTTCTTAAGTGCTGTGTAAAAGGGAATAAACATTTATTAACACTGAAGCTGTTCATCAAATCGTTACTTGGCGTGTCCGCAGTTTAAAATACCAATAAAATTTCGAGCGCATGCCAGTGCGGGCCTCGCAGCGACCGCCAAGCAGTTAAATGACGAGCGCTCATGTGTGCGTGCCTCGCGGCGACCGCTCAACGTCCCTGGCGTACGTTTGTCAAACCAAGCATACCCACTTAGGGAGATTGTTCAAAATTTCGGCGACCGCCAAATGCCGCGCACTCGTGTGTGCGGGCCTCGCGGCTACCACCCGGCGTCCCCGGTGCACGTTTGTCAAGCCAAGGGAGTTTCGCCAAGGGAGTTTCGCCAAGATTGCGGCACCGCCGGCAGGTATTAAAACCAAGAAAATGCCGAGCGCTCGTGTTTGCGAGCCTCGCGGCGACCTCCCGGCGTTTCCAGCGCTCGTTTTTTTTAAGGCAAGCATACACACTGCGGGAGACTTGCCAAAAAAAGTTCAGCTTTGGCCGTAATCGTGGCAACGCTTGCTCGGAACGAGCAAGACACGTCCTAGCGTACGCCCGTCCAAGGGGATGTCCAATAATTATCACTTCCAAGAAAATGAAGGAAGCTCACACTTACAGCAACAAAGATGGAGTAAAGGTCGTTGCGGCAGCGAAGAAGCAGCAATCGGGTGCAATCGTGCACCTAAACCGTCGGGATAGTCGTGGAGGTTGCGAACAGCTTCGCTGCCTTCAAGTAATACGCGCCAGTGTGAGCTACCTAGTACTTCTTATCAGTATTGGGAAGGCTGGTGAGGCATTGCAACTTTGGTGTAAGTAAGGAATGTTTTTCCGATGAACTTCTCTTTATCAGAAGTAGGATGATGCGCCAGGAAGGAGCCAACTTCAGAAGTCTCCTCGGTGGGGCTTTCCCGAGGCTCCTTGGAGGAGGGTCATCAAGGGCTCCTTCAATAACTCGGCTCCTGAATTCACTAGTAGCCGGTTCATACATAAAACCTCCACTCACTCCATTAGAGAGGTGCGGGTTTACACACCATTTCCTCTCACGAGTCTGGGAATCATGACCGCGTCCCGTTCCCCCACGGCAGTGACCAGTGAAACGATACGCATTGGTTAATGGACCGGGACTGCGATGGTTAATGACGTCCCTGTTCCTGGTGTACAACAGGTGCAGCGCTGGGTTATAAACTTACCTGTGCGAAAAGAATTCACTAGCCTCCTAGCTGCTGAAGTTTTGTGCAGCTTTTGTGCTAACGCAGATCTTTGTACGCATCTCACTAAGCGGACTTTATAATTTATGGGGACTTTACCCCCTCAAAAATCGTCTAAAACTCATCACTGGATTGAGTGGAGTACCCAGGATTTCCTTTAGCATTCTCTGATCCAGAAGTAGTTGTGCGGCTGATTTCCGCTGCTGTTGACTCTGTTTCCATCCTAGGAGGACGCGCAGGATACAGCAATAATTTGCCACGCTTCTGTGAATCAAAGGATGGGAAATGGAAGTGCTTTCTATAGGATGCAAACCGGTGCGTAACCATCACCACAACCTGGCCCTTTTTTACAGAACAGACTTTTCACCGGCGGTTAAAGCCGTATAGCAAAACTGAAGCGGTGATAATAAATGCGATAAAGGACTGCCACATTGCGTTCTGCGCAGTCCGTGTGTAAAAAGGGACTAAATATCCCCGTTGTTTTCCCGCCTACATTCCGTACAATGCAATCGTAATGCTGCTCCCTACCTTCGCCTGTAAGAGTCACACAAAGAGCTTCTGAAGCGTCATTTGATGGGCTTTGTTCAGCGAGCGAACCGACGCTCGCTTCACGTTTCCGACGCTCACTAATTGATTCGTTTCTGAAGCTGAAAGCACCACGGGGAAATAGTTGCTTAATGATGTGATATGTGCGCGTGTGCTGCTTTGAGGAGCCTAAAATAAGCGCCACCGAACGCCACGCGAAAGGACCCCCATCATTCCTAATCCTACAACCACGTAATGCTTCCTAGGTGATGTAGCCCTACTGCTGAGCGGGTAAGAAAGGCTGCCATTTTTATTTTCCGCAAAAAGAACTTCCAGTTAAACTCGCCTTCGGTATTTCGGTGTTCTCTGTTTCTGTGAAGCCCGCTGCCTTCCCAGTGAAATGCTGCCAGCAAAGCGAGACTGTCTACGCCCAGTAACGCCATTGATGTTAAATCCATGGCATCCTCCACAAAAGTGTTAATTACATTAATCAGTTTATCAGTTGGGATTTGCCTCGGAAACCCCGCTCTCCCGAAATTACATTTTCTAGATTTTGTGCTATAACTCTGTCAAAACATCTGCATTTAAGCTCCAAATGTACTGCTTTCCTATTTGGCGTCGGACGTTCGAATAGAAGAACTAGCGGCTTTTATTTTTGCCTGGCGTTTTCAAAGTCGCAACCGTCATCGACAGCGTGTTCGTGTGAAATATGGGAAGGTTCATTGGGAACTTTGCGTGCATTCGGCAAGGTGATTCATGGCTAACCCTAGGCAGTGGAGAAGAAAGAATTTCTGAAACTGAGCTGGCCGACCTTTACTTGTCTATCCTAAAAATGAAGCCCCTTTTATTCCACAAACAAGGTCTTTTGTGTGAACGGAACAATAGTGCCAAGAGGCTTTTAATGGTTCCCAAGACATTGCGATTCAATGCAGAAGAAAGTCATCCGGATCCATTTTCCCGCGTACAGCTATTTTGCAATCAACCGGCGTACTCAAAAGGCAAGTTAGTTGCGAAGCATTTTCCACATCAACAAGGGAGAGCGGCAAACGCGACGGCATTGCGTGACCTCATCGTCCACGAGCGAGCGAATGCGACGTCGGTAGGCAAATATCTCTGACACTGCGGACGACGCCGCGGGGTCCATGGAGCTGTAACCGGTCGTGGTTGATTTCGTTAGCGCCGGAGATCGCTTCGTCGATGCTTGTGCCACAGGGGTCGGTAATCTTGTTAAGCGCGTCTCTCTTCCCCTCCGCCAGTCCACCGCTTGTCGACGCAATCGCCCCTTGCCATCGCTCTTTGGCGTATCTTTCCTTGGCTTTCTCCGTCTGCGCCTCGAGGGGACAAATGTCTACTGGCGCTATTCATTCGCGAGGATGGCCCACATGTCGCCGATAGGCCGTTCGTGCCGGTATTTGTGTTTTCCCGCAGAGCAGCAATGTGTGGCTTCGTGAGCATGTCGCAAAATTGCACCCATGGAGAGCGGGCGTTTGATTGTACTATTCTCCTGGCCGTCCTTTCGTTGGGGGCAATTGTTTGCGTTTCCTTCCTGTCGAGACACCCGGTAGCGCCTTCACTCTTTTGTCCAACTAATGCAAACTGGCGTGCGCAACTCTATCGTGAGCTCTCGACTCCACATTGCTAGAGTTCCTCGTGTAAAGCATATAATTACCTGGGGCTCAAGACCTCCACATATCGGTTCAGTGAGTACGGGGTACACATCGTCGTTTTTCCTAACATATATTACCGACCACGCATTTGCCAACACCAGAGCAATGATTTCCGAGTCGGGCTTTCATACACTACATGTGGGGGATTCGTAAAGCGTTTCCCACTTTTGCATGTACCACATGCCTTCCAGAAAGCTGTTATTCACTCCTTTTGTTCAATGCTAGGCACTCGTGCCTGTGACGCTTCTGACCCTTCAGAATATCAAGTAAATAAATTGTAAGGCACAGTCGAAGCTTTGGCTAGTATGAGCGTTCCGGTGATGGCCGATCTGAGCGCCTTCTGCGGTACTTCTTCCGCTGACACGTGCGTGATCGCATGCCCTTACGGCTACATTGGTCAGCCTGTTACAGTATACGGCCCGTATCCACGTTTCTCATGCCTGTGTTGTTGTTGTGTTTGCATTTATTCGAGGCGATCCTTACACAAGTATTGTCTCAGTTGACAACGTTGTCTCGGGTGAGAGCGGGTGACAATGACAAGGCCCCGATAGCCTGATGGTGCTGCGGTATATGTGCTCACGATTATCGCTAAAACCTAATTAATTAAATAATTAATTAGCCGATTGGTCGATTGATTGCTTGATTAAACAGATAAATAAACAATTATTTATTGAAACAAATAAAAATACATCCATTTATTAAGCTTTAGTTTTATTACGCCGTGCGTCAGATTTGCAAGCCACCCGCCGCTTGTTGGCAGGGAGCTAAGTCCAGCTAGTCAGATCGACGTGCTCGCCAGAGCCCACAATCGTCACACCGGCTAACAGCCGACAGCGGCTGGCTCGGTCGGTTTGTACCACGCGCATTCGGCGCTTCTTCAGTGCTTGTTGGCTCGCGTTGTACCGTGGTCTTTTACGTCACGTGAGAAAAAACAGCAAAATAAGGCAAAAAATCCTAGCTTACTTGTTTGTTTTTAAATAAACAGATCGTAGTTTGTCGTTGAACAAAAGCCAGAAGGGCAACGAAGGATATAACCTTTCAGATAAAACTAAAAGCCTTCGTTGCTCTTTTTCGTATCAGTTACAAAAAGTAACGAGATCATTTTACAGGTACTTGTGGTTTGTATTATTCATTGTCTATAATGTCCATTAAGGCGTTACTCAATAAAGTGGGAAGTAAACTAATGTAATCTACTTCTTAAAACATTAGCGAGCAGAGGTAATTGGTGGGATTACTCACTACCGACAAATGCAATCTACAAACCCTAAAAGGTTTACAAAAAAAAAATCAAGTTTGCCTCGCTTGTCGCCTTGACCCAAACTCGGGAGGTGACTTCGCCTACAGGACACGGAAATTCATTCTCCCAAACCAATCTGCACGTGCCTCTGGAGCGTACTTGCTTATATCTGCCTGCGCTTTTGCTCCACCCTGAAGTGTAACCACAATAACGACCTAAGTTCCCGCTCTTTCGCTTTCCCTCTTCTCCACTCCACCATCAACCTGCTTGGACAGGGGGCGATCCCAACTCCCGTGCAGAACGCTAGGTCGCAGGTTCGATTCCCGGCAACGGTGCTGGGAAATTTATCTTTTTTGTGATGTAGGCACATTCTTCAATCTAGGACAAGCTATTTGTACCAATTCAAACCCCCTATACGTGATTTGAGGCGTCATATCCGGGATTCATGATGAGAACCGTGCTAAAGAGGAATCGCAGAAAGGAGAAAGGAAATCGTATCGTGTATTTATTTGATTTGCGTCTTTATTCCAAAATATTGCAAGCTAGACTCGATTGATTGATGGTAGGCTTCAATGCGCTGACGGTACACAGGTGATGAGGCCCGCCGTAGTGGAGGGCTTCAGATTAATTTTGACCACCTGAAGGATCTTTAACGTGCGCCGAAATATCGAACGCACGGGCGTTTTCGCTTTTCGCTTCCGTCAGAAAAGCGGCCGCCGCGGCCGGGAATCGAACCCACGTCCTTGTGCGCAAGCTAGACTCGCTGGCCGCAGCAGGATAGGAATAATCGCCGTGCATGAATTGAGTGCACAGAAATTATAATGAATATAAGGCACCGCTGTCCATTCACGCTGCTTCCACACAACAAAATACACCGCACAAAGAAGTTGCAATAAACGAACGCAGTATCCTTCAGAGGTGTCGAAAATTTTCAGACGGCATTAAAAAATGACTGCCGGGAGTTCTTTGCAATCGGATATTGGTTCTGCACAAGAAGATATGATCAAATATGTTGTTCTATGTTGTTCTGGGCGACGTCGTCTCCAACGAAAGTCTGCGGAAGTGTCGTATTTTTTTGCGTACATAGCGGATTTAGAAGATTCGGCAATGTTTTCCTAAGCGTATTAATCTTTATCTTCTTCAGAAATACTAAACGCGATCTTTTTTGTACTTTGAGAGGCCAATTTTGTTAAATAAAGTTCGTTTCAAGGGAGGTTGGGGCCCCTGTACTTGCCCAAATAAAAAAAAATTGTCAATTTGAATTCGATTGTCATCCTCTTGGATCGAGCATGTCTACACATATTTTTGTGTCTAGATTTCGTACCACCGACGCACATCCCAACTTCAACATGGGGAAAGTTCTGTTAGGTAAGAGCTATATGTAGTTCGCGAAAATTTGATATTACGGCTCGAAAAGCATAACTCGTCAAATCCGCTGAACCAATTTTTGAAATATGAGCAGTCAGAGTTAGGTTATGAAGTTATCTTCACGCAGAAGTACGTATATTTGCCACGAAATCTAAAACTCAGACTCAAAAGCACATTTATATTTCTTACGTGTTACTCTGAATCTTTTTGTTTTTCTAGCAGACGATATTCTAGCAGATGATGTTATTGTAGCAGACGATGTTATTCGAGCTGTCGATGGCAATCAAGTTCTTGAAGTATAGTATACAAAATAAGGAAGCGTCTCGTCGCGCAGAAAGATGAAGTTAGCGATCACATGCCGGATCCGACTTTCTTGGTGTGCTCCAAAAAAAGCGCTCTTCGTTTACTTATTTCGTTGACTAGGTTTGTTGCTGACACTGTGCTCTGCCTCGAGTCGCAAGTTTTTCTAGTAGCGACGACTTGTTAACGGATGTGAGTGAAAACGTTCTATACGGATGGAAGAATACCAGATTAGAGAGCGCAGGCCATATTCTTCTAGCAACCCTTCAGTTTTAAACGCCTATAAACTTGATTTTGCCGCTCACGGCATATTGTTGTGAAATCGCTGATTTCCCGATTTTGCGTTGACTTCTGCTCTATTAAGCCATTGCCGGCAAGGGGTACAAAAGTACCGGCTCGTGTGGATGGCTTATTGCTGAAGCATGTCAAGCCGCTGTCTGGACTCGTGTAACATATTATATTCGATGAACACATTCCAACTTTTGATGTTGTTATATTGATATTACCACTGATGGTTCGCAGTATGAAACTAAAGCTGCTGTGTCCTTTTGCTCTTGTGAACTGGATTTGAGTTCTGCTTTATATTTTGAGATTTAGCGACCAGCCTCCAGGCAGAACTCCTTGCCGTGGCTCTGGCTACAAAAAAAAAAAAAAACAATCCAAACTTTGTGGGTTATTGTATTCTTCTGACTGTTGGTGCTGTTGTGCTTCTTCTGGTGGTATTGAAAAATATTTCTATATAACAACTTTTGGGCACCCTTCCAAATCTCGTTCGAGACAAGATTACTTATAATTTTTTCGTGAGGAGAGGGCTGCGTTGTTTTCTTGCAACGCCTTCACCAAAGCTACATCAAAGCGATTTCCTGAAGCCAATTGCGGATGCGTGCTCTTTCTTTCATAGCTATGAGACCTGTACGGTTTCCTTCTTACACAGTTAGCTGCTGTACTACGCGGGTAGACGGGCTTAGTGCCAACTTTGCTCAAAACCCAAAAGCGTGCTTCACCGGACTCTCACGGGCAACACGGCGAAGCTCACCTAAGAAATCGATGAATTAAGGTCGTATTTGTGGATACAAAATAAAGAAAAAAATGCAGATGGTTTGGCTGTTCCAACCACGAAGTATCATGCGAAAGCAGTGTGCATTCAAGCTCCCTATGGCATTGTCAAATACATTACCGCGGGTACGTGCTACTCTGTGAGTATGTAGTACTTTGGTAGCCTTCAGAGTCGGCACAGAGAATTCAGAATACGCGTACAAATTTCGTGTGACCGACCCGCCTAGTGCTTGCGCTCTGATTGATTGATTAATTTATTGATTGATTCAAATTTTTGCAGAGATGATTAGGCGTTTTCTTAGGCTTTTTCATGTGCAAATGTCGGCGAACTTGATTTGACATGCAGAAGACACCTACGCGTGTGTATACTGAATTCAGGAGTAGAAGCATCATCGTCATCATATTTTCTTTGTGTCTTCTCTTTTTTTTTTGTAACAGCGACTAGCAAAGAACCTTGGAAGACCACCTTTGTTAAGCCTATGCTTGGGCTTAACTGTTAGCAACCTTAACATTAAGCTTAGCGACCTGCTGTGTAGTGTCAAACTCATTGCACGCAACCTAAGGGTACGGCTAGCGGCTTAACTTTACGCCGGCGCTGCTCTCCACCTCCTTCCGCTCCGCCGCAAGCAGCTGTATCGGTTCCTTAGCAACGCTGACGCCGTGGCTAAGGCTTCATCATTCATCCGGAAAATTCAGGAAGGTAGAATAGACGTACTTTTGCCCAACAAATATTGCCGCGTGATCCCGGTCACGTGGTGCGTATTGACGGTGTCGGCTCTATTCAAGCGAAAGTCTTAAATCTCTACGTGTCAAGCACGCGCGTTGGGAAGTACAGAAAGTAGGTAGCTGAAAAAGTTTCGCGGGCATGGAAGCGTGAGGCGGGGGTGGCGCGCCACGAAAGGGCGCGAGCCGGTGAGCGTGGGTCTGAGATGGGGCGCCAGCAAACGGACACACATAGTTCAAGAGCAGAGCAACAGAAGGTCCACAAGTAGGCTTTCGCATTCGCATTCTGATAAAGCTCTGAGCATATCCCGAAATTTTTTCGTCAATTGCTAGATTGGATAATTCGTTGATATTGCGCCATGATCTGAGTAGCATGATAGTACGACTTACTTTTACTCGATAAGGCTCTACCTTTCGTTGATATCAAGCTGATGTGGGAGGAGAAGCCGAGGCTAATAATAAGGTCAGCATTGGTAAAAAGTGTAGATGGAGAAGCTCGAGGGCCGTTATATTTATCTTCGTGCGTTGTAACAACGTGAGGGATATAACGTAAGAAAATACACACTATTGAGCTCGCATTTAGGAGTCAGAAATATTTGCTCCAACTTCGGTGGTTATCGGTAAGCGCGTCGTATACATAAACCAAAAGAACACTACAACTGCCTCTGAAAGGACTTGAGCATCCACATGCCCCTTTCCATAATTCCTTCTGGGTATGCATGTCGATGCTCAGTTTGATACACACCTCGCAAGTATTTCATAATGAATTGACAGCATGCCTTTTTCTCCGGCAGTTTCATCGTTCGTTTGCTGTGCCTGGAGCGGGTTGTGACGTCGCAACTACGACGCCGGTCTGTCGGTGAGTACAAAGAGCTGTTATTTGTTTTTCCTGTGGGTTTAATTACTTTGTCAACTAGCTGCTTGCGTGTGCCACGGGCATTGAAACCACTCTGGGAGCACGTGCGGAAGCCACAACACAAATCAGCTGATCTTT
The DNA here is from genome assembly GCA_013339765.2 of Haemaphysalis longicornis. Taxonomy (NCBI): domain Eukaryota; kingdom Metazoa; phylum Arthropoda; class Arachnida; order Ixodida; family Ixodidae; genus Haemaphysalis; species Haemaphysalis longicornis. Next base: position 153,931,739 of record CM023451.1, read on the forward strand.
CAAGCGCTCAAAGACGACTGCTGCTAAGACACCGCATGAGCTGGTATCCAACCGGTGACGTCACACAGTGCCGCGGTATGACGTCACAGTGGTGCCACGGTATGCCCTCGTCGTGTGAGTGGGCGGTGGGATCTAGATACACCATCTTCCTCGCGCACCCTGCAATAGGTGGCTAGTCCCTTCTACCTGTCCGCCACTGTTCTTTATACGAGTTTACATAAGCCGATTGCGCCGCTTAGTGAAGATGTGGCGGTGGGTTGCACTATAAGGGCATGCCCTTAACAGCAGCTGCGGGTCTATATAAAGTGAGCGCTGACGCTGCCAGGTGGGGTCATGTCGCCGTGATCGTACGCCAATATTTCACCCTAAATGCACCTTCACTACAACTTTGCGCGGACAAACGTTGTAGACACGCTGGATGTTTCGACTGTCTCAAGGCAAAGGTAATTCAAATGAGGGTTGATAATGGTACCCCTAAAAACTCTAACTCCGACAACCCATTTAGAGTGGTGGTATACCGATGGTCATAGTGAAGTCAGCGGAAATTTATGAGTACAAATGTGTCTTCTATAGCGTTGTCTCTTACCTCTCTTGCTGCCAAGCACCGGAGTGCGCGGGCCGGCGGGACGTCACTAGCGATAGTGTATAAAATTGACTTTCTAATAAACAAAAAGGGGCTTCTTAGGGTACGGGCTGCATTAAACCAGCGTCATTCTTTTACTCGCACCGCCACTCCCCGAGGAGCGGGAGCGACAGCCTACAAGTTTTTTTTGTTGCTGTTCTCATGTTTAAAAAGTAATGGGCGTTTCTCACGTTTGCTCTTGTCGCAGGAACCGGTGTTGCTAAGGGCTTGTTTTTAATTTTTTTATTAATAAGGCATCAAAATCGTAAAAAAAGATTTTATGAAAATACTGTGTAATCCCTATTGCGAAGCTTCTAAGTTTCTCTAATCTTGCGTTTCTTGGTTGCATTGAAGAGCAATTTTTGTAACTTCTTACATATTTATGGTTTTTTATCTGTTTCTTCCCCGTTCATCGCGTCGGGGCGCTGGATTAGACGAACCTTGGTGATTGCGTTACTTCATTCCTAGTTTAGAGAAATTGTTTATGCTATTATTTTTCTTGTTTCAGTTTTCTGGTTAATAACAGCAGGGCGTCAGAATAAACAGACCCTTGTAATGTCATTATTCCCGTGCCGAAAATATTTTGTTAATATTGTGCTAAAACTTTTTTGGTTCATCACGTAAAAGCGGTATATTAAGCAGGCTTTTGCAACTGTCAGCTCCCTTCCAGAATTATTAAGTAAGGTTAACTATAAATCCAAGTGCATTTCTGCAAGAACATCGTCAGGAGTATTACTAGGAGTATTATATATCCAAAGATGAAGACCCTAAGGCCTTTTGATTAAATACTTTCCGTTGCCCAGTGTTACATGAGGAAAGGCGTCCCTGAACCTGGCTCCGTCGTCTCCGTCATGCGTGTGGTAGCATGGTGGTGAGCGGCCAGCAAAGGTTGCTGCCTTGGGGAAGACGACAAGAAGCTGAAGGCAAAATTAACCGGTTTACTGCATGACGAAGAGATGAGCCGAAGCAATGCAGGATCAAGTATCTTTACGGGCAACGGTCACAGCGAGACTCGACAGGGCGACAGCATGGATTCGTTGCTGCAAAAAGGATAAAGTTCGTGCTCGGAGGCACCTTGTATTCATGCCCGATGTGCTAACGGTCGAAACAGTTCTAGTGCTTTCTGCACACGGCCCGAACATAGCACAGGCAAACACAGCACTCTTTCTAGAGTTTGTGAGGGGCCAGCAGCAGCGGCGCTCGCCGAGTCTGAGCGAGGGGGGAGAGGAGATCTCGGCTGCGGCGTTTGCCTCGCCAAGACATGTTTGAACTTCATCCGTTGGCTGTCGCAGCAACGGTTTGTGTCACCGACAGCGAGGCGCTCACGCACAGGCATACGTAGTGGTAAGCTTCGCCAAAGAGCACGAGAGCACTGCATGAAGCTTGCAGTACGCGCCAACAGAATAGCGGCGCGCTGAACTCGTAACACCAGTAAAACGGTTAATACCGAGGCCATTTAGTGCTTGTTGTAGCTGATGTTTGCAATTATTCGAGACAATTCTTACACAAGTATTTTCTCAGGTGACAAGGCTAAAGGCAAAGTAATGCTTGACAAGGCCATGAAACGGATAAGGCGGCTTAACTACTAAATCCAAATGCATTGCCGGCTCATTGAGTTACGCGTTTTCCTCATTTTTAAAATTATTTATTTTTATCGACTCTAAAGGTAGCAGTCATCTAAATGTGCACTACTACAACAATTACAACTGTTGATTTGGCGAAATACGTGTTCATTTAGCATGTATAAGGCATGACGCAAAAAGCCTCACGCTTTTGCGGTGCGGTCCGCACCAATGAATGCGTCTTCGTCCAGATGCTCCACTACGTGTCCTCACGCAGAGGTTGCAGCCCGTACTAACGCGGAACTGACTAACCTGACCGGACTGACTGATGTGATAGCCTTTCTTAGCAGCATTTTTTTATTCTTCCTTCTCGCTTTCTCTATCTCTCTAACACTCTGCTCTGTCCTTTCATTCCCCCTCTACTTCTACGCGAGGGGACAGGGACCGGCTGCACGCTATTAACAGGGCCGCCATGCGCGCTATCACTAGACTCCCCCGCCTAACACCAATTCCACAGCTCCAAGCAGAAGGCCCAGCTAAACACGCTCGATGAACCATTCATCAGCGTCGTTCCGCTAGCCTGCTGAAACATGGACTGGTTCCAGAGGCCGCAGCTCTCGCCGCGTACATGGGCCAGCCGCCGAATACGATGCCAGCCTTTTCCGCCGCAAGGGCCGCCCTGGCTGTTCCATCAGGTGACGGACAACAAGCCTCTGACAAGGCTACACGTCCGTACCTCGGGCCTTCACCAGCCTCCAGATGCCGTCCTTCATGTCCCTGACTGGGCGCCTGATACGCAACCGCTGGTTGTCCAGGCTTTTGTGGACGCCGGGGCATACGACTGCTTCGTCACCACGGCCTTGACGTGTCCGTCCTAGCCTGCCCTAAATCAAAGCTGCGCGTACGAGTCACTCCGTGCACTCCCAAGCCTGCTAGCAGAACTTACTGCCATTAGGGATGGCCTGCAGGCGCTTGCATCCACTTTGACTACTGGGGACAAGCTGGAACTTTACACGGACTCAACGGCAGCGATGCGGGATTTGCGTCGCGTTGCGCGTTGTACAAGCCTGGCCGCACGCATTCACGAGATTATGGACACTTATCCATGCCCTGTCCGCGTTTCATGGATTCGCCGGGACATGCTTCCTGCCCACACAGCGGCGGATCGAGCCTGTGACAGGGACCTCCCGCGGCCACTACCACTTCTTCCTGTATCTACGATAGAAGAACTGCTGGTGGAAAAGGAAACCCTCGGTCGCGCCACGCGTGACTTTACTTCCACCGCGTGGAACTGACCTCCCCAGTTGGCTCGCTCGTTGGGAGGAGGTCGTGCTGCGGAGGCTTCGGGTTGGGGTGGCGTTGTCCCCAGCAGTTACACACGCTTGGCCTGGCCGATACCACGCCCCGTTTGCGGACACCTGCCCCTTCTGTGTGCTTCCTGCGTCGAACGCTGACGTTGAACATTTGCTCTGGACTTGCCCAGGCCTTAGAGGTGCCCGAACGAAACACCTCCGAGGCACAGGGCTCCATCCTGGCAGACCCCAGATCTAAAGCGCTGGATATGGGGGCCCCAGCACCGGTCTCTGCTTGAATTTTTGCGCGCTACGGGTGCAGTGTTGTACACATGAAAATACTTTCTTATGCCGTAGGGCAATCTCTCTCACACACAAACAATATACTTACACATTAAAATGACTACCACCGCCACACCACCATCCTCATCATTATCGCCGTCATGGTCATCATCGTCCTCGCAATACTTCATCATCATCATCATCATCGTCGTCGTCGTCGTCGTCGTCGTCGTCACCACCACCACTCTGTTTCACACCCACTGGAGGATGAGGGCCATTCTTATTGCTTTTCAACTGCTTTTATCACGAGAATCCCAAGAAAATAAGTTTATGCAAAAACTGCCTCATGTAAAAACAACCACAGTCGTAAGCAAATCAATAAGAAACTGTTGGCGTAGCGCTCTGGAAACTGCCTCTAAGATCACACGTAAAGAGTAGGAACGGCTGTGCGGTGTATTGCCTGGAAGATTTTGAACTGTTATGGCAGCGTTCATTGCTAAAACGCACTTGTGTTTGGGACCAGCAGAATTATTTTCGAGACAGAAAATGCATACATGTGAAAAAGCGTGAGGGCACGCCAAAAGTTCATCGAACCGAGTGAATCTAGCAACAGCCTGCGTAGCATGCCTTGGATCGGCTGTCCTTGCCTCTTTTCGCTTTGGGGCATGTTGGAAATGCCGACGGCCGGCTTTCCCGATGTTCTACAAATTCATAAAAATGAGTCTCATTATTCTGCCGGCATTGTTTATAGCTAGCGCGACAAATCAAGTTTTTCCAGATTTTTTTGATTCGACATATCGAAGCCGGAGGCAGAACCAGACTGAAATTTCAGTAAGGTGGCGGGGGATACGTTGGATAATGAACCTGGGGCATAAAGGACACGAACGGTAGGATTGATATTGGTAGTTCGAAGGCGCTTGGGCGAAAAACGATCGTTTTCTATGTATCCACCGTAAATACAATAAGGCCTGGTGTATACATGCACATTCCTCTTTAGCAGTGACTGGGGAAAGACGCGCTTTTGCGACTCTAATTTACAAGTGCTATTAACGGGGACACTGCATTAACGTCTTATGACTAGATCTCATCTCACGGTACCTTTTCAGTCTTTTGAGATGGTAATTTACAGCTGCACTTTATAAGTGCGACAGTCTAGTGACCACTTACAATTAGATTTTTAAGGAAACATTATGGCTTTTCAGACAGTTAATTTGATTGTAGTGTTTAACGCGCCGATGCAACGCAGGCGAGAGAGAGAAGAAACTTTATTTAAGAGTCGTTCGTTGCGAACTCCACACTGGACGGAGGTGGTTCCCTGTTCACGGGAATCCATATGCTGCTCTCGCCGCCTGGCCCCTGGTGACCAGTAGTAGCTGATCCTCCAGGGCGGGGCTGGTCAGCAAGATCCTCCATCTCTCGTTAAAGGGTAGAGTGGGGTTGGTGGGGCGAGACTCGGGTAAGGGGGGCGGGTGCTTCGGGCTAAACCTACACTCTCCTATCATGTGCTGGAGAGTGCCTAGTTTTTTACAGATTGGGCAAGCTTCTTCAATTGGTTTGGGAACATGCGGTTTAGTAGACGGGGGTGCGGAAAGGACTCTGTCTGGATTTGCCGGTATATAGTTTGCTGTTCCTTCGTGAGTGCTGCGTGTGGTGCTGGTAGCGTCCTCCTGTCGTGCCTGTAATAAGTGGTTATTTCCCTGTAGGTAAGCAATGGTTGGTTTTTTGCCTCTACTGTGGAAGTGGCCCGGTACGTCAGTGCTCGGGCCTGCTGGTGGGCAAACTCGTTACCCTCCACCGCAGAATGGGCCGGTACCCACACTAATTCTATGGTTTCCTTCGGAGGTTTTTTCTCCTTGAGCACTCGGAGGGCCAACCGGGACACCCAGCCGCACTGGAAGCTTCTGTAGGCTTGCTGGGAATCCGTGATCACCTTGGTCTTGTCCGGTAGAGTAAGAGCCAAAGCAATCGGCCAGCTCCTCTGCCCTCTTCAATGCTCTGAACTACAGCGGATGCGCACGTCAGCAGCTCTTTCGTGGTTGTCACCGTTGCTGTTGACGGTTCGTACCATCATTCATGGAGGCGTCCGTGAAGATAGCCCCCTTTTTTTTTTGCCAGAAGCCTGTTGAGAGCACGAGCTCTTGCCTCCCGCCTGCCACCATGGTACGCTGGGTTCATGTTCTTGGGGATGGGCTTGGTTTGATGGCTTCCAGCCATTCATCTGGCAGCTGGTCTCTGTCCTCAGATAGCGTCGCCTTCCAGCCGCACGCCGTAGTGGAGGGCTGCGGATTAATTTTGACTACCTGGGAATCTTTAACATGGCGCGAAATCTCGTATACACGGGCGGTTTTTGCTGTTCGCCTCCATCAGAAAAGCGCCCGCCGCGTCCGGGAATCGAACACGCGTCCTCGTGCTCAGCAGCGCAACGCCTTAGCCACTGAGCCACCACAGCGGGTGCTTTTCAAACATTAATTTACAACTAAAAATATTGCCACAATCCAGTAACATCTCAAAATTAAAGTTTTTACACGGCCTTTTTTCGCGCTTTTAAGATGCTTATTTACAACTGAAATAAGGTGGGACAATCCAATAACAACTTTGATAGGTGTTTTCCGGTAACTTTTTGCGCTTTTGAGACGCGAGTTTACAACTGCAAATAGACGTGACGTTACAGTAATGTGACGATTAGTTTTTTCATTAGCGATTCGTGGATTTATTTTTCGCCGTGATCGCTCTACCAGCGGTACAATGTTTTATGTAATTAGTTACAGATAACCTCTAAAAAGTCAGACCCCACGAGGGCCACTCGGGTTGATGTCACAACCACATTGTTGGAGTCCAACCTGCTACTGAGTGCTGCACATTTATTCCGCAGCCACCAGAAACATTTTCTGCTGCTGCCTTTCGCCTGTCATAGTAACCTGTAGCAGTTACTCGATGTAGTATTTTTGTTATCATTCCTACTTCGTTACTTTAACAGCTCTTCAGTTCTTATTATTCAGTTTCTTTAAAATTTTGTTGTCTGCGTGTTACAACCTATCCTCCTTTTTTTTCTGATTTTCTGCAATGCAAGAAGTTTTAATGGTGCATCCTTCTTGCTTCCTTTGGTTGTTTCATATGCTTCAGCTTGATGTATGTTGGCTTTATTGTTTTCCGTCGGTTCCTTTTTCTATTTTCCACGTTTTTCAGCCCGTTACAACCCTGTCATTATTCCCGTATAATTTACTCACCTGCCTTGTATAGCCACATATGTTCTTGCAGCATTTATAGCTGGTAGGTCCTGCAGAGAGCTCTTATCTAGGAGCCTTCTTCTGCTCAATCACCGCGTGCGCAATCTTTAAACTCGTGGCAATTCAAATAAACTTCGACCCGCCGCAGTGGGTGGGCCTCTGAATCACAGTGCTTCAGAGCACGAAGTCGCTCCTTCTTTTTGTGGGCGATGTGGTTGGGCTTGTGATGGGAGGCGGGAAGAGTAGGAATACATGCTTGCTGTCATAATCGAGAAGTTGCGCACGTTAGAGATCCCCGATTTATATAGGGCCCATCCCCGGAACGCCAGGTCCTCTTTGTTTGTTCCGTTCCGCGCATAACCCTAAGTTGGCTTTTGAGGAGAGAGTAAATATTTATTTAAAAGGAGAAGAGGTCGGCCTGAGAAATTGATCTAGGGCCTTCTACTTCCCTCTGGGGGAGGGTACTGGGGACAGAAAGAGAAATGAATGAATATGGGAGGTATGGGAAATGACAATGAAAGCGACAAATGAACTATGTACAAGTAGTAAAACCAATAAACGTCTCACATACAACGGGGCGCTGAATCAGATGACTACAGTTCCCTTTTCAGCACATGACTATCGTCCATGAAAAAAAAAAAACTACTCAGGCATTATTTCGCAGTCTGTTCAATTTTGTCGCAACCTAAGAGCCGAGAATTCAGAAAGGAGTCACCAAGAAATGTAAGCAGGGCTTTAACGGCTAGGCTTTGTTTCCTGTTGTCAGCCCACGTGCCCAAAATCTTTTGTTCGGACAGAGGGCGAGTGTCCAAGCGTAGTAGAGCTGTCTCAAGGTTCTTTCGCTCACTAGAGTACTTTGGACAAGCGCTAAGCAAATGTTCGATAGTCTCAGGACAACCGCACAGAAGGCAGTCCGGGCTGTCTTCTCGTCCGATTGTGTGATGATACTTCCGAGTCAATGCTACTCCAAGACGCAGCCTGTGTAGCAATGTCTCTTGACTTCGGCGAAGACGAGGAGCATGACTGACCCAGAACTTGCGCTATGGATCGAGCTTGTGAAGGCGTTCATGTCGATTCTGCGGGTGCGACGAATGCAAGGCTGCAGCTTGTTTGCGTGCTCTGTAGAGTATCGCGTTAGCATCCTGCCTTGTGATTGGTATAGACTTTTAATTAACATTTTAATTTCACACCCGCCGAAGACACGGGCCAGAAAGAGGATAAACAACGACTCAAAGTATTAGGGCCACGTACAAAAGGAGACGTCACCTTCTCGTGTTATCTGCACCCCGCGCGAAGGGCGCTCTCACCCCGGGCGTCAATCCTACGTCGGCGCCTTACAGCGTGAAGCAGCCGCGGCGAGGCGCATGGCCAGGGCCGCCACCGCCGTCGCACTCTCGGCCTCCTCCACCTCCGTCTCCTTCTCCTCATCCGTGGAAATCGGCATCCGATCCGCGGGTTCCCCCCGCAAGGCCGCTTTTCCGGTCCAGGCCACTCCGGACGCTGCTCCCGGGCTTCCCGATCGACGCGTCGCCCGGTACCGCGCATCGTCGTGGCGTGCGCTGCCCCAGCGCCGGGTCGCCGCACCAAAAGCGGGAAAAGACCTCGCACACTCTTCTCCACTTTCTCTTCGCATCGTACTTCGAGGTGCCCTATCCCAAGGAACGTGTGTGTTTGTGTGTGTCTGTGTGTGGGTGTGCCGGTGACTTGACGCTGGGATTTCGATCAAGCCAGAACGAAAACGAAAATAAGGGTGCCAAGAAGAAAAGTTTTTGTTTTCGTGAAACTTTTGCACAACTTGCAACTTATAAGTCCCCGAAGCAAATGAATTTTGCCGGGCGTGTCCCACTCAATAGAACGAAACGTTCCCTTTAATCGTGATGGTTTCGTCAATAGCAACGTTGCTAATGAGCGGCAGCTGCCCATTTCGCGCCAATTGTTAGCGGCCACAGGGGTCAGACAGTTTCGGACCACGTATGAAACCGGAGAGTACAAATTGGAAGCTTCAGTTATCATATTTCCCATACTAATTTAGTGCCCCTTTTGCGTACTCAGGCCCTCCTTTCTAAAAGTATTTATCTCTGTTTTTTTTTTTTTGCCTACTCAAGCACCGTCTTTCAGCCGCACTTTATCACTCAGTGCGCACCAAAAGCAACGTGAATGGTGACACTCGCCAAAGGAAACACGCACTTTCGGCCTTCTTCAAAAGAAGCGAGGATTGGCTGCAGCGAATGAAGTCGGCCTCCCAGCAGTCCGTCGTCACTGCATCGTTTCCAGTGCCCCAGCTACCCTGAGCATCTTGTCGATACCATCCGTTTCGGAGAGTCCCCGTTTTCTCGTTCTCAATGGTGCGCTGATTGGTGTCCCGTGTTCGTGGCAAACAGGACTTGTTTGTAAGCGAGTCGTTTTTGTGCTGTCCTCAATTCTGCCAGCGCTACGCTTCCTCGAGTTCATCGACCGTGGAGCTTTGCTCTGGAGAAATTCTTCGCTCCGGAAACGTAAGTCCGGGCTTGTTTCGATTTCAGCAGTCCTCGTTTCTGCGTCCCCTTCTGCTTTGTCGCTTTTGTTGTTTGTGGGTATAGACTGACGCTTGGGACATTTGCGAGACTTTAGTGATAGGGCGCTGACAACGGGGAAAAGAAAGCAAAAACGAATTACGCGCACGTCTACAGTTTACGAATGCAATTCGCATGTATGTTGTAGATACAGTAGATTTAGCGAATGAACACAATATAGAGAATGTGTAAGTATCAAGAGGCCTGTTAAAATGCTTTATTTCTAAAGAAGAATTCAGGGTCCTGAAGCCGCAGCTTCCGCTGGCAGAAAAAGCTGAGGTTGCACAACCAACCATCAGGTAAAGAGAACTTAGGAACCGAATAAATGAAATTTAAAATGAGAAAGAAAAATTTGGCCTGAGTCCACGCGACACTTGATATATTTAGGCTTTCAAAAGTAAAAAAGCAGTACTCTTCACTTGGTCCATTAAGTATAAGAGGCTTGACCCTATAAATATATTGATTAGAACAACAATCAAGGGTAATTAACTCTAAGAAAGAAGGAAGGGAATTAGGGCTTTGAGGAATGATGCGTGCTTTTAATTCTCCGTCAAAGGATTGACTTGTAGCAGTCTAGAAGGTGTGCCGAAAAATTTACCAGACACAGCCACTTAGCAATGGACTACCGGAAGGACCTTTCGTAGCTTTAATTCGCGGAAAGCCTAAGCGGGCTGTTTGATTGATGCGACGTTCGAGCATGTCTTGTTAAGGTAAGAACCATTTCATTTGTCCAGCAGCTGAGTGTTCAACCTTGCTTAACCGTTACAATAACCAATATTCTGTCATTGTAGATCACGCTGATAATCTTCGTAAACTAATCACTTCCAAATATTACAGATTGTAATTTACCCATGAAACTACGAATGTTCGTCTATATTATGGAGTTAAACCTCCAATTTAGTTAAGTTGGTTAAAAAATACATATTTGGAGCAACCATGTGAGCTTGGCGACTCGTATTCTTATAAACCTCCTGCTGTGGTTGCTAAATGTCTCAAGACTACCCCCATCATTCGAAATCTATGCTAAAATTTTCCACTGTCCCGCAATGGGAGCCAATGCCAAAAACACAGTACATTGCTTAAAACGTGGTGATTAATAACTCTCTATATATCCATATATGTCACCTTGCTTAATATTGGTTTTTTTGTTATGTTATTGTTCTTTTGCCGTGTCTGCTACATCCCGTAAGCCACCGAATAAATTCTGGGCCGATATATTGCTGGTTGAAGAGATATATCGGATGCTGGTTGCGGATTCTAAGCAACCTGCACTGAGCTCTATCGCTCCTGAAAGTGGCGCTATGTCAACCCTTACGCAGCGGTGTGTGCATGTGCGTGCGTGCGTGGATGACAGAGTGAACTGTGCATATGTCGCATTCTTTTTATATCCCCTGACAACAACACGTCTTTGTAGTGTGAGCAAGAGTTAAAATTGCAATCATTTCACTCTGGAAGCGTAATCAAATCTTTCGTGCACTGATAAGAAGTCGACTCTCACCCGCTTTGTCACTCGTACAACGAAAGCCCGGAAAAGTTGTCATTAAGAGTTCTTGCTTTATTAACGAGAGCGCAGGCCAGACGCTTACGTTAAATGCATGACGTTGGAGGAAGGCAGTGCGGGTTTCAGAAAATCTCCAGGGAACTGAGCCGGCGACTTCCAAAAAAAAAAAATAATAATAAGCGAGCGCGAAGACAAACCGGAGGGGAATAATTGACACTTTAAGAGTACCGCTCTCTTGGAGTAATCCTAATATGGCCGAGAACCCGTTATTTGCTGACCCGCGACGATGTCGCATAGGGGCAATTCCGCATTTTCAACGGCTGGTGTCCGTAGGCTTGCCACGAAGCATTTAAGATACATCGCTATGCAACAGCGCGATTTATGGTGCAAGAAAATTTAGTCTTTTTTATCTGTAAGTCTAGCATTACGTCTAGCATTACGAGATGCATTACGTCTAGCGTGACGTCAACACATATTAGAATTAGGTATTGTCGTCAGCAAAATTCTGGATTCCTTGCGTGAAGCATCGCCACCACGTGAGAACGGGCCTTCTTAACCGTACACCTGCTTAGCTGTACATCTTGACTGTACTCCTGTTCGTTTTCTCGCCGAAGCCGACGCGCGCTTAGTCCGCGCAAAGAAGAATGGTGGCGGGCGTGGAACGCGAGATTTCCTCCTCTACTTGCATGGTCTGAAGGTTCTTTTTGTGCGCGCTTATATTGTACCGTTCGGCAGGCTATGGCGCTCGTTACTTAAACTTACGTTACTATTCACGGTCAATAAATTCGTGCCTGTGCGCAAGGGTTTCTCGTAAAGCTTGGAAACGCTCGTTCGCCGCCTCATTTTTTATCCTCGATCGCTTTTGTTGCTGGGTGGGCCGTGCCGTGTCAACTTCTTAACTTCACTGAAGCTGAAGTTTTCATTTAAGGGCTAGGTCCTCATTTTTCCGTTTGAACAGGTGCGCCACGAGTTACAAGCGTCTTGCACCGTTAGGAGCTGGAAACATGGCAGTGCACTTCGCATGGTGCTTAGAACGCTGGAAAAAATGTCACTAAGAGCATGGGCTTGTAGCGGATGTTTGAAAGGAATCATTTTTGAACGAGCATTCAGTGCGTGTCAGAGGAGAAGGAAATATATTTTCAATCAATCAATCTTTTTATTTCAACAACATCTGTGTTGGGGACCGTGAACAAAAAGCCACCAAACGGGCTTGACAGGGTCCATGGCCCCGTGTACAAGGCAAAACGGCAGCAGCGGCTTGCTGCCAACATAAGCATGCATATACTTTAACACATACAAAGTTACAATACATGGATATTAAAAACACAAATCCCATCGCAAGAAGATATGCGTACGCATAGCGACTAACTATAACAACAAGACGAAGCAAAGCGTAACCGAAGTTGTCTAAGATAAATGAAGAAGAAGAAGAAAAAAGATAAATTAAATCAAGCATACAGGTATACAATAACTAGAAAAGAAGTGGGTGGCAATTGAACAACACGGTAAAAAATAAAATAAAAATAAAAGTCACTTTTTCAAACAAATACTATTCAGTGTCGAAGCTTGTTTAGATAAAAGGGAAGAAGGTGACGTAGCATTTGTGTGCCGTTGTTCGTCCGGGCCTGCGACATTTTCCAGCGTGCAAAAGTACGGAAGTTACGCTGGTGCTGTTTTGTAGTTAGTTTTGAAATGTGCGGCAGAAAATTGTTACTTTTTCTTAGTCTATTGTATATCGTTTGATCAGTGTGGTTCTGTAATACTCAGGCATTGGAACTAAATTCATATCTTTAAAAAGAGGGTAGCTGTGGCTATCATATGCTGCGTTTACAATTATTCCGGCTGCCTTTTTCAGCAATACATGAAGTTTAGTGATATTGGATTGCGTAGTTGTGCCCCATACCAGATGACAATAGTTGACGTAAGATAAAAATAACGAGTTATAAATAAGAAGTTTAACACTTTTGGGTAAGCAAAATCTCAGTCTAGACATAATAGCGGTAACTCTAGAAAGCTTAGTAATAACTGAATCTACCTGACAATTCCATGACATATGTTCCTCAAAATGTACACCCAGGCATTTAAAAACAGGTACGAGCTCGATGTCTCTATTGTCTACCCGTAGGGCAAAGGGTATTTCAACTCTCTTATTTCTTGCCCAGAAAGGACAGCTTTAGTTTTATTTGCATTTATTTTAAGCGAATTAGCACTACTCCATGATGACAGACTCTTCAGAATGTTATTTGCGTGAGAAAATAAGCGACTTTAGCTTGATCCGCTCAAAAGGATCGTCGTATCATCAGCATACATACCGAATTTGGATGTGATGTCAATGTTTACTACGTCATTTATGTAAATGCAGAAAAGCAAAGGCCCAAGAATGCTTCCCTGAGGCACGCCGACACTAACTGCTTCCAGATCTGAATTGTGTTGATTTATTGGACTGACTGCCTCCGGTGTTGAAGATATGATTCAAGTAAATTTAGAAAGGGGCCTCGGAAGCCATAGTGGCACAATTTTTTTAAAAGTGTTGAGTGGTTAATTAGGTCAAAAGCCTTCGTGTAATCATAAATATGCTTAGGGTTACTGCTGCTGTTCAAAGGAATCTAGAATAATTATCTTCTGTGCTAAGAGAGCGAATTCAGTTGATAAGCCCTTAGGTAAACCCAAATTGAGAACTTGTAATTAATTTATGTCTGTGTAAAAAGGAGGACATGCGGGTATGCAGTATTTTTTCTAAACCCTTTAAAAAAACTGGTAGCATTGAAATTGACCTATAATTAATGAAAAACTATAACTTTGGCTATCTGAAGTCGTTTAGGGAAAATTCCACCGCACAGGAGAAGATAAAATACATGTTCCAGCGAAGGTGATATAATATCTAGAACATGCTTCATAGGCCGAATCTGGAGTACATTTATGTCTGTACAATTACTACATTATGATTTGACAGAAGTAAAAGCTTTCATCATTTCGTTTGCAGTTGTGGGTGATAGGAATGCACTTTCATTTGTTCTCATACTTAAATAACTAGCATGTGCTGGGTCGTGAGCATTCCCTTCTATAGAGAGAAAGTAATCGTTGAAAGCATTTGCCAGTGCCGAATTAGATGTGGTTTCACCGTCCAAAGTAAATTGATTAATTATTTCTGTATGCATACTATTATGGTTTAAAATACCATTGAGCCCTTTCCAAGTAAGATCCGATATTTTAGTACATCTTCATTAAATATGCTATGCATGTACCGGCGCTTCTCATAGCGAAGAAGGCTGGTCACTTTGTTTCTTTGAATCTTAAGTTATTTTAATGTGTGCTCCGTTCTGTTTTTTAAAAATCGTTTGTATAGCTTATTTTTAATGCGAATTTCTGCCAGACATTTCTTGGTCATCCAGGGTTTTTTTCCATTTCGTGCCCGTTTTATAGTTTTGTATGGGAAACATCTATTGTAAACGCTCTTAAACTTTGCATAGAAACAATCATAGGCAATCTCAGGATCAGGTTTGTTATTATCCAAATACCCTGGGTGTTTGTTATTAGCCTTCTTTCCTGCAGTGCTTTTCTAGCGACTCTGAGGGAACATGTCACCGATAGATCTTCAGAGGGGCCTCAATAATGTGCCTATAATTAAACAATGCACTTATATAAAAGCACCCTTATGTTCATCGAAATAAGCTGCAACTGTGTTCTTAGCTGGCAACGAGAAGAAAGATGGAGTTGTGCGAAGTGTGCGTTCTCAAGTGCTTGTACATACTTTATTTAAAAACTTTCGACGATGCCAACAGTTCGTCAGCGCTGTCTTTCTCTGAATCTAAAGCCGACAAAGTTACAAGGAGAAGAAAAATTTATGAGATGTTAGACGCAGCCTTTTCAAACATTCAGAAGTATTTTAATGCCAGCTGGTTAATGTTTTAACGAACATTTTCAAAAGCGTTTGTATTTTAGCGTTCCCCAGCATGCCCACTACACCCTTACCCACTTCAAAGACAAAATATTCTTTTCATACAAATTATTGTATTATATTTAACTCGTTCCCACACAAACAAGTTCACAAAATTGTTTCCCTAAAAAAAAAACAATAATAAAACATTTATTGATCTCTTATAAAAATAGCTTGTAGTATCCATAAAAATTCATTCAGAAGAGTGGTTTTCAGCAAACAACGCTTGCACTAAAAGGGGCCTGATGATTATTGTGCCGTGACTTTGTAACGCTGAGGTTCGGCGATCGCGAAGACATGCATGTGAATGAACTTTTGAAGTGCGACCACGCATCCAACAGGACAATGACAACAAGAGACGCTACCCGGTACATAATCATCATCACTGAATCGCGTGCGAGTAACTTGTTCTCGGTGCTCGAGTGCTTCATGGTCAACACCGTTTTTAACTGCCGCATCTGGTATTAGTAAAACCTAAGTGAAGGCTGAGGTCACGCGCATTCTGTGCGCCTCAATATAATTATACTCCACAAGTGGTGCGAGCTCATTCAAAATGCGAGAAGTGCATCAGACGTAAAATTAGTGCGCGTTGGGCTACCTTCATCAAGCACTCTCAATTAGAAGATGTAGGCTGTTTCTGTACTAAAAAATTGCCCGCGTATCTGCTCCTTTCGTTGCAAATTTCGACAAAAGACGATAGTCTTTGGCGACATTTGCTAAGTAAATGCCTCCCTTCGCTTTCCCGCTCGCCTGTCATGCTGTTCCTCATGCGTCGCGCTCCTCCCAAGGTAAACACGCTAAAGGTTTGCTCAAATCAATTTAAATTTACCGCGTTCCACGGCTCCAGGCTGGGTGCCTCAATGCCAGCTCTGCCGTACGGCGGACACGCGCGCTAATCGAGGCGGCCTACTTCAACGTTTATAGAACCGCATTGCCCTAGTCCGCCTGCTTTCCAAGCAGAATGTGGAACCTATCTAGTGGAACCTGTCATAACTTTTGCTACTTGATTTTTTGAAATGCCGCCAGAAGCTATAGTGTCGCGGGCGACAGTGTAAATTTTTTTTCTGCAGTAAATGTAGTATTTCATTTTGCAAAAATCAAGCATCTATGAATTTTTTTTATAAAGGAACACCGTAAATATTACGTGGGAACATACGCTTGCAAGCAACAGTTGGTTGCACAGGGATAGAATTTCCGAGATAGCTATGGACGGGGCGGCATAGACTGCTACCAGAAGAAAGGAAAAAGACTGGGCGGTGAATTTGATTGCAACCACATACTGAGAGATCAAAATTGGGAAAGGGTCATAGGGAACAGAGTGAGTTAGAAGGAGAACTTTTGGGTCAGTTGGGTGCGCAAACTGTGTGATGTTATGGGGTAAGCCGGGCAGACGACCTGACCGAAGGTAAGGATTCCCAACCATCGGCAAAGTGAATGCTCTGATTTTGTATGAAGTCAATTAAATGTGAGGAAGCCGATCTGGTGTGGTCTAGATTTGCCTGTAAAAATTTTAAGCCCTCCAGTGACATCAGTAACGGTATTGGCTCTGCAGGAGATTTCAGGCGGCCGCCGGGTCAATCCCCGGCCCATCCCCGTAATCTGTGCGAGCACGCAACCTCGCCACCCACGCCGAAACAGACGCACAAGTGCTCGCTCCAAAAAAGTGATTGTAAGGCCTCTTCCATTTACGACACTCGTTGCATACGTAGCTCGCGTGCTCGGCCAGCGTGCACTGCGAGGTGTCGTGATCGGCCGCACAATTGTTGCAGACCGCATTGCTGGCCTCGCACCGAGCCGTCGGATGACCGAGGAGAGGAGCATTTGAAGCACGTAGGTACGTAGAGATTTTCCGCAAGCGAACAGGAGGTCCACCCAATGTGAAGCCTGTGTTTTTGCCTGAGAGAAGTAAAAACTTGCGGCGAGACCTCGACGATATGTGCTCTTGTGCCATGCCGTTCTGTAAATACGGTTCGATGGTGGAAGTTTTCCGAGGAGATAGTCATATCGTTTTGTGAATTTATGTGGCTCAGGAGCATGGCCGGCACAATAGAAGAGTCCACCCCAGAAATTTTCAGTTGAGGGAGGCGTGTAATAGGTCTTCTAATTTCCAAAGCTGATCTGGTTACTGGAGTTGTAGTGATTGCTCGTTCCAAGTTGTCGAGGTAGCTCTTAACCTTAGATGCAATCGTTAGGCCGAAACGCGTTGGCCGGAACGAAACCGGGCCGACACCGATTTCACCTGGGACGAAGGTCGATTTAAGGAGCGTGGCGATGTCCTTTGCCGGCGATGAAGAAGGGGCCGTGAGGCGAAGCTGGAGGGTATGTTCCTGCCGGGTATCCCCGGTGACGGACGACGCCCGGGACGGGGGGGAGGAAGCCGGCGGAGCACCCGGCGGGACGCCACGATGCGCAAGCGCATCCGCGTAGAGCGGACGACCCGGCACGACACCCCCATCCGTAGGCCGGGGAGGGCAGTCCCGGAGGCCCTCCAGCTCCCGCCTAAGCTCCAGGACCTGCCCCTCAGCACACGATTTCCCTGCGGCAAGAGACATGATTAAGCGCTGCAACTTGAAATAAATTTCCATAACCTTTTCTCTCACAGAGCAGGGAACTTTGTTCCTAGAGTCGCTGAGAAGGTTTAGCAGAGAGAGACCAAGCGCCGAGCAGTCTTCCGAAGGCAAATCCCCACCAATGGGGGGATTGACTCCCGCACCACCATCAGGGGGACTGGCCGCGGTACCGAAGCGCCCCCCCCCCCCCCCCCCCCCACCGACGACGGGGGGATTGACCCGCACCATCGCTTCAGCCATATCCATTGCTGCAACGACCAAAGCCGCTTCGTCCGTCGACACTGAGCTACACGTTGGCGAAGCCGAACGCGGAGGCAGCTGACCCGCCTCCATGTAAAAGCAAAACAAGAGCCGAAGCTACGCAGCTAAGCAACACAGCTAACTCCACATACCCCCAGACTAGCTCCACCCGAGGCAGCAGCTAAGCCTAGAACCGAACAGAGGCCGCGGAGGCCAAAAAAACCGACACTTCCCGTGGCCGCCCCAGTCGGGGCGGGGGCCTGACACGTTAATGGGCCTGGCGTATCGCAAAAATTGGGTGTAAAAGGAACGGGCTCACCGAAATACAGGAAAAATACCGAGCCGATGAAAAGGGTCTTCTTCCTCGCTTATTGTGTATTATTTTGTCTTATATTTGCGCAATGTCTTGTTCCTGTACAAAAATATTGACAAGTATGAACACATAAATCGGATTTAGACGTTTACATTTCGCTGTGAGTATATAAGACTACTGCGCCGACTTCGTTTCACTTTGGCCGGGTGGCTGAATCGAGTCACAGACAGACAGACAGACAGACAGACAGACAGACAGACAGACAGACAGACCAAAATTTCTTGGTTTAAGTAGCCCAATGAAGGCTATCGGATTTAAAAAAGATCGTATAAGAAAATATCTACTTCTGATAATTACAGATAGGATTGAAACTTGGCGAATTCACTAAAGCGTACAATGCGGAGAATCGACGATAGGTGGACCGCCAGGGTAACAGAGTCGCTTTCCGAGAGGTGGGACCAGAAGTACAGAAACACCCGCAACTCGGTGGAGGGGTGAGACGAAAAATTCTGGCTTCAAAGAATTGATCCAGAACACGCAGGTTTAAACTGGTTGGAAGTTTATAGGAGAGGCCTTGGACCCGCAGGTAGCACGTATAGGAGGCTGATGATAGAGGTAATTTTGAATAAAAATTCAGGCTCTACCGTCTGGACGATGTTTCCAAGAAAAACAACACCGGTCGGCAACTTCACACAAAAGATGCGCACCAAACTTATTTCGCTCCACGCACTGGCCGGACACAAAATATCTTCGCCTCTACCGAGCCATGTTTAGAACGCCTGTCCAGTGATGCCTGCCCGAACGCAAACGTTGCCATAGCTACGAATTGATCCCGGCGTTGTCACGTACGCCATGACTCGGGGCTTCTACGTAGACCACTCTCGACCCGGCGATCTGGTACGTCGAAGACGCGGTGTCGAAGTCACGTTCACCTTAATGTGTGCTCCGTGATCGCTCGGAGGCTTGTTCCCTCGTGTCCTCCAGGAGGCAGGGTGAAAATGTTTACTTATGGAAGGAGACTTAGGCTGCTGCTGCGGAGAAAAGGGCAAGTGCAAGGGTAGAAAAGGGCTCAGTATGCGTGCGCAAGAATGCAGATCGCGCAAAGTCATTGCACGGGGGTTGAAAAGAAGGTCCCCTTTACCCCATGGGTTTCAGGGGGACGCTGGCTACCACCGTCAGGCGTCAGGTACAGTTGTGGTAAATATAAATACGCCAAACAGTGACTGAGGACACAGACGCCCACATAGCCGAAAAGGCGAGGCATCCGAGAGCTAATCTGAAGGCGTGGGTTCGGTCCCCACTTTGGACGCAGGTTTTTCTTCACTTTCTTTTCTATGTACGTTTAAAATGCTAACATTACTAAAAATTATAATATTACTAAGCGTAGTAAAAAGATTAACCATCCTCCTATGCCTTCATTGTTGTTGTAGACTGCCGGCCTTTCCTTCTGCGCGCGCGCGGGCCACGCGCGCGCGCACACACACACACCACACACACACACCACACACACACACACACACACACACACACCAACACACACACACACCACACAACACACACACACACACACACACACACACACACACACACACACCACACCACACACCACACCCACACACACACACCACACACACACACACACACACCACACACACACACACACACACACACACACACACACCACACACACCACACACACACACACACACACACACACCCCACACACACACCCCACACCCACACACACCACACACACACACACACACACACACACCACACACACACACACACACACAACACCCCACACACCACACGACACACACACCAACACACACACCACAATTTCACACGACACACACAACACACAACACACACACACATGAACACACAACACGACAACACACCCACACACACACCACACAGCACTACAACCACAGGCACACACACACGACACACACACATCACCACACACACACCCACACACAAACACAACACACCACACACCCACACACACGACACACACACACACACACCAAACACACAACAACACAACCACACACCACACACCACACAACACACCACACACACACACCACACACACACACACAAAACACACACACACCACACACACACCCCACACACACATCACAACACACAAAACCACACACACCACACACACCACACACAAAACACCACACACACACACACACACACACACACACACACACACACACAACACACCACAACACACACACCCACACACACACACACACACACACACACACACACACACACACACACACACACACACACACACACACACACACACACACACACACACACACACACACACACACACACACCCCACACACACACACACACACAACACCACACACACACACACATATATATACAGGGTGTCCCAGCTATCATGCACCAAGATTTAAAAAAAGAGAAATTGCGTAACTCGAAGAAAACCTAGTGCATAATGTTTGCAGTACTGTGAAGAAGCGGAGAGTAATTTTTTCGTTAATGAGACTTAATTAATTAATTGGAATTAATTATCTAACTCGCGAAATACTGTCCTAATCACTAAAGCGTCAATGAGGCACTTGTAGGTAACCACGAGGGGCATCTAAGTGCGGTATTTTCAGCGACGAACTAATTCTGACTGATAAAGGAAACCCGCGAAATATGAAAAATACCACGTGACGACGCCTACGCGCGCATTGTAAAGCAGCGTCCCCAAACAAAGCAGATTGAAAGCAACTGCTTCGCGTGTTACCCGCCCGAAGAGAAAGCGCATCACCTTGATAATAGCATGCATGGAAGGAGCAGCAGCAGCAAGATTCGCGGAACGCGTGTGCAGATAAGGAACAAACTCGGTCGCGATTTCTTCTTTCTTTCTTTTTTCTATTTCATGCTGGCTAACTCAGAGGCTAGCTGTTTGAGGGCGTTGCTTTAAGGTGCGCGCGTAGGGTCGTCACGTGGTATTTTTCATATTTCGGGGGTTTTCCTTTATCAGTCAGAATAAATGTGTACGCAATTAGTTCATCGCTGAAAATACCGCAGTTAGATGCCCCTCGTGGTTACCTACAAGTGCCTCATTGACACTTTAGTGATTGGGACAGTATTTCTCGAGTTAGATAATTAATTACAATTAGTTAATTAAGTCCCATTAAAGAAAAAATACTGTCCGCTTCTTCACAGTACTGCAAACATTATGCACCTGGTTTTCTTCGAGTTACGCCTTTACTCTCTTTTTAAATCGTAGTGCATGATAGCTGGGACACCCTGTATATATATAGGTCAGCAGTCTACAACGCCAAAGGAGGCATATGGGTGTGGTTAGGCTCTTTTCTTTCTCACTACGGTTAATGAAGTACACATTTTTTTTAAATATACAGAAGAAAGAAAGAAAGAAAAACACGCACCCAGAGTGGGGACCGAACCCACGTCTTTCGATTACATGTCGAATGCCTTACCAATTCGGCTATCTGGGCGACTGTGTTCTCCTTGACTTTCTCGGCTATTTATATTTACTAGAATTGTATCTGACGCTTGAGGGTGGTAGCCAGCGCCACTCTGACTACACGGGGAGAAGGGGACCTTCTTTTCAACCCCCGGGGCGTGACTCAAACGTCTACAGCCGTCATGAGCGGGGAACTGGCGGGAAGCCCTCTTATGCTACCTAGGCATCAAGGCTGCCAGAACCGAGACCCTCGCTAGGCTTTCGGTGGCCTGTGCTCTCGGGAGCCTAATTAAAAGTGGTCCTTCAGCATCTCGGAGTTCAGTCTCTCATTATATATAATATATATATATATATATATATATATATATATAATTCGTTCCGGATAGGGGTCCCTTAAATGCTAATATTTGAGCTGTCTCTTTGCACAGCTCGTATTTCGCAACTAAATAGCGTGAGGAGACGTGGCCCGTTGGTTAGTCGTAAGGTTATCAGCTGATGGGCTGCCGAGT
Source organism: Haemaphysalis longicornis (assembly GCA_013339765.2). Taxonomy (NCBI): domain Eukaryota; kingdom Metazoa; phylum Arthropoda; class Arachnida; order Ixodida; family Ixodidae; genus Haemaphysalis; species Haemaphysalis longicornis. The sequence continues at coordinate 153,953,818 of CM023451.1, forward strand.
TCCAAACACCGTCCTTAGTTTCATAAGGCTAGAAGTTTCCTTCTACTGAAGGGACTGACTACTTAGAGATACGTGGTGTGTGACCAGCTAACACGGCCACAAAAAGCCCTGAATATCTGCTTTGACGACGTTGCTTCAACGAAGATACAATCCCGTCTTGTGTTCACGCCAATGTACAGGATCAAAGGAAAGGCGCATACGCAGCATGTCTTCGTCGTGCTACGTCCCCTGCGAGACGCTACGAAAAATAGCTTCGGTGCAAACTTCGACAAAATGAAAAAGGAAATGCCGCGAGAGATTGAAAATAAGCAAGGAAAACATCTCTTCTCTTCACAATTCCAACGTATGAAAGATGTGTGGCAAGCACGGGCAGTTAACCATGTATAAGCATTCTCGCGTGATAGGAAATCATGGCCGGATGGGATTCCTGAATACAATAAACGCGGGCTGCCTCTTTGAAATATATATCACAACCAGGCTGAAAAGTATAGCGGAGCTTCCCCTGAAGCCATCGACGGTGCCTTTGCACGGATAGGAGCCCCGTGTTCTTTTTCTGTGGTCATCATAAAGCGTGCATTGTGTGTCCAAAAGACAATTTTTTTGCGTCCGCAGTTCTCGTTGTGCGTGTGCGTGTACATTTGTATTGGAGGGGGGGGGGGCGGTATGTTGTTGGCCGTTTTCGTTATCGCGTGTGCGTGGGAATGAATATTTTCGTTAGTGTAATCGGTGGTCTTGCATGAAAGGGGAACAATACCATTCGTCGGTTCCGTCTTTGCTTGCAGAAATAAAATATATATATATATATATATATATATATATATTTTATATATATATATATATATATATAATATTATATATATATATATATATATATTATGTGTTGTGTGTGTGTGTGTGTGTGTGTGTGTACCCAAGTAAGGTTAAAAATATGTTGGAACGTACTTTATACTTTCTCCAAAACTTTACGAGGCTTTTGAACCCCCCGCGGGGCGTAGCGGCCAAGGCCAGTAAGCACTGCTCACTGATGAGGTGCCGTGCTCCTTCTGCAAAAGAAGTGGCAGGTTTGATTCCCATTAGTTCTTTTGTTACTGTTTTGTTCATTTGTGCCAGACATTGAAAAAATGCACCATCACATCTCCACCACTTGCACGTCCCCAGCTCCGCCCCGCCTGTATTCTTCCCCCGGTCTAACGACACCCACTGCTGCCAGAACAAAATGAACATCAACTCAAAATCCCTATTCGTAAACGCGGTCGACAGGCACGCTAGCCGGACGCTTTCATCAGCTCCAATGTAGACGGAACTCAGAAATGACGCTCACGAACCAGCGTGTGGTAAGTCGCAAAGCAGTCGCAAAAACCTCACCGATGAGCTTAGAGGAATACGCGTGACTAAACCGTACTGCATATAAAACAACAGCCTATTTCTGAATTGTACCTCTAGCGTGCAAAAAAAGAGGAGAGTTATCTCTCGTTTCCAATCATGTCGAAAAGAGCAGCAGTTGCTGCGTCGATTGCAACAAAGCTCCTTCTATTGCCGCTTGACGTCAAAAACCGTGGCCGATGTATCAACCACTGAACATCCCGGGCCTTAACTCTTGACGTGCGTAAGCGCCTATTATGCAAATCCTGCGCCACTCAGGAGCCCCCCTCCGTGGCCATCGCTAGGGCAGGGCGAGAGAGGCGGCGGCGAGAAATATGGTTGAAGGGTACGATGTCGCGGCGAAAGAAAATAAAGCCTCGGCGCGGGGTTTCGTTCGGCACCGGAACACCCGGCCCGTTGCGGACCGAACGCAGGTGATTCTGAGCGGCGTCGGAACGCGATTTCAGCGCTCGCCAGCGGAGTCGGCCCCCGGTCTGGAGAAGGAAAGGAAAGGACTTTGCTCGTTGCCGGGTAGAAAAATTTGCCTCGTACTTGCTCCTTTCGTTGAAAACGTCGATAAAAGACGATAGTCTCTATCGACTTTTGCCAAGTAAATAACTCCCTTCGCTTTCCCGCTCAGCTCTCATGTTGTTCCTCTTGCGTCGCACGCCTCCCAAGGCAAAGATGCCAAAGGTTTGCTTAACTCATTTTAAATTTACCGCGTTTTAATGTTTCAGGCCGGGTGTCTCGATGCCAACGCTGCCGTACGGCGAAGACGCTCGTGAATCGAGGCGCCCTACTTCAACGTTTATAGAACCGCGTTTCCGTACTCCATAGTGCGTTGCAAGCAGAACGTGGAACCTATCTAACGAAACCTTTCGTAACTGTTGCCGGTTGATTTCTTAAAATGGCGCCAGAAGCTATAGTGGCGCGGGCGACAGCATGCGACGGTGGAGTGAATTTTTTTTTCTGTAGTTGATGAAGTATTTAATTTCGCAAAAATCAAGCATGTATGATTTTTTATAAAGGAACACTGCAAGTATCATTTTTGTATTAATTTATTGTCTTATATTTGCGTAATGTCTTGTTCTTCTTCAACAATGTTGACAAGTATGAACATTACACCGCAATTAGACGGGTAGATTTAGCTGTGACTATATAAGACTATTGCGCAGGCATTGTTTTACTTTGGCCGGGTGGCTGAATCGAGTGACAGACAGACAGACGGACAGACAGACAGACAGACAGACATACAGACATGCAGACAGAACAAAATTTCTGGGTTTAAGTAGCCCAAGAAAGACTGTCGTCTTTAAAAGCCTCGCACGTCCTCGGCCCGAATCCGGCCGCCCTTCCGCAGACGCGGAAACCTCGGCCCTCGGCCCGCTTTTCGGCCCGTCTTTACACGGCCCGCTTCTGTCCCAAAGGCGGGGGCGGCGGCCCGCACTGCACCGGCCGACATTACGGACTTGAATGGTTAAAATATTTACACAGGCACGGCCCCGTCCAAGGATACTTCTGACGGCTGGTGCCCTTTTGAGACGAGCGGTGGCAGACATCGACGGACATTGAGTGCTGTCTGAACATATTTCCGGTCCAAGTGCAAGCCGGGCAAGTAGAGGGAGACTAGATCTGTCATGAAAGCTGATGTAGCCCTATGTATGTATGTAGATGCGGAATGGCTGATGTATCTTGTAGATGAGTCTGTCTGGTTGTATTATGTTCACATGCGGCATGTATGCGACATACGAGACACAGATTTCGAAAGTGTTGTACGCAGAGTATCGGCTTTCCTGGAACTAGTTCCTTTTTGGAGGATGTAGTAAGCCACGTTCCATTAAGGGTCGGTGGAACTGTAACGGTAACTCGTTGGTTTATGAAGGAACGGCAGAACGGCGTTCCTTCTGAAAAACGTTACATGCTAGGATTTGGTGTTTATGTGATGCCAAGGTATGAGTACAAAAATACAAGCGCCTACTTGTTCCTTTCGAAAGTGGTACAAATGCCGCCCAAGGGAACGTTTTTCCTCGAACGCGATTTTAAAGGAAACTGAAAGCGCAAATAGAACACGGAACTCGTTAGAGAAGGGACGGCGGGAAACGGCGCCTACTGAAAACGTTACACCCGCTTTTTTTTTGTCCAGGGTGAGTCTAAATCCGCGCTCTTAGTTTCCTTTATGCTGACCAAAGCGCCCAAAGCGTGAACGTGTTTAAAGGGAATTTTAAAGTTTGTTTAAACATTTCCTGCGTTTCCTCGTATGTGTTTATTGTACAAGGTTCACCGGCAGAAGGGCAGAAGAATAACCACGCAGCGGGCTGCAGCTTTTGCTAGCTTTCATGCCGGTTTAGCTTATACGCGGCGGCGTCCGACGGGTGAATAGCGCAGCCACGAGAAGGATTTTCACCTTCATAGTTTGTCTCGGGAGGCCAGGATGCGCGTCTGCAGGATAGAATTGTTCCCTGCCGGGGAAAGGTTGTCTAAGTCCGAGCGGCGCCGCAGGTCCCTTGTGAAACCATCGTATCTGTATATTGTCAGGGATAATTACCGCATTAGTGCGCGCAAGGCGCGGGTGCGTTGTTGTCGGAGGAGTTGAACTCCCTGTGAGGTCATTCGAAGTACAGTAGACTCTCGATAAACGGAACTTCAAGGGACCGGAAAAATTAGTTCCGTTTAACAGGAGTTCCGTTTACTGAGAGAGATGTTCTAAGGTGAAAATTTATGTGCGTACACACTTCTAAGGGCATTTCATGGAACTCTAACCACTAGAAAGTGACTGTAGCTGATAGTTTTCAGAAAGCAAGAAAACTACAAGAAGCGTAGGCACAGCATTCAAAAAGTTGATTTGGCAACAATGAGTCGCTGTGCACTACAAAATGCGTCAATTATTTTTGTTTGAGTCCTTGCAACTGCATCTTCACGGAGGCTATAGGCCTCAACTTCGCGAGTGCTTACGAGCCACCGAATTTCGACGATGGCAACGTGGTAATGAAGGACGAATAGCACAACGATGGCACGAACGAGGTGACAGGAGGTGAGCCCTGTAGCCTCGGCGTCTAGAATCGAGACCGAACGACTGGAACAAGAACTGCGATGTTGCATTCGTTGCGCTAACACGGCTAACCACTTACGAGACGAGGCTTACGAGGCCAACAAGGCTAAAAAAGCATGGAAGAAGAAAAAAAAAAACAAGAACCAAACAGCCGGAACCGCAAAAAGCTGATTCTCATGCCAGTGGATTTCACAAGAAGTTCCATTTCCGGTGTGATGCATAAATTTTAGTTCGATTACCGAGAGTGTTTTTACGTTATCTGAATACAAAACCAACCAAATTCCAGGCAACTGTTCCGTTTAAGCGGCAATTCTGTTTAAGCGATTTCCGTTTATCGAGATTCTACTGTATCACCGGCTATGGGTGTGCTACAGTATTTCGGGATGTTGTACTGCTCGAAGGTGCGGAGTACGCGCCCAGTTCGTCACGACGCGGTCTATCGCCAATCTGGCGGGAATGGGTCGATGGGCGTGCCAGGTCCTTTTGTATTGCAGGCGTCGTATCGACAAAGGGTTGGGCCTAATTTCATCGCGCGTTGTATGGACAATACCTGAGAGACGCCGCCCGAAGGTCGACCGCCAGCGTTCAGAGTTGCTATAGTTGGTCGGTTTCAACCAGGTTGTCGGAACGAAATCTTTTTAGTTCCGGTTTCTGTTTCCTTCCGTAAATAAACGTTCCGTTCCGTTTCAGCTCCGGAACGAAAAAAATAATGGTTTGTAACGGTTCATAAAGGTTCGTGTTTGAGCGAGAAAAATTTATATTTGTGAAATTATTAAACATGATTGGGAATTGTGAAATTACGTTAAAGAAGATGAAGTGATGTTTAACTATTGTTTCAAATATATAATTTTTGAAAAACTAGTATGGTTGTGATGTTATTGTTAAAAGTTTAATACGGTCTGTCTCACGAAACACTGAAAAACTCCTGTTTTAAATCTTAAGAGAAATTGTATGAGAGTATGTAGCAATGGATTAACATCAGTACCTTCAGCAACCTCCCCTGCCGTATATATAGGGACGAAGGGATAACAGCACGAAAATTGGTGAATAATTATTGCGCACATCCGCATTGGAAGCGAACGTATTTTTCTAAAAACTAGAATGGATTGGAATGCCCTGCCCGACACTGCTGCTTCCTCTCCTGATGAAATGTTTTCCGCTGCGCTCTGGCAGCACTTTCCTACAAGTGCAACAAGACTTGTAGCTGTTTTCATTGAGGTTGCGGCTGTAATCTTGTGTTAGCGCTGCCAGTGGGGCATGCTCTTGTTCATTCCAAAGATTGTATTCCTTGCTCCTTTTTCTTATGTCGTATTTTAGAATATTCGCGTTTGTTTATGTATCACACCCCCTAAACAATGCCGTATGGCTAACGTGGGTATTTTATTAAAATAAATAAATAAATAAATAAATAAATAAAATAAATAAATAAATAAATAACTAAATAAACTAATTAATAAATAAATAAAGGCCGCTATGTCTGCATCGGAGCCAGATGCCCGCGGCCATCACGCGTAGAGCTCAGCTCCGCGCCTATCGGCACAAACGGAGATAGTATTTAAGCAGGCAGCAAGCCTTCCGAAGAAGAGTGGGTGCCAGAGAGAAGAACGACGATTTCATGCCAGCAAATCAACGGCAATTTCCCATTCCGCTGAATGGAAATTGAAATGAATCCTGAAATACGTGAAATTTCCACTCAAACCGAAAACCGAAACGAATTTTTTCGGTTTCGCTCCTGAACGATAAAAATAAATATCGTTACGTTTTCGTTCCGGCCGAAGATACCGTTTTTATTTTCGTTTTTCGTTTCCGGTTTTCGTTTCTTTCCGACACCCTGGTTACAACCTGTGTTACACTTGTGCTTTGATGAATACCTGGGAGTTAAAGAGTGTGGATCACGTAATTGTTTGTGTACAAATCTTTGCGTTTTGTTTACCTGGCCAATCAGCGTATCAGTGCATGTTAGTTACTAGGTCCTCGAGGTGTGGTTTTTGTGTAATAAAACCCAAGTGTTTGGTGTTCTTCGACAGTCAGAGCGAGAGCTAGAAAGTAGATACATGGAAGCTTGAGTCCGGTCAGTTGATCGAACGAGAGTAAACGAGGAGCCCCTCGTGGGTTATATATGTTTAGCTGAGGTCATTTAAGCATTTCTCTGTTTTTTATGTGAACTTTGTATATCAGGAAGCAGTTAGACATGCCTCCAGTTTGTCCGGTGCACCCTGAAAAAATTCGTGTAAAGCCCGTTCTACATGGTGCGAATTTCGCCTGCGAATTCGCAGATGCGGCGTCGCTTGTGCGGAAAAAGGGTCTATTCTCGTTGCTGTGACAAATTTCCAGATGTCTGCAAACAGTGGAACTTCTCTTGTGAACGCCTTTTGGAATTCGGAAATTTGTCGCAGCAATGAAAAGAGAAAAATAGGTCGTTTTGCCGCATGAGCGGCGCCGCATCAGCGAATTCGCAGTTGAAATTCGCACCATGTAGAACGGGCTTAAGAGCGTTTCTTAGGATTCTTTTCATCTCCAGATACTGTGGTGCAGGTGGTGTTCATATTCGTATAATATACGTAGTTCGATGTGAGTTTTAAACTTCTCACTTTTTTTCGCCTCAGGATTATCCAAAACCGTATTTTCATTTTTTTTAAATGAAATGTAACGTTAATGTAACGACACGTTCCAATTTTCGAATCGGAACTGGAACGCGTTCCTTTCGCAATAAAGGAACTTGTAACGGGAACTCGTTTCAAAATTGGGAAGGAACGAGGAACGAGCTTTCGTTCCTATTTTAGAGGAACGTGTACAACACTGCTTTCGAAGGAGGCTCTTACACTTTATAATACAACACTACGTAAAAGGTGGGTCATTCTATGCTAACTTGTGCCAATTTTTTCCTCTTGGGGCATGTCGGAAAAAAAGTTTGCCCTCGATCTGTGGACAGAGAGCGACAAAATAACGGAGAACGACACACCGCGCGCTTGGAGGGGTGGCGTCAGCCCGAACCAGCGGCAATTGGCTGTGGTGGCGCTGCATTCGCCCCGCTGCCTAAGAAGATGTCAAGTCGAAGAGGTGCCGGCTCGTCCTTCCGTCCGCCCAACGCTGCCGTCACCCGCCGCCTCCACTCGTCCCGTCAGCGAGTGTGCTCATTGTAAAAGGAAGCGGTTAGCGTGCGTAGTGCCGTGCAGGCGGCAAAAGATGATGCGATGGGAATGACGATGACGAAAGTCCGACACTGGTGGAACAACGAAGGAGCGACAGGCAGCACATACCGCTTCTGAAGCGAGGAAGCGTGATCGCTGTGGCGGTTAGGACGCAAAGCACCGTCGGCACTGTGTGTGAGATTTGGCCCAACGCACACTGTGTGTGAGATTTGGCCCAACGCACACGCCTTGCTATGTCTGCATAAGCCGGCCGTGCGGCCGGCTTATGCAGACATAGCAAGGCGTGTGCGTTGGGCCAAATCTCACGTTCGCAGAGGAGAGGGAAGGCGTGTACATGCACCCCTAAAGATGCCCCGAGAGATCTTCCATTCATTTCTTTATTGTTTGGGTATTTCGGCCGAAGAAACACATGCGAATGGGGCGCACCGTAGTGGAGTACTGCGGAATATTATAGGCCGCCTTGCTATGTTTGACCTGCGCTGAAATTTCGACACACACACATACGCCTTCATTTCTCGCCTCCATCATGACACCCCCCCCCCCCACACCATGGCCGAAACTGAACCGGCCCGCTTGTGCTCAGCAGCACAACGCCTTAGCCTCTGACCCACGCAATCTAGTCGGTGGTTCAAGTAAATAATACGGTATACGGTGGCGGCTATTTATTTTTTATTGTTGTTAGAAGTTGAAGTTGAAACTGATGGAAAAAGTTATTCTTAAATGCGACTACACAGTTTAAACTAGTAAAATGTTCGTGCGACACAAGGCATTCATAGACAAAATAATTACGCTGATCTCTTTAACATTGTTTAATTTCTTGCATACCATACACAATTATGTAAATTTTGACGTTGAATGGCAACGCCGCTTCATAAGCTTTGGAAACCTCTCCCCCCCCCCTCCCGCCAGCGTCCCTCGGAACTTTCAAACAGTGAACCACGCAAGCGGCTTCAATTTCTGCTGCTCTTCTTAGTAATATGACATTGAAAACTGAGTAAAATTTTGTTTCACCTGAAAGGTTGCGCGTTGCGTAGCCCTCTCAGCTTTTGTTCGGCAGCCAACGATGCCTTCTTTGCTTGGAAAGAAATTATTAGAGCCGGCTTTTCCCTCTACCGGTTCCCTTCCTTTTATGTGACGTTTCTGAGCACGTAACAAAGCGGCCAGATCCAGCCTGGCCCGGTATTACTCGATCGTCACCATCTCCCTGAAAGCCCGTTTACATCGGCATATAATTTCGTCGCAGCAGGTCAGGAAAGGTTCATTCGATGCCATCTTGGCGGGGCGGCGTACGGCAAATTCGGCCGCCTCTTTATTGCCGGGGAACGATGACGCCGGAGAAGCTTTCCTATAAATGCCCAAGCCGTGCCTCCCTTGGTAGCAGGTGTTGCAAATACGTTAAAGTTGATCAAACAAGTTCACGGCCGTCTCGTTTATAGTCGGATGTGCTGATAATATCTGCTTTTGCCGCTGGCTGCGTCAAGTATACATGCGCTACTTCAGTAGGGGCGGTAGGCTCTCGCCCTTACCCGCATCCATGCATCTTTGACTGCGCTTGCACGAAAAGCCGAATCATTTCAATGAAATCGAAACTGAAGCACTGCCTGCCGCCTTGGATGCGGCATCATATGTTATGTTGCGTGCTTGCTGTGGTTTGTTTCTCCTTAAAAGGTCGTGAACATCAAAGGTCCCCGCATACATTTATTCTACAAGTGCACGTCCCTTCTGCCTCTGTGTTCGTTCCAGAAAACACTTAGGCAAGCTCCAGAAATGCCGTTACGCCATGTATTCGTGGTTTGTGACGTCCCAAAATGCAGTGCGGGAAAGTGGGTGGTGTGTATACACCTGTTTTTACGTTTTTTGCATTTTGTGCGTTGATAAGCAACTGCTGCCGCTGCAAGTGGTAGATTTGCATTCACAACAGTCTAATCTACCAGTATAGGCAAACTTGCTTGAGCACTTTAGTGTCCCTTTAACTACACACTCTGCCTTTTTTCCCCTCTCCTCCTTTCCCGCATTTAGCATGTCGGCGAACTCATGTCGGCAAACCTCTCGGCGTTTTCCTCTTTATAAAAAGACGCTCCCTCTCTGTTTTTAGCAATAAGTATTTATTTAAAAATGGCCGCGTATCTGCTCACTTCACTGCAGATGTGGTCGCACGACGATAATCTTCTATAGCCATTGTCACGTAAATACTCTTTTCTCCTTCCCTCCCATGTCGTACGCTCTTCCCTTTCCGTTTTGATCCCCACACGACAAATACAGGGCAGGTTTGCTCAAGTCAAATCAATTTTGCCTCGTTTCACTGCTCGCGCCATCTACTGGAAACTTTTGTTAGTTTGATCTTGGAACCGTGGCCTCCGAGATAGGCTCCCGACGGCGCGCCGTTGCTCCGGCGGTCCCATTCGGCGCGGAGCCAGGCGGAGCGCTGTAATTTTGTTAACTGCTATTTTCGCCGCGAGGTGGCGGCCTTAGCCTAGGTTGAAGAGACGCTCGTCTGGCCGACGCTGCCTGCGCCTTGAGTTGTAAATCAGCCTTCGTTGTCGCGTCTTCGTGCCAGAAAACTCTCAATATGTGCTCCATGTATTTTGACTCGATCCGACAAGTACAAAGTTGTTTAACGTACGTTGTTTAACACCCACGATTGCCTTTGCGCGCAGCTTTAGTGGTCGTTTGTTTAAAAGGCGAATGCCATAGCCCAGGGTTCTGTCATCTCGGGCAGAGTGAATGCCAGCGTGCTGAATTCTTTTTTCGGTGTTACAGCATTTTCGCGGGATATCGCAGCGCGAAAATATGCTTTTTTTTGCATTTGAAGTTGTTTCGAACGCTCTAGGTATCCGTTGTGTGTGTGTGTGTGTGTGTGTGTGTGTGTGTGTGTGTGTGTGTGTGTGTGTGTGTGTGTGTGTGTGTGTGTGTGTGTGTGTGTGTGGTGTGTGGTGCGTGCGTGTGTGCGTGCGTGCGTGCGTGCGTGCGTGCGTGCGTGCGTGCGTGCGTGCGAGCATGCGTGCGAGTGCAGGTGAGCGAAAACAGCGTATTACCGATAAGCTCTCGTGTATTGTTTATAGGCAGGCGACTACGATAGTCAAATAATCTGTTAGGCTTCCACGGGTACGAATTAATCATTTTTTGGGGTTTTATTTTAATGTGCTTAGTGGTTTCAAGTACCTACTGCAATCTCGGTACCAAATTATTTGCCGTGAGTGAAAAAGTCGTGGTTTTCCGCGATGCGTTTCACACCGCTATGGACATCTACATGCGTATTTTTTCGAAAGATTGTTTCTGAATTTCTAGATTTGCTCGGGTAATATTCTGCACATAATTTGTTGGCATGACGTATTAAGAGCATTATTTTTTTCGGTGAGCAGTTAAGGTGATCACTAATATCTGTATGCACAACATCGGTTGTAAGTAAGTTGTTCGGGATATTAGTGAATAAACACATCAAGTGGAGAACTACCAATCGTAACTCGGGTAAAGATTGTTATGAACTTACTTAGACCACGTCTATTTATGGTAGACTGGAAGTGTCTCTGTGCGTTTGTATATGCAAGCATGCATGCCAATAAACGGCACCAGCACGTTTACCCTGCCCATTGCGGAAGAAATACCGATAGCCATTTGGACAGTATACACTGATGCTGAAGTATACCACGTCTCTGTTAATAGTATCGCGGTAAAAGTAGTGCCAAACATTTCAAGTAATGTTGCCATGTCATCTACTTTAACTCTCAAAGACCGCACGTTTAAAGGAAAAAAAAGGAAACGACATAGGGGGTATTTTCTTGTTTACTAATGGTTGGATGCCGGTCGGTTGAATTCCCACAATTTTGTTCTTGCTCGGAACGCACGGAATATGCGTTCCGACAACACGTACGAGATTTTCAGAAATAACACAGGAAAACGTGTTGTTTTGGAACCATGCGTGACTACAAAAAAGAATACTGCTGTGCAACGAATTCACTTATGCGTCACCCCGGGCATAGTCTACGTCGAAAATTCAAAGGCACCAGTAACTACCCTAATGGGACCAGTAACTACTTCTACCGTTCTCCTGCATTGGTGTGCGGTAACTTTTGTAGATTAAACGTCGCACACAAGCTGCGAAGGCCGGGTTTTCGTCCTCTGCGCCCGCCCGCGCCAGGGAAAGCGACCTTAGGCTACGCGCGCCGCAGTGCGGCGAAAAACGCGGCCACGCCCCCTTTTCAACTTACGCTCTCTCCGGGCGATTGGGACGGCCGGAGCAACGGCGCGCCGCCGGTAGCCGGCCGCGGAGGCCACGTTGGAACACTGCCATGAGAGAGGCCGCATGAGCATTTTAGATGCGATGCATCTCTTGCTCTCGGGTATGTCCCTCCGTTGTCGTCGTCGCGGCGTTGTCCGCACGCTCACTGCACATGCGCAACTCTCCTCCGTTCTTCTCTCCGACAGCTGTGCGCAACACTCTCACTCCGTCTCATTATCATAACAACAGTTGCGCCTGTGCGCTTCGCTGCTCTGGGTGCGGGCATGTGTGCGCACTCTCACTCCGTCTCATTATCATAACAACAGCGGCGCGTGTGCGCTTCGCTGCTCTGGGTGCGCGCATGGTGCGCATGCGCGCGACTCTCTCCCCGGCTCCTCTCCTTTCAAAAGCGGGAATATAAGCGGGGGAGCGCACGGCGCCGGATCAGTCCAGCGCTCGCTCTCGCACTTGACTTGACTTTGCTTGACGATACCTCCATGCAAGATCTTCCGATGAAGACGTGATGGAAGCGACAGTCCCTTCAGCGAGTGGACTGAGGCAATCCAATACCAGCATCAGTCCAAACGCTCCCCCCTGATGCGTCGCATCACATCAGGGTTCCCTCGCGGGAAGATGGGCGTAATTTTTGTATTTACAGGTCGAAACATTTTTTCAAGGCATATTTTTTTTATTTGCCATCGAAAACAATAAAGCAACCATGAATCCTTAATTGGAATAACCATGCAAATATCACTTTTGTATTGACGTCTTGCATGATAAATGAATGATGTTTTCGTTTTGCTCAACAATGATGACAAGTATCATGATTGCCACCTTATTTATAATTTAGGAATGTTTTGCCAATTTTTACGTCTTGTTCAAGAATTCTTTGCTCTTTTGGTCGGGCAACTGAGTCGAGCGACAGATAGACCTGCCAAAAATTTCGCGTTTAAGTAGCTTAACAAAGGCAATCGTTTTTAAGAAACACGCCATAAAAATTCTCAACATTGAATTTTAGCTTATTGTTCTTCACAGTAGCATATTTCCCGCCATCCACTACTGTTAACATATATTCACTTGCAAGAAAGCCATTCAAGTAATATCCGCCAGACTGTGTAAAAAAATTCCCCGCATTTCCCCGAGGGAAGAATGTGAAAGTGCGAATGCACGAGTTGAATTTGCGCGGTTCGGTAATGTTCGCGAAAGAGAGATCACACACACACACAACTACAAAGAAAGAAGATGCATTTATTCACAGACACCTATTTGTGTTGTCGTTGTACTTGATTGCTAGAGCGGATCTCAGCTTTGAAATTTCGTGTCAGTACTCCTTTAAGCGGGTGCATTAGCCCTTCTCACGCCCGATTCTTGGCCAATCCCCCACGTGGGTATGTGCCATGTAGCGGCCAGCAGCGCGCGCCCATCTCCCCCGTTGCCAAGGAAGACGAGGAGATTCCTGGCCAATCCCCCACGTGGGTATGTGCCATGTCAGCGGCCAGGCAGCGCGCGCCCATCTCCCCCCGTTGCCAAGAACGAGGAGCGCGCGCACCCGCAGCTGTTGCTATGCGGAGGCGGCGGACGCTTCAGGCTCGCTTAAGAAGTGCATTCGCACTTAAAAGAGCCTAAATACGCACGCTTTTTAAAAACAAGAATAATGTTTATTATGCTCACATATAGAACATATAGATGAATACACAGACGGAGGTCCCAGAGTACGTGTCTGTAAGAGAACTTCCTGTAAGTGAGCCTATATGGCAGTTGCGAAATATGAAAAAACAGATAGTACATCAATATATTCGTTAGGAGTCATAACAAGTAAAACCGTACACAAAGAAGCATGAAAACAAAACAAACAAGTGAAAAGAGTAATCGCAATGTGTACGCAATCCCAAGCGTTGCGAAGAAAAGATAAACGCGCAGCTTTCAAATACTTTAAAATTGGTAGCGTTTTAGTTTCATTGGGGAGACTGTTCTAGTATAAAATTAATGCAAAAGAAGCAGTGTCCTGCTTGCTATAGTTAGTGTTTACTTTTTGTGATGCCTTTGACGCTGTCGATACGCCATGGTGCTTCCTCCTGTTTAACTTCACACCACTCAAATCCCAGCTGTGGCAGCGACATGTTGATTTTTGAGTGCAGCTCGTCGGTACCACGGCGATGTCTTTCATCCTTACCCGTTCGTGCTTGCATGAACGCAGTTAAAACTGCGCTACCATTACTCTCAACGACACTCTTCACGCCCGCGTGTCACGTACTTTCGCTGCAGACTGGTGTACTACGGAAGTGGCAGGAACCAGCCCTATAACACACGTAGCTTGAAATAGGCGGGCAGGATAGACAATCCTGGGGAAATTGGCTGACAAGCTGCCGTGGACGCGTTCGCTCGCATAATTTATCCACAGCTCGAGCCGACCACGTCTGAGACGCTGGGCGCGGAGCAAATGTTGTTCAAGCGCGCACTTGATTGAACCAGAATTTTATGCTGTCAGCGAAAATAGGAGGCGCGAACAAGATTAGCTTTCTCCCTTTTGCTGTTGGAGAACGTACGCTCGCTCGCAATTATTTTAAAGCTCGAAACTTCCTTCCTTTTTTTGCATACTTGTATTAATGAGAGAAGCTTCGTTAACTCGGCGGCTGCGAGAATGCGGCGTCGTGTCCAAGAGATAGCAAAACAGAAGGGCCCGACAGCTCCAAGAACAAAAAGGAGGTCCCGAAGTGCTCGGTGTGACGCCAACTTTATCAGAAAAGAGGCTGTAAACAAAAGAAAGTAGTGACTTGAAAAGAAATGAGTTAAATTGGGTCTTGGAATCGACACTAGGGACTCCGGAATGATGGTTAAGCGTGGTACCCCAGCACCAGCTCAGCTCGCGAGATTCTAGCTAACGATAGGGGGACCTAGTAAATGCTTGGAGGTTTTTGACTTATAAACGAGGGTTAGAGACATGCAATGAGGCCTACGTGAGTAATTTGAGCATGATCACTGGAGAAGCAGGGATTAGGCAAGCAGCAAAGTAGGTTCACGATAAATGTTTTTTTTTTGCTTGGTGATGTGAATGCGGGTAGGTGGCGACTGATAGTAACGTAACAAGGAAGGGAGAAAACCGCAAAAAGAAAACGGTTGTGGTAGTATTGGGAGGACACATTCGGCACTCACACACGAGTGCTTTTACTATCACCACATGTTAAAGAGTGCTCAGGTGTCCTTGTAACCTCTTGTTGTTAATTCTCTAATTTATTTCAAAAGCAAAGAGAAATTTTCTCTTTCTTCTGTGAATATTTATGTCTGTGTTAAAAGGACTCTGAAGCGAATTTGTCAAGCTCCTGTTATTGCATACACTGTGTAGACTGGCGCAAATAAACAAACTTTCAATAGTTTATCCGGCGGATCAGGCGGCATTTATTTTATAAAGCCCGAAAAAAGAAAAGCTATCATGCGCGGTCTGCGGCGGCCGCAGCAACTAATGCAATTACGTCAGTGCAAGGTGCTTCATGATTGATTGGACGATGTCCAAGATGAGAATTCAAAGCAGTTTCGCTTTCGGTTCTGTGAAACAGTATGCGAGGCATCCGACGTTTTTGTTGGCTAATCATTCTGGATATCTCAGTAATCGGCATACCGCGCGTCTGCCATGTTGTCGGCGGTAAAATGCGTCACATAAGCCTACCAGCACGGCTTAGAATCATAAGAATTACTAGCCGAGACGTACGCAGTCTGATGAACGTCCTCCGCGTCACAGGAGACGCTCAAATGCGATGCACTTTCCCCCCACCTTTGGAGCTGGGCTGGCTCGTGCCTGTATCATAAGAGGCGTGTTCGCACCAGGCCAAGGGTCGGCTTATTCGAAACTGTGCCCGCAAGCAGTTGGTGTTATGGCTCCATTACCCCAACGAGAACTCGCCCGCGCGTCAGTGTCAGTATGCACGCGTTCTGTGAACTCGCTCGTGGCGCAATGAACGTTACAGCGCGAAAATGGGGAATTTATTATAAAAAATACTGCCCCAAAGCAAACAAAGCAACATAAAAAACATGCGCTATCGAGGATTCGAACTTGCGAATTGCAAAACAATATATCTAGTGCTCCAGACCACTCGGCCGTAAATCAGCGCTACCAGGGGGTAAATGTGAAGTATCTAATGTATGGTCAGTATATATTTTTATTTAGTTTTAGTATTCCAAGCAGCTTAGATGGCTAGGTGTGGAAATGCGCTCGTGCAGTAAGTATCCCCCAAATTTCCACAAATATCTCATCCCTACCGAGTGCATTCTTTAGGCGGAAAAGCGTTCGCAGATGTGTGGTCGTGCTGCTGACCTCTGTGCTTGTCGACGCAGCGCAAAATGTGCCTCCATCACGTTGGTTTTACGGTGTACGAAAAAAAGTTCCCGAGAATTTTATTCCTCAGTGCCTATGTTAACTTCGCTTACTCTTCTCCCGCCTTCAATTGGGCTTCTTTTCTTCTACTAGTGTACCAGTCAGCCAAGCGTCGCATGCCCACTTGTGTGGAGCGACTTGTCCTTAAAGCTTGATACAGTCTATAAACCTGAAGACACATTCTTCCAGGCTCAAACGTGCAGTGTCTCAGTTTCAACAGAGCGAACGAATTGCCGCGATTCGTCGGCAGCCGGACGACTTAACACTGGGCCGACTGATTCTGTCGTAGAATAGGCGAGCCGTGCAGTAGCGCAGTCAGGCCAAGACATTTTGTTTTGACGTCGTACGAAACGTCAAAGGAAATCGACCAGGAGGATGTAGAGGAGGACAGCATTTTCGAATTAATTTTTTTTCTATTGAGTAAAGTCGCGTAAACGCAACGAGAGTGGTGGAAACATGGCCTGGAGACTCCAGGCAACATTTTGCGCTAGTGATCCCGCAATGTTTACAAATCACTTCCGTGTCCTTCAATGGAAGTCGCGCGTGGTCGAAAGAAAGTTGTAGCTTGCAGAAAAAAAAAATCAAATTCTCTTTCTTAAGAGAAAGATGGTTAAAACACAAAGCTGCTTCGACCGTGTCGGAATGGTGCAATCTACTGTGCGTCATCTTTATGACGGGAGGAACCCAGGTTCGAATCCGACCACGGGAAGCGTACTTCTTGTCTTGAGGCGCTTGATGTGCCTTAGCCTATCATAATCATCATCATCGTTTTGGGAAACCCAATGTCTGAAGTTGGCTTTCCTGCAATTCGTTTTAGCGCGACATCGAACACCAATAGTTAGGCACAACAAGCTTCGCTTTAAAACACTCCTACCGTCAGCTACTTTCTCAAACATCTGTCTTCTCCTCTAGGAAATGTAATGTTTCTTCGTACATTTCTCGTGAGGACATTGTTTGGTGCTGCACAACGCAAGAATTTTTTTCACGCGCTAGTTAGTGTTGTGGCGTCCCTGTTCTCTAGATGCCTGTGTAAGAAAAGTCCATCAACATGAATTTCAGAAGCAGCAACCCTTTCCTTCCCTCGGCGTTCAAACAAACCGGTTGCGGAGGAAGTTGCGAATCCTTTTGGGAATCGTTGCAAGCCACTGGCATGGTAGCCTGCCTGCACGCCGGCAAGTCTTCACTCTTGAACGGGGACGCTCGTCAAAACAATGGCATTTCGTATTTACGGGTCCACGCCGTAAATTCCCGTTCTCAGATCGGGATGGCCAGCCATATTTTCAGCAGGCGAAGCCTAAGTTCGCGGAAATTCACTTGAACGCATTATAACAGCTCGGGTAGCCGCTCGTTCCCAGAACTTTCCGTTTGACTGCAGCAATTACTACCCGAAGAAGGCGGGGCGACAAACACGACGTTTTCCACGTACCCCGTAACTTTAGTTCGGAGGAGCAATTCTTACCGGGGGAGAGAAGCAGTATTCTCCACTAATTGCGGTTAGACTGGAGGGTTACCTTGTCCAGCCGAACAAACGCGTAGTATTGCAGAAAGTATGTTTTAGGGAAAGGTGAAGGATGGAAAAGCCTGGCACCACCGCGGCCGATGTCCGTGGAGCACATCGGGCCACAAACACCAGGTCTCGGTACACACGGGAGGTGCATCCCGACAGAGATAATGAAGTGGGATGCCCGCCCAATCCGAGTTCGGTGGGCAGGAACCTGCCCAAGCAAGCGGTTACTGGGGAGCGGGAGCTGATTCTCGGCCGCCTTTCACGTAGTAGAGCGGATGACGCAAGGAGCACGAAGAAAAGGGGAGATAGTCGCGTAGTGCCCGCTGCATACGGTGAGGTACCATACGCGCAAAAACACGACCGCAGAGCTTGGCAGCGACGAGCGAAGTCAGAGTGCCGCATAGAAACGCGGTTTTTGAGTGTCCCATCCGTGTCCTATGCAGTCAGGGATAAGCAGATTTGAGCAAGGACTAACGCGTGTGGTTTGCAGCGTCGTCATGATGGCAGTGCTGATGAACATATTGTGCAACTGCTTTGATAGCCGCCATGACTCGTGTGCTCGCAATACTCATGATTTCTTCAAGAGCTGCCCATGTTACTTAACAGAGAGGGTGCAGGGAGGGAGTAATATTAAAAACAAAATAAAAAGAAATTGCCTTGATTGTATGAGCAATGTCCATTTAGTCTGCGCGCGGGCAGAGGAAGAATTCTTGAAAGACAGGTGGATACAGGATAACAGGTATAGAGAGAGAATAAGCATCTTTAATTGGGATCTCAATGGTGCAGGATGGTTAGAGCACCGGCCCTGTGGGGGGCGACCACTGGTCCGCGATGCCCTGTTCCTTGATGGCTGCTCGTTCCCTCTCTATCAGCCTGCGGTGAGTGGAGAGGTCAGAGCTGGACAGCCGTTCCACCCACTGCCCGTACTTGGGACGGGAATTGGGTGTGAGGGATGAGGAATGTTGGCATTCCCTGACCAGATGGTACGGGGGGCCTAGCTAGGGACAAAAGTTTCAGGTACTGTAATATTAAGTGGGGAGATATGGTGCAGGAGGGTGGAGGGGTGGTAGGAGTTTGTCTCGAGCCGACGAAGTGTGGTCGCTCCTGCTCGGAAAAGGTGGGAATGGGGTGGACGGAATCGTTGACGCTCGTGTCTAAAGTGCGAGAGGATGTCCGCGCAGCCATCGAGTGTATGGGGCGTCTTCTCCGTGTCTTGGCTCTATTGGGAAATGGCCCGGAGGGTGTGCACTCAGGCAACGGCGTGTGCCGCCTCATTTCCGTCGAGGGGCTCGTGCTTAGGTATGTAATTCAAGCGATATAGATGTGGGGAAGCTGCAGGATGGTCTTAAGGATCTTGAGGGCTAAGGGTAACATGAAGCCGAGCTGGTAGCTGAGGCATGCTACTTTCGAATTCGTGAGGACTGTGATGCATTCGCTGTTTGTTGTGGCTGCTAGGTTTACGGCATTTGCCTCAGCGGCGTTTGTAGAGGTGGTGCATATCGTGTCGGCTGTGAGCAACTTCCTGGGGGTCCAACACCATGACTTCGTGGGCGGGTTCGCAGGTGTAGCGTGCGGCTTCCGTGTAGCGAAGAACAGGTAGATGCGAAGGCAGGACTATCCACTGGATATGAACGTCTATCCTAAGCAGCTCTTGTATGACAGTTCAGCGACCCGCCGTGGTGGCTCAGTGGCTAAGGCGTTGGGCTGCTGAGCACGAGGACGGGGGTTCGATTCCCGGCAGCGGCGGCCGCTTTTCTATGGATGCGAAAAGCAAAAACGCCCGTCTGTACGTGATTTCGGCGCAGGTTAAAGAACCCCAGGTGGTAAAAATTAATCCGGAGCCCTCCACTACGTCGCGCCTCATCGTCTGCGTTGCGTCGGCGCGTTAAACCCTATAATGAATCAAATCAATGACAGTTCAGCGATACAGGGCCTGCTCTGCCGCTGCGTCACGAGAACGTCAGCACATTCTGCAATGCCCTATGTGCATACGGCAAGTCTGGACAGGGACGTAGCAGGACGTCTTTGGACATAACCCAACCGTCCAAACGGGCGAGCTCTCTGGTTTTCTTTTTGTAGCGTGAGCTACACTGGCCGAGGTTGAGCAGTTTCGCGTGGCTCCTGGAGAGCCGTGCTGCGCATGCGCGAGGAGCAGTGACGTAACACGGCGCACAGAACGTTGCTCGCTGCCCGGCGTCTCTCACACACCCTACGCGCCCAGCGTCTTTGCCGACCTCCGTTCCACACTTGGCGGCCCGGACCAAGTGAATATTGTTGTGTACTGGGTCTAGTCTAGCGACGTGATAAGCAACCTACTTGATGGCGGAGGTTTAAGGGAGATACGGGTGAAGGACGGAAGCGTGCTCGTTCAACGTTTCTAGAATGTTTCATTAAGAGCAGTTAGAATTCGTTTCAGGTAGAAAACAAATAAAAGGTTATGCTTAAACAGCTCTGCGTATTTTTCGAACGGGATCGTCTCTGACAGTATATAAAGGATGCAGAAGAATGAATATCGGCGTTAAGATCAATACGAAATACATACCTTATAAAATTACCGGCACTAAAGCATCAAAACGTCGGCTGCATTGTCGGACGGTTCTCTCGAAGAAAAGAAGGGGGGCATTCTCTTGCAAGGCCATCCACTAAGAGAGAGAAACTGTTAACGTTACTTTTTAAACGTGAAATAAAAAGGAGAGAAAGCTTCTGTATTGAGCAGAAAATCAGCGAACTGGGGTTCTCATTTCCGAACCCCATTGTTTCTGCCAGCTCAGACGGCCGTTTGAACAGAGCGAAATTTCGTTCCCCTGTGGTTACAAGCAAGGCGCTTCCGGTGTGTCATGGTGCTACCTAAAGGTTTGCTTTTCACACTCCCGCTATCCTCTTGAGCAACCGCTTAAAAGATCCCGCCGCACGGCCTCTGTGGCTTGAAGGTATTGCTCTGGGTTCGAGCCCCAGGAGACCTAGCCTTTTTTTGATATTTTATCGTAAAACTTTTTCTAAGAAAACTTATACTCACTGCTCTTGTTAATAAGCATAATTTGGCATCTTAGCTTTGTCTGGGTAGGGGTGGCAGCCTATGAGCACGTCGAATTAACGCCCTGCACCGCGCCCAAAATTACTGGCTTGTTCCCTACATGGAACGGAATGTCACCTCCACGAACCGAAGCTGGTTTCTCCGACTGCTGCTAGAAAGAACACGTTGCCATTGCTCACGATGCTGAAGGAAATGCATTATGGAGTCAAATCAGAAAGAAAAGAGGGAATTTCTTTTCATTTTAAGCATTGGAGTAGAAAGATGACTGGCTCGTTGCTGCAACATTAGACTCGCCTACGTACAATATCCCGACCGCAACAGACCAGAACTGTAGCCCCGAAAGCTAGGATAACACAGGCTTTAACAGGAAGATGAAGCCCGTGGATGGTGTGACTCTAGGTGTGTACGACGCAGTGACGGGGATTCACGGCTAAATAGAATTGAGTAGGCAATTTTTTTGGGCTTGTTTCAAAGGGGGCATTGGAAGGAGGACGCCAGGCCATATCTGTGAGGGCGAAATATTGGCCACGAGAGTTTCGCAACAAGTTTTTGGGAACGTGACTTCTAATTCTCTTGTTTCGCAAAATCTTGGGCTCCCATAATGAATAGACGGACTAAAATTTGGAGGTGCCATGAAGTTCGACTGCAAAATGTTGCCCGGGTTATAATAAAGGAGACCTATTATTCTTTCTTTCTTTCTTTCTTTCTTTCTTTCTTTCTTTCTTTCTTTCTTTCTTTCTTTCTTTCTTCCTTTATTCTTTTGTTTGTTTCTTTCTTTCCTTCTTTCCTTCGGTCTTACTTTCTTTCTTTCAATATTTTCTTGCAGAACGCCGTAACGCATCGCTGCGGGCAACGCAATGCCTTGAATCCCAGTACCTAAGCAATCAAAATTTGTGCAATGAAAGAAACAGATTACACAACTAAGGTTACACCAATCTTAAACGCTGATGGTGGTGGTGGTTCGCTGATGGTTCGCACTCCAAACCCCCGTTTCTCTGCAAGCATAAAGGCTGAATCGAATCCGCTAGGGGGGTAGAATATGTTATCGGTACAGTTTTATAAACAGCAAACACACTTTAAACGTCTGTTATAACTAGCCCTGTAATACTTCTGTGACTTAAATAATCATGGTGGGATAAGCTGATTAATATGTGATGAAAGGGGGAGAGAGCAACTCCACACTATTGTCTGTGGCTGATAGCAGCGTTTATTTTTAAGAGCCAGTCAATCATGGTCACCATGGACGACCAACCCTTTCCCCGTTCTCCATCGGCGTTGCCGACAGCGAAGTCTGCCAAGTCCGTGATACCGAACGACACACCAAGCACGGCCTTTGTGCCACTGCTCACGCTTCACCTCCCAGAAGCGCCGGCTCTCATCACAGCTCAGCAAGTTGGACGCCGGTCGTGCTCGGAACAAAAGATCTGGGGCACCGGCTCCGCCCTGTGTCTCCCTTAAAGGAAACGAAAGCACTTTTCTGCTCCCAAGACGTGGACGAAGTACTTGCGGAGAATACCTAGCGAATGTAGCTGTTCTCGCTAGATTCTGTATATTAACGTTTCCGTCTTCTTTCGTCACGTGCTTCCACTCCCTTTCGAAATGCCTGCTAGAGAAGTTACAAATAATTCAGGTACTTAAGAGATATAAAGTACGGGAAAATCAGTACTTAGGGCTATCAGCACTTGCGCCTCCGTAAAAAAAGATACGTATGGCCAGAATTCTTTTTCCCTTCAGGTGTTCCTTTTTTCCCCTCGAATGTTGCTGGCCAAAACATTGATGCACCTGCTTGCAATAACCTGGCGCCGCAAGAAATAGCGGTCGACAAGACCGTGAATGGCTTACTCGCCATTACACCCTTGGACGAGTAAGAGTTGGCATAAAGGTAAACTGCTGGGATAATGTTAAATTGTTGCGGTATATAAAGCACAACTTTTCTGTCGCTACAGCCCCCCCCCCCCCCCCCTCCCCCCCGAAGCTGAAGTTTCAATCTGGAACTGAGAGACCGAGATTTGGCAGCAAGTGTCCGCTAAGGACAACAACAACAACGACGACGAAGACGACAACTACGACAGCAACAACAAAAACAACAAAAAGTCTGAGCACCACATAGCAATTGGTTTCCCTTTTTTGCGGTGAACGGTTGCTGATGTGCTTTAATCTTAACTGTACGGGTAAGAGCTATAAATTGCTACCTTAAAATTTGCTACTTCTCCTTTGTTTCACGCCGATAGTGGGATGCAACTGTTGCCTCTAGATAAGACGTGAAGCTTGCAGGGTTTCCCGCGGACACAATAGCCATGGCGGGCAGCATGCACCCTTCACTTAGCACAACCCTAGCCGGTGTTCTCGGTTGCATTCTAAAGGTATGTTAAATCAGCCGTCTCTCAAAACGTTTCTCAAAACTTGTGGCGGCAAAACATATCTGCCGCATCAGAAAATAACGTCCCCTTTATCAGCTAGAAAACGAACAAATATTCAGGATTCGCCTCGATGCCACATTACAACCTCATCTCGACGGAAAGCAAGTCCTGATATTGAGGGTGAATTCTTCGAGTTTCTATCACTGAAGGACAAAATTTGCTTGGGCGATGGGGAACGCGCAGGAAACTGGAGCTGTAACATACTCTCTGAAATAATAACAGCCTCGAATGTAATGAAAACGATATTCTTTAGCCCTTTATTACCCCACGCATGCACCTCTTTCGCACTTTAATAAGAAGCGGGGGACATCGCATTGTTTGTTTATTTCTCGACAAGGATGGTGCCGTGTCACTCAACTCAGTGGCGCGATCCCTGAGGATTTCCAGTGACCACGTCGGCTGGAGAGGGTACAGAGTTTGTGTGTTCCCAGATTACCGGGATGTCCTTCACGAGAAGTGGCTTTGGTACTGGCTGGAAGTTTCTTGGTAAAACGGTGCAGCTTCTCCAGGTGTATGAGATACCAGGAGAAAGGAGAGAACCTGAGTGGTGACGGTAAGAGGAACGTTTAACCCTGAGGCGCTCCCAATATGCATGTATGTTATTCTATGTTATTTGGTTAGCTAATGGAGACTTGGCCCAGTGGTGCATTTATGAGGTTGCGGATGTAGAGGTCTGCCATGTCAGGAAGAATTGCGCGTTTTCGTACTTGTCCGGTGAAACAATGCGCTTCTGTCTCGTGGAGCAGATATGTAAAGCTCCTGACAAATGGTGCGTAAAGCCTGGGCACTAATCTGCCTTTTCGTGTGGCGACGTTTTCTGCGCAATCGTGGGGTGTAATCGGCTGGCCGCAGGAAGGAATTGTTCGGCACTTCTTGACTGCTAGTGAGGACATGGGCCATTTTATCCCTTTTTATCATTTTTTGTGCTTTTTAATGTCTTTCTATACTTTCGTGGCCCTGGGTTTATTGCAAGTTAACGTGAAGGTTGGGATATCCCTCCATATAGAAGTTTAATGCAGGATGGATGTTTCCCGGAAAGGGGATGTTGGCTAAATCTAGTAGAGCAGCTTCCTCCGCGTTAGTCCCCAGCGTTAGTGAGGGACATGATGCACCCCCTTCGTGCTTCTTAGTGACAATATTTTGACCCCGACCACCATCCCGCGCCTTTGAGGAATACTGGTTATAATGATTTTGATTATGATCAGGATGAGGAAAAGGAGAGGGAGGAGGATGACACTGCGTCTTTACGTACGTATGACGATATTATTTCTTGGAGCCAGGCATTCATCATATCACGAGATGATGGGGATGGTGACGATGATGAGGATAGGGCTGTTACTCCCAATAGTGTGCATGGTAGTGTAATGCACCAGGCTTTTGAAAAACATGCGCAGCAGCACACAACTAAACAGTTTTTAATGCTTCTTTGAATGCCGTGCTTTTGCTCCACAGGACGTACAACCAGTTGGATAGAATTGTGGGGGACAGGCTTTCTTACGGGTACGTAAGGACATATTTCTCTCTGAAGTGAGGCACACGTAACATGATGTGACAAAATGAACATGGGAACTTTATCAGTGGCTTCACTGTTGGCCACAAGCAAAATGCACCTCCATTGTCGAGATTTCTGGCGACGTATCCCCCCTGCATCCTCAAAAAAGCGGAGAAAAATTGTGAACTGAAGTTTGCTAGTTAAGCATGGAAAGAAACTTAAGCTCCAGACCATGAACCGCTAAAGGTATGAGTATTTGTGTTGAAACAAAAATGTTAGTTTGCGTTGCGGTGCCATTTGAGCAAAACCACTGTTTTGAAATGAAATGGTTTTGTGCAGTCGAGGGCTGATGGCTTTTCTTTATATAAAATCAAAGCCCCTTCCTTAAAGGAACTCTGAAGACAATTAGTAAGTCGGTTTGAAATGAAAGACTGACCTTTCCGTAATCACTTTAACATTGATTCCATGCATAAAGATGGGTTAAGCTGGTGAGAAATCGCTAATCAAACGACTCATTTCTTTTCCTCATTTCCCGAGCAGCGATTCCATGACGAAAACAGCGGCTTGCGTCAGGATAATCCGGAAGGAAGTGAGGCAGCGGTGATGTATAGGGGTATGGAAGCAACCGACTATAACGCTACCACGTACCTAACGGTTTGGTCGGTTTCAATCAACTCAATCGTAATTTCCCGAACTCCCACGCCCTTTGTGGCCACTAAACAAAATGTTTCTTAATGGGACCCGTGATCAGCATTGACGCGCTGTTGAAGAAAAGCATGTTGACCTTTTTATTTCCAGGCCCCGTGAAGGCTGGCGTCGAACCAACCGCTGGTGCGCAGCCAGCCTCCTCGCATAGTGGTATCGCCGAAATCGTGCACGGGTAGCGCCATCCAGCGGCAGCCAGGGAAGACGTTGCGTATGCCAGACGTCGCGAACCTTTGAAAATACTGAATTTAGCAAAAATAAGCGTTCCGCCATTTTTTTAGTTCACCAAGAGCACGCAGTGGATCGCAATAAATGTGACTGTGCACACAATAATGCTCAAGGGCGCACACAACTATCTGGCCGACTATTAAACCGAGGCCGAAACGAACTTGTTGGTGTTTGGAGTCGCCGCGTCACCTATCGGCTGGGCTTTCATCACATTGTCGCTGGTTTTCTTTTTGCTCTTTGACGTTCAAATATAAAACTACAAAACCTTCCAGTTAAGGTTGTACAAGTATGGGAATGCGTATAACTAAAATATTTTTCGTGCAATTTTAAACCCTTCCGGTGTAGGTTGCGCGGTATAGCCAATGGCAGCGTCACCTGTTTTAACGTTTTCGCTAATTGCTACCGTATTGTTAGAAAGGTACGCGTAATGGTGGCATATTCGTGTTCTCAGTGAGCTAATCTATCCATCTTGAGAAACTTCTATTTTGGCTTTACCCTTTACGCATGGCTGTGAGGAGAGTGGCCGCAACGTCCCTGACATCATCCCTGATTGTGTCCCTGACACTCATTGTGCATGCTGCAGCGTCCCTTATACGGACACAATTGCTTCCCCCAATGCCTCCCGCTCCCTCATTTATTTCACACTTTATCAGTTCATTCAGCCAAGCTGCTTATTCATTCTCTGCTTATTCAGTGAAAGCATTGTTTACTCAACCCTTTGTGATTTTTTTTTGTTTTTTCGTTGCGAGTTCAACGTTCTCATCATCTCTTACAATAACATCTCTCTAGGGCGAATGGAAAGTCAGACGATTATTTTCGCCACTTCTATCTCGTCGACCGAGCTGCAGACCAAGCCGTGTATCTTTCTCTGCTGTTTGTTTTGTCTTTCGCTTCCCTTATCTTCGTTTGGTTCAGCTTCTTTCACATTTACTCTCCTGTCCTTCCTTTTGTTCTTACGGTTTTTAAATGGCGGCCGACGTTGCTGGCCTAGGGTGTAACGGTAAGGGTAGGGCCATTTATGCTCTCACCTCGGATATAAATGACCCGACGTCGAGTATAATTCTATATCATTGTTTCTGCCGGAACAAAGCCTTCACGCACAGTGACGACGTCCGCGTCGAGCCCGAAGCCGTTTTCCATTCTTTTAATGACCGCGAAGTGAAAATGGCCATAAATGGTATATCCGGCTAATGAATTCGTTCTGTTTCGCCGCCATGAAAGCGTACGGCGGCCTGGGTGCGTTTTTTTTATTGGTTTTTTCTTCTTCTGCGAGTTTGAATGCTTGTTTTGGGTATCGGGATGATAAAACCTGCGATCCCCGAAGGATGCGCAGAGTCGTGCTTTTAGGCTTCGAGTTTAAATTTGCGTTTGTGCGTTTAAAAACTGGGAATGGGGAAGTACATTGTTAATCCCATAGGGGGAATTGAGTGTTGTTACGATTCTATCATTCTTATACGCAGGGAATTAAAGATGGTTTTCGTAACTAAAAAAATGCAAGAAATCGCTATTTCATGCCCAATTTGAGCTCGGTGCGCAGGTGGACTTAACATGCTAGGCATCCTCAAAGGCATATATGCATGTTCCGCATCACTGAATTTTATTACATTGATAAATGCCTGTTAGTTGAATTGTCCTATACGATTTTCTTTCCCTCTTGCTTGAAATTGGCTTTTTCATGGTTTGGACCTCCCTATATACAGCAAATAACTCTCTTCGGGCATAAACTTTTTTTTTTTTTTTTCACGAAAGCCGAGCAACACGAAACCCCAGGCTGCCTGCCATTGACAGCTCTTAGTCTAAAAAATATCTCCGCAACTGAGCCAATGTGGAGCCGGTCATACAAAAGCACCCCCTGAACGATAAATTCCACGACTACAAACATAAACAGAAACTTCAAAACTGTAACTGCTCAGCGCTGCCTACTGCTTTTGCTACCCCAATGGAATTGGCGCTGGGGTGCTCACAAAGCTATTGTTATCGATTTAAATAAAGTTAAAACCCGATATAACGAAGTCACCGGGAACCACGATTTATTTCGTTAAATCGAGAACTTCGTCAAATCAGTACTGTCATTTTAAAGCAGCCAATTTTATACATTCGATGTCTAAAGGAAGGCGCATCGCAGTATACAATGACATCACTATAGGCCGCGGCCCTCGCCTGTCGATGAATTAGCAATGGGCTAAATTCCGCGGTGAAAATAATTAGAATAAAATGCTAGGTGTTCTGAGGGAAACGACTTTATTGCCTGGCAACAAAACCTGTGATTTTAACCTGCGTGCGCCTCGTTAGCATTGGGCGGAAAGGCTCTTCCTAGCACGCAAACACGTTCAACGCGTCCTGGGTTCCTTCGTGAGCCCCATCAAAGCGCCTGAGCAAGTCAACAGCATCCATCACCTGTTCTGGAGCGGGAACAGGAGGTTCAGCAGTTTCTGAGTTGTCAGCATCCTCTCACACTTTTTGTGTGCCGAAACTGACATTATGGTTTCTTGATCGTTGAAAACCTCCGTCGTGCCAGCGTCGCCGTCCGTTTTGGCGCTCAGGTAGTCGCAGAAGCTCATATCTGTAGCTGCCACCTCGTTAAAATGACAAAGCTGCTCCAAGGAACTGGGCGGAATGTTTTCCTGCTCGTTTTGAGGGCTTGCGGAACTCGAAATACTTCGCATAATCGGGAGTGGCGGTTAATATATTTGGTTACTTCGAGTTCATAAAAGCATCGATCCGCATAAGCACCCGCGGTGGAATCCAACCTTGTACGTCAGATCGGAAAATTCGTAAGACCGGCTTTTGTTACATCGGGTTCTGACTGTATTTTGTGAACGGTGCACTATTATAGGAAAACCGTAAAAGTTATGCCTTGTCTTGTAAGATGTTCTTCGGGGCTTCGGTTATACCGTTACCGAAGATTTCGACAGGATGGAAACACACCAAAAGGAAAAAAAATCGAATCGCGATTTTTGTGAGATGTCTCACTAGCTCTACTTCATTAGGCTTGCCCGAGGAAAGACTGGTATCCCCCTAATTTGACGAGGTTCCTCGATACGTGATACACATTTGAAGGTTACGCACACCCTACCTGAAAACGTTTTGAACCTACGCCGCATCTAAGAGCGTTGAACCATGTAAAGATTCCAACGAAGCGGCCATATGTGAACCACACGCTCTACAGTGAAATTTTTAAGTAAGCTCACTCATCGCCTCCTGTACTTTTTCAATGCCAAATGCATCAGCCACGAGCGGCCAGTCAAGCCCTTTACTGTTACTCCTGCTACACTCCCCCAATTGCCAGGCTTTCGAGTTCTTCAGTCACGTGATCAATTACTCTTGAGGCGGCGCGTGGTGGGAAGCTGCAATGTGGGCTTATATAACGAGTTCCGCCGCGGCGTTTAGTTTTCTTCGCTGGTTCGAGCGCTGCTACATCGCGCGGTGTCGAGCTTCGTTTGCCTTGGCAAGCAGGCAAACGCCGCTGTAGAATTCCGGGAGGTCGGTTTAGCGCAGTTACTCTTGCGGCTCCACGTTGCGGCATGGGGCTGAAACAGGCGTCCCCATCACTCCCATTGAGAAGCGGGCGACGCGTTCAGCATTGAAAAAATACAGGAGGCGATGGCTCATCAAGTCAAGCAGGCGATGCCGGGAAGCTGACGTCCGGCGTTTGTAGCGACCCCTACACTCCCATTGGCTGCGGCGTGTTCCATAGCACGTTATTCGCGTTATTCGCGTTCAAAGTCCGGTGGCAGCGACACGCAGCTTCCGCTCTTCTCGGTCGTCCACGACAGTTACGCCGCAAGTGAAGTAAAAAATCAGAAGAACGCAGCCAAACGAGCAAACTCGAAGTAGCACTCAGCGGCGGCCGATTGGACGTTGGGCGTATTCAGCTTCTTGCGGAATCCGAGCTCCCTCGATCTGTCGTTACACTTAAACAGGTGTTCCTTGATTTTACACCAAAATTCTGTTTTAAAATACCGCGCACCAGCATTCCTTTGCACCACTACTATGCCACAGTCGGCGAAGCTTGTAGCCGAAATAATGGTCGCTTGTAGCGGATAATATACTGGATATTCTGCATCGCTGTGGCTTCAGCCAGCGCAGATAACGGGCTAGTTCTTGTTTACACGGTCAACGAGAAATTATACGGGACGTAGACCCGGATAAATCTGTGGTACATAGTTGCATTGTGGCACATATCTCCGTGCAGGCTATTCTACCACATACAAGAGCTGCTCCAGGGCCTCGAAATATGCGCCCTGTTTATAAATAGCGTTGAACGAAATTCAGTAGTGCAGAAGAAGA
The DNA here is from genome assembly GCA_013339765.2 of Haemaphysalis longicornis. NCBI lineage: Eukaryota > Metazoa > Arthropoda > Arachnida > Ixodida > Ixodidae > Haemaphysalis > Haemaphysalis longicornis. The sequence goes on from CM023451.1 coordinate 153,983,645, forward strand.
AATACGCATTTGTAGTGTGCTAAAATGGGAACAATCTGCCAGTGAATGAATGCACGAATAAAATCTTTATTGGGAACAACTCGTGCTGTTGTTAGGGTACCCGCCCACTGGAGGGGATTCCTAGTCCGGGATACCCTGGCTGCGGCTGGGAAGAAATTTTTTAATTTTATCGGTATATTTTAGGTCTATCCTGTTCTTAAAAAGCATTGCTGTGACTACAGGTTTTTTTTTGTGAGAAGTTCCTTTTATTTAATTTATAACAAATATTGCTACGAAAATTGCCCTCGGTTAATGATACTTATTCCTGCACAATTCACAAAATTTTCATGGCGCGACCACGCACTTCATAATGGTATGCCTCCGTTAGAAAACTACTCGCTTTTTTTTAATTTTTAATCAGTCTCTAAACACCGCCAATTAAGCTTTGTGGGCAGTAATTACGACCAGAAATGTAATAAAGCTTGTATTGTGTCATTGTGGTTAAACAAGCGAGAAAGGCCGCAAAAAATAATTTTCCTTCGTTTAGAAACAGCCCGCTATATCTACTACTTCAGTTACGGAGGGATCATTTGCGTGAGAGTGGTGCAACATAGAGATAAAAAGTAAATAAGCGAAAATCGTCGACAAGAATGATACACTTGAAAAGAATCCAGCTATTCGTCGGCATAAGTACAGCGTCGTCACCGAAGTACAAACGTAAGCGCTATGCAATATGAACAAAAAAAGCAGGTATAAAATGAGGAGCTTATGCTAATGTAAGCGATTTTATCAATAGACGGTGGTTTGTCTGTTCTTTATTTAAAAAACGGCGTTCTGCTTAATGTCTCAGGCAGAGTGCAGAGATCAGAATAAAAGTTGCACATTATGAGTAAAAATAAAATAAAATAAAAATGCTTTGTTATGGAAATAGCAGAACACAAATTAAAATGTAAAATTGGGGATGCCCGTCTGAACGCGAATGAAGGACAATACGATTAAGCACGTCCGAACCATTTTCCTGTTTTGAACCTATTCAAGGAAACTGCCCAGTTTAAAGCGGTGCCTGTTCCTGAGTATTTTTTTTTTTTTTCGCTAGAGAGAAAATAGGCTAATTGACCCGGAGAAAAAATAGGAGGGAAAGAATGAAAAGAGGGAATGCACGAAAACGGAGGCGCCTCCAAAGTCGTTAAACGCTCCCATTTGATTTAACGCGGCGATCCGTCGGCGTTTTTTTTTTTTTGTTTGTTTGTTTGTTTGTTTTCTTCTTTTTCAACTTTTTTCTTTCAGGCACGAATTCGCCTTTTCCAATTTCCAACCACATTCTTCCCTTCTTTGTTGGCGTTGTTACAAAGTACGGCTTCTGAATGGATTGCCTGTCTCACATAATTTTAAAAGTTTTTTTCCACTCTGCTTTTCACGGACCCTGCGTAGAACGTGGCATGAAAGTCCGGACTGTTAACAAATGCGTCATATCGAACCGTGGTATGTTTATTTTTGTGCGTATTCCATAAAGTTCTTTCGTTTTGAGTGGGCCAGAAAAATTCTCCTGGAGAGATAAATATTTTCTTACTGCTGAATAGAGATCATCAGCGGTCGGTACTTAGGCGACTCTCGCGGAATAACAAATAAAATCAGCGTTGATTAAAGCGTGCAAAAGTTGGATTATAAATGGGTGCCGCTGTCAATTAACGCCCGTGGCATTACGCGGCTGTGCGTTCGTTCACCATTAGCTATACTCGATATTGTTGCGAGGTCACGATGTATACATGAGACAGGAATCAAAACTAATTAATTAGTCAATGATCTTGTGTAATTTCGTTCTATCGGGCTAAAATTGAGCTATAAAACTTTTTAATGTGTAGCGTTAAAGACCAAAAACTCGGAGGCGTCGTCGACATTGACCGCAAGCGAGAAATCGGGGTGATCGAAAAATCCCCGCAGCGCCACCTTGGGGCGCCCACTGAATCTCCCGGGATCGTAAAACGCTCCCCAACAGATGGCGCATGAGCACAAACGGAAAGTTTTCACCGAGTGGGACTCAAGAGCATGGAAACCGAATGATGAAGCGATATGAACGCCGCCCGACATAGACGTCGCGCTCCATGTTTAAAAGTGAAGCTTAGGCGTGCCCCAATTTTTGAAGTATTTTTTTTTTTTGCACCGATAGCTTTCGGTATTTTAGGATATGGGATACTTTCTGTCGCGTTCCCTGTGAGCATGTTGGCATGGCCGTGTGTCGGTGTGTCGCCACTGCCGCTGCCCATCGCTCTTCAGTTGATGAACGTGCTTTTCTTGTCGATGCCTGTTGGAACGGGCGAGAACATGCTAATCACTCCCGTCAAAAATATACTTACATTTTCTTTTTTGCTTTGTACTGCATGGGTTCAGTGCTGAACATAATTGCAGGCGGTAGCTAATGATGCGTGTTGTGTTTTTGGCCTCGTCAGCGCATCCTAATTGCTTGCAGGCTTTCCTTGCATCGGTTGCATCTTGCTTCTTATTCCTGCCCTCCGGAATACAAAAAGTTTCATTGTCTCGCTACGCGGGCCGCTAAAATGTGCGCAAAGGTGCTTGGGAAGCCTATGGACGCACTTTCCTGGGTGCACCACCTTTAAGGGATACCCTAGCCTGGAACCCATGCGCACGCTACAGCTTCCTCCAAACATCACCTTTGCGGGATTCCTAATACAAGCGGCAAAGTAAACAAATGAGGATGAAGGCGCGCAATAGGTAGGCTACACGTACAGTCACTACAGCGTAGGCTGTAGTGTTTGAGGAACGCCTCAAGAATACTTCGGTTCACCTAGCCGCCACGTGTTTTTTCTTCTCTAGGTCCCACATCTGAGGCAGCGCTTTGCGTAGTCACCGATGAAGGTTCCATATTGTGGCAAACTGCATTCGAGCTCGAATTTTTCCTGCAGAATAAAACAGCCACGGCTTTGACTTCTTGGTGTCGCACGCGGGTATTCTTGAGATTTGGGCTGGAGTTTTTCACTTGACGAAAATGTGTACTGGTGATGCTGAGACGTGCAAGGTCAGGTACGTTAAACGTGATAGCGTGAACAAAAGAATGTTGCCAGGAAAGAAATGCTCATGGCCAGGAAACGTCAGGTAACACCACACGTAACAACGTGTCGATCGCGCTGTCGTTTTTCCGTAGCGTTTACGACATTTACTGTCCTGCCTTTACTATCATACGTACTTATTGTGGCGCAAGCGACTTCTAGCCATCATGTAGTTTACAACTCCTGGTAGTGAATCAATGCATTGCGGTGATTTAGTCCTACTAAGCGGGAAAGAGTCTTGCCTTTTCTAACCCCGTCGCCTCGATAGTTTCACCTCATTTTTCCTAAACCGGCAGACGTCACGAATCACCCTCGGCAGAGGCTCCCGGGTCAATGAATAGATTTCACAAATCAGCGCACTTTCAGTGCTAACCTAAGCCTGTGCTGCGGTTCACCAAGGTATGATGAGTGTAATATAGATCGCAAGAAGCTATCATCTGGAATAGCTTGTGGAATAAGCTAAAATGTGAATGGTGCCTTAAGGGGTCCGTAATTATCGCCATTTGATGTAATATTTATCCAGTAAGCTGGTAGATGAGATATGGCCCGTCATTTTACAGTTTAACCGAGAAACCCAGCGGATTAACGCCACGCGGTAATTTTTGGGTCGTTTCGGAATATTCTTCCAAAGCGTCACTTTTTTATGTTTCTGCACACAAGGTTACCTTTTTTAGCACGTCTTTTCACCATTATCCGGAGTTTCTCCGATGTTATCTAAATGCACTTAAATGCTGCCTGCTATAGACCGACTAAAAACGTATAAAACGCTAATTATTTTAATGTTTCACTTTCCCCTTACCACTAATTTTGGGGCAAACGGCGTAGTTACTCTAGAAAACTGGGTACGCGCAGCTAGAGAACATGCATAATCGCGAATGCGCTCGGCTGCACGCGCCATTTTTTCACGGCAGGATGCAACTGGAATTATCAAAAGCGGCAATGAGCAGAGCCCGAGCGTGCAACACTGCGTAATCCCAAAAGAGCCGCCGGGCTGACCCGTAATTTCTTTTCCCATTCGCTGTTTACATCCATACGCCGGCTACGGTTCAAAAAGGTTAGGACGCTGACAGGCGAACTGCAGAAGTGAGGCGGGCCAGTGGTCTCGTAATGCGCGTAACGATATTTTTTCCGGCCAGGGAGTCTGCCCCGGAGCAACGCGCTATATCTGCAGCGAATGCCCGTGGGGAAAGGGTTGACCTCTGCGAACCGGGCTGCAAGATCGCCATTACGCTTTCACGAGCGGACTGAACGTCTGCGCCGGGCAATCTTTTCTACGACAAGGTTAACTGTTTTGTTTCTTCATCGGTGCTTCCAGGGAGCTGAAAAAGAAAGAAGGGACATCAGCAATCAGCAGAGATTTGGGTACGCGTCTGGTCATTATGCTCGCTAATGACCCGAGGTAAGCCAACAGTCTCACCAGACCCCGTCCTTCGAAGAAGGTGAATTCTTTTTCGCTACGGTGCATTTATTCGTGAAAAGTGCGTGCATAGCAGATTCAATTTCTAGATTTTCGCTCGAGAGTGGTCGATGGGGTGTGGCGCTGCATTGAGAAGAATAGCGCTCTGGCGTTTTGCCCGAGTATCATTGTGCAAGTGAAATTGTGCCTCTTTCCGGTCGCGTGCTACTTGATTCGTGCACGTCCGTTTCTGGACCCGGGTCGAGTGGCTGTAACGCGATGCGGTTCGCATGAGGCACTTTGCGCACTCCACTGATTATGCGTTCGTTGCTATGATTCGTTCCCGCGCAAAAGAAAGTATTCCTCTTTTTATCTAATCTCGCAAGGCCCTTTCAGCGGCAGTGAACGCAAATGAGCTGTGAATTCTGACAGGAAAAAAAACCACACTATGGTCCACCAAAACATTATTATGGAGCCTATACGCCTGGCACGAGATGGCATACCTGGGGCAACATAAGTGCTCTCTCATGCATTGTTTCCACTTTGGTCCTGTTCGTTTGGCAAATTTGCATACCTTTCAATCCATCACATAATTCGGAGAAGTTAGACATTTTCATCCTCTATATAACCTTAGACTACCGGGATAACGAACCACTTTATAGCCCACAAATTTTAGGGGCGAAACCCCTTAGAGGATCGGGCTGTTGGCGTCTAATGTCGTCGTTGTAAGCATCTTCTCATGTAGTCACGGTACTTAAACACCGGGACACTCGTTTACGCCTCGCGCTGGAGCGCTTCGTAACGCGTACTAAAAAAACACCGGCACACTGGTTTCCGCCTCGCGCTTGAGAGCTTCGGGCTTCAAAGACATGAGACTTTTACAGCAAAGCTGTATACCTGTACCCCCCAATGGTTTCATCTCCGTCGCCAGACGCGCCATGGCGCCAAGCATACACGTATATACTTCTTGATTCGCCCTCCCATGGTTTCACGTTAGTGGAGATAGCCCGGTATTTTTCTTCGGGGAGGGAGCTCTCATGTTACTACGCTCGCTCAGCGCCTCCTGCATTCATTTTCTGTGCGTAAGTGTTTTCCAACTTCGCCTTCAACTCGCCGACGCTACCTTGGGATTTTGATCCGCACCTAAAAGAGGGCTAGGAAGGAATATGAAGCATTGGTGGTTCTTCATCGTGCATATCGCTGTGTGCCAAGGAGTTTCGAGTTTATAAACATCTATCAGGACCTCGTTTGGAGCCAGTGTAAGAGGGAGGAACCCACGAATGTCTTACGTACTGCAAGACAAACGGGAGTTGAGTTCAGTGGTACGTGCTAGTGGAATTAAGAATAAATGACACGTAGGACAAAAAGGAAGAGCGAGTTCCTAAAGGAAAGGCTGATCACGCCCTTCTCTGCTCTTTGTCACGGCATCCAGGGCCATGTACCTATAGTAGTATAAAGAAGAGAAAAACTATGCAGAAACCGGTGCGCTGGTTGTCTATGTAGTGCAAGAGCATGGAACTCACGATGAAGCTGCCTGTCAATAAAAATATAATGTGTTTGGGTAAATTTCATGTAACCGTACTCTTGACGCTGTCTTCTCCTCGTCCCCCTCCCCCTGGTGTTCCTTCCTCTCCTATCTTCATACCCTGTACTTCACCCGCACTTCGGGCCTACCTCCCGCTCTACTACCCTCCACCCTCACCCCTCCCCCCCCCCCCCTCTGAATATCTTCTCCCATTCTCCGCCTACCTTTCCTCAGTTACTTGCCGTTCCCCTACTTCACTCTTCCCTTCATATCTTTCAGCTTATCTCCCCGTCGTTCCTGACTTACACTTGCCTCCTGTCTTTCTTACTACCCCGTATCGTTTCCCTCTTTCAGTTCACCTCCGCTCATCCGTCTCATGTTTCTCATTCCTTGCCGCACCAATTAAATATGTAACGAAGATGATGGAGAGGAATTCTTGCATCGGCATCCTCGCTGCAAAGGTGCTTACCACGATAGATAGGCCGACACCGACGACACCTGATTCGCGCAAATCACACATTGCTTTCGTTGTTAATTGGTGTTTTCTTCTCAATTCGAATAGGAATGGAGCTTTCACTCGCTGTACATTTCACCTAACTTTGTTTTGCTTCCCCTCAGGCACACTCTGCTTGCGGAACAGCACGCTTTACAGGCAAACTCTTGGAGTCCGAGAAACATTGCGGTAAAGGTAACGAACGAGTACTCTGGCATTGAACGCGCCAAAATAACAGGCAAGCGAATGTAAAGCGTGTGTAGCACCTGTGTCTTAACTTCTACCAAGAAACAGCAGGTATCCTGAAGCATCAATACAAGGTCACCAGTCCGGCCCGTTGCCTAGAACCGGTATTTAAGACACATGCATACAGAATAAAATGACATCAGTCAGTGTGTACGAAATTTTGGCGAATGTTGAAACACACCGTCGTAAAAATTGATACATAGTTCTTAGCGACATGGAACACTCCGTGGTTAGCCGAAAGTAGTTGCGGCAAAAAAGAACGATGACCTTACGCAACGTCCTTTGAAAGGTCTCGAGCGTTGATGTCATGAGTTCGTCGCTTCGGAGGAGTTATACACTACATGGGATGTTGTCGTTCTTGTCTCAAAAAACAAACTGCGCGCGAATTAACGGGGACAAGAACACATGAAGACAGCACCACAGCGATGGCTCAGAGATACAGCACTCGCCTCGTATGTGGCAGGTACTGGGTTCAAACCCTGGTACCGCTGGGCACCCACCGGCTTCTATAACGGGTACAGGTGTCCCTGGTCGAGTGCGGGCCCTTGAAAGGGGAATACACGTCTGGAAAGCTGCCTTTACCCCTATCGAGGGGCCTCTGACCCTTGTCCATCTGTCTGGGCCCCCGGCCATCATGCCACGTTGCGCCATTGCCGGGGGTGAAAGAGTCTGGCGGCACGTCCTGCCACAGGCGGTTGCGAGTTCAGCGTCCACCGTGGCTGTGCTTGGTGGCGCGGGGCACCTCCCGGCAAAATAGGTACAAGCGACTCCCGGCCTGGCGCTCGGACCCTTTTGTGGGCTTACAACGCTTGGAAGTTCACCCGGCTTGCGCGGGAAGTCGCCGCTATTGGGAAGGGGCGGCTGCAAAAACGCAGGAAAAGCGATTCTGCGCACATAATGAGGGCTCAAGTGCAAAACAGGCAGGACAGAAAAGGAAAAAGGAACGGCAAGATGAACACTAATGCTTCCTTGCATTTGTCTTCGTTCATTGTCCCCCCCCCCCCTCACCCCTCCGATTGTACCCCCTTACTATTGATGTCCGATTGCCAACTTGCCCGAAAATTGGCAATTCGAAATGCACGCAAAACTGCAGCAGTTTTGGCGTCAATACTATCAGCAATGTGGCAATACTTCCAAGACAAGTTGGTGATTACAGCTAAACAGACACAGCATTGCAAAAAGAAGACAGCACAAGCGTACAAGCGCTTGTGCTGTCTTCATGTGTTCTTGTCCCCGTTGATATGCGTGCAGTTTGTTTCTTGAGATGCATCATTACCAACTCGCCAAACTTACAACCCTTTACAGTCGTTCTTGTACTCGACTACAGTGGGGAAAGGGGGACGAGCACAAGGAGCTGGCAGCTACGCCATCTGACCAACGACAAACTGTGCGAATGGTCTCCGCTATCCCACGCCACCTCAGATCTGACAGCTAAAGGAAATTGGAAGCTCTCGGAGAGCCTTCTTCATCACTGCCGTGGACACCCTTGGTCCAGCACTACCCGGAATGCGCAGTTGGAGGGGAAATGAGGGGCCATATGTGCTGAAGATGGGTCTAAAGTATGTTCCTTCGCGCTGTTTGTCTGCAAAGATGCATACCTTCTGCAATTGCAGCGTGTGGTAGCCTTTTTTACTTAATTTACGGATATTTATGTTTGAATTAAATAGAAAATATTATTGAAATTTCATAGCAATCCGCTCGTAAAGTGCAGCAACCAGGATGTGAAGTTGCTCTGACGTCAATTCAGTTTCCGCTGTGTCGCGTGAACCAAACGTGATTCGTAATTACTTTGCTTGTAATCAGTGAATACATTAGTATTCCGCTCTTCGGTTTACTTTTCCTTATATTTTTATTTAATCTGCATGAATTGGGGGGTAGAGAGCGTAATATGGCGCTTGACACGAAGAAACTTTTTTGTAGATTCGAGCATTAAGCAATTCCGCCGGACGGGCTGGAGTCAAATTTTCAATATGAAAGGAGAAACCAAGCAACTTCGGATATGGTATTGTGTGATCTTTCGGCACTCAATGCCATATTTGTATCTGCGAAATACATGTACGTCGTAGGCGGTAAATATTACTCCAGCCATTTTCTCATTTTAAGTACTCACAACTGTCTAGGGTAAGGCCACATCAAACAATCATGAAGTCAAGAGTAATTTGGGTGTAACTTGTACTGGCAGAATTTCTTTTCTACTAATAATGCACTCGCAGGCCGGGTTCCTTCGGTAACGCTGAATGACCATCATGCAAGGGTGATGCACTATCCAATTATGCATGCGTATGTGGGATCTCAAAGAGGTGAACAAATATTTCGAGCGGGTAGCCTCGCCTTCGACCGTGCGTTCAACTCCGGCCGTCTTCTCACCCATAATCCCCATCACGCAGTCACGAAGGCTGGAATGCATGACAGGCCATGCTACTTTCTCTAAAGCTTCCATTCGATCTAATTCAAAGCCACGCACTTAACCATCGACTGGTGACCCCTAGTGGTGATACAGGAGTTTTTATGTGAAAAATGTTACGCGCCGATTAACGTTGGGGCATCAAAAATGGACGTACGAGTATCTAATCAAATGCTGGCCCCACGAATCCAAACCATACGTTATTCGCAGGGTCACAGCAATTCAAATCGAAGCCAATTAAATTCGATACGACTACCCTGTTTCTCCTTATTGTCCCTGCTCCTTTTCTCGTGTGGGGGAGACAATGCCACGTCATCCGCTGCTCGTTGACTGACTGAAAACTTCGGAGTTCCTGCCAGATTCTGGAGCTTCCGTGCTCGACTAAGGTAAAAAGAAAAAATGTCTCGCCAAAACACTATAGTCTGTGCTTAATACAGTTTACAAATTTTCTTGAATATGCAAAAAAGAAATCGATGGCACAACATAATCTTATAGTATAATTCTAGAACCGCTCAAGACATCCGCCTAGTTATTAGTTTATTATTATAGGTAGGTGACTTCCTTCGAGAGTTTAAATCACAGTGCCAACGCGACTCTGTCAGGACTCTGTAGCCCCTTATGCCATAAGCACCGTTTCCTCTAAACCATCCTACTTCTCATTTTTTAAAATAATTCTTATGCAAATGTTCATACTCCCTAACTTCGGTTAAGCAACGAAGTTATTGTTCGATACCGAAATCATTGACTACTTTTTTCGGTCTTTCCAGCCGATGGTTACGATTGAATGAATGAATGAATGAATGAATGAATGAATGAATGAATGAATGAATGAATGAATGAATGAATGAATGAATGAATGAATGAATGAATGAATGCCTAATTGAAATAGGAAGCCGAAGGGTTAGAAAGCACAATCCTTTCTATGCGCCCTGGCCATGGCGCTTACGCTTAACGAAGTTAACTATATTAGAGGCCGGAACCGAGATAGGTCAGCCGTTGTTGAATGCATGAAGGAGTTCATATATCCGGTAATAATTACTGCTTCTTCGCGTTGAATTTTTTTACTATTAAATAACGTCGAACGCGCGCGCCGAAGCGGAGAATCGCATTTCATTTCACCAGTCTGCCCCGAACTTTAGTCGTTGCGTGAGTGCGTTAAGAACTCCATTCTTATCGGGGGGAAGACGGCGCAGGGATCCAGACGGGAAAAGGCACTTTCCTCCTTCTGGTCGTTGTCAGGGCACAGAAACGCTCCCGTCTTGCGTTCAAAAGGCGCCATCCTGGGTCTTCCAACAGCGTCCCCAGCGTCAAACGAAGGGCAATAGCGCGTAGCGCTCCCAAGGGCGACGTCCCGCCAATATGTTTCCGCCTGGTGCCGTCGACAGTTGGGGCAGCGGCACCGTTTTTCACCACGGGAAAAGCCCGGCTCCCTCTGACAGCTTCGGTGTCCCGCTGCGCTCGTCTCTCAGCATCCAGAGAAATAACTCTGTTTGGTATCGACGTTTACGCTGACGACAAGGGGTAGGAGGGCGGAGGAGAGTTAAAATTGTGAAGAATACCAGGGCGGCATAGATCTGGGCAATCTTGCCTTGCTTAGCGTTCAAATAGCTGTGAGCTAAACGCTGAATTGCCAGGTTTGCCCAGGGAAATGTGCAGAATATCCGGAATTTCTGAAGCGTATTACGGTTTCAGCAGTTTCTGTGCATTAGGCCTACGGCGAACAGACGTAGTACGTGTTCCAGGTCCGCTAAGCACACTCGATATCCTCGAAATGGAGCATGGTCCCCTGCTCACGTGTCACCATAAGTGGCTAGTGGCAAGTGGCTAATCTGCACATTTTTTGTTCGGCATGGGGCAGGGTTTAACTTAAAAAAAAAAATCAAAGTCGTTTCGCTGAGATGGATGCCAGCGGTAGCGCTCGAACCGGCGAAACGCCGCTTGGCTTATGTCTGTTATACTTTTTACCCCTTTTTCCTCTTTTTAGTTGCTTTAATTGGCCGCCACATCGGGGTCAACAGAAACACGCGCAACATGGCGTCGTTAGCGACATTGCAGGCTCGATGAGCACGACACCGTAACACAACTTCGGTTGCAGTGGTCGGCCCGTCCACTGTGTTGAACAGCTCCGAGTGGGTAAAGGAGATAATAGCGTCAATACGATGCACAAACTCTAGCAGAAACGGCCACATAGTCCGGAACTCGGCTATGTATGAGCTGACCTGCTCTCCATAACTGTCGTCCTCTGCTCACCCTGTGCAGCTACGCCGCTCTCCACTGGCACATACAGCATCCGCTGTGCCTAGCATGGTCACTGATCCAGTACGCTCTAGTTCCGAAGTAGCCGCACTGGTGGGTAGAGGAGCAATCTCGCAGTGAGCAACAGTAGCAGCAGATGGCGCGCTTAGAACGCGACCTGGGCGAGCGCCGGCGTCGCTTAGCAATGCCCCTTATACTCGCTCGGGCTACATTCTTTCGCTCTGCGAACTTGATCGACAGGCTGCACACAGACAGGCGCGATTTTATGAGGTGGGGCACCTGCCGGTGTTGAGTTGTTAAAATAAATCCAGGAAATTTCTTAAAATATTGTTAAAATATATCTAGAAAAAAGCTTTTTAACAATAAAACTTATGGCGTATTCGGATGGCCGCTCCGGTCCTCTGGCTCAGATTCGCCAGATGCCAAGGCGGCTCGCAATCAGAGCGCGAGAGGCAGCGTACCAACCGAATGCATCGGCAATCTCGGAGCAGCCAGGGAGCAGCTAGGGTGCCTCGATGCGCGCCCGCTCCGCTGAGGGTGGCGCCACTCTTTGAAGGGGTCGCCGCCGCCAAGACCGGTTCTCGGGAGGCGCCGCCGCAATTTTCTTGCATCCCGCCCCCGCCGACTCCCGTGCTAGGCGCGCGCAAAACGGCGCTCTTCACAAAGTCTCTTTGCAGAACGCCTGGGTGCTGCGTGCTCCATTGTTCTAACAGCTCTAAAAATTGCTGGAGGATGTTTTCGTTTCTTAGAGACCCAAAAAAGTGGCTTCTAAGTTCTGTGGACGGTGAATATCAAGCGGGACAAGTGGCAGTCGACGAACCACTCCTGCATATGGAGTGTAAGTACAGTGGTGATCTCGCTTAGGATGAAGACGGGTGCGCATGACCGCCGGTACTATCAGAGCAGCCTACCGTGGGATACGTGAAGCGGCACGCATGCGCTGTGCGTGCAGGACGAGGCTATATTTCTAGCGCGCGCATCGCGTCATATCGGAGCGTCTGAACGTCGTCTGCTAACTTCATCGTGCTTGAAGCGGTGGAGAAATCGGTCGCTGTAAAAATAAGTGTAAACTTGAAACCGCAAGAAAGCTGTTTCTTAGTGAGCGGTTATCCGTTCATTAGCTTGAATGCAATGCAACTGGTTCGTCACATCGCAAGTTCGCAACTCGCCAGCATGCTTCAATGAGACTCCATAAAAAGATGACGTTAATTGAAACAGCAGTTTATTTGTTTTAATTGCCGCTGAAACCAAAGGAGCCATGCACACAATGTTTGTCAGAAATAAATTGAGAGCTTAAAGTGAGCTAGGGCACTACAACCCCGATTCAATTTACGGTGGAAAAGATACTTTGTGGTTTTTATTAGGCATGTTCGTACAAGGTTCGATGATTCGGTGTTCAAAGCGAGGCACCATTAGCAGACGACGCACAGCATAGCAGAAGATGATCAGACGCTCCGATGGCGCAATCCGCGCGTTCATAGCAAATTACGGCTCGACACGCACAGGGCATTCGCGATGCTTCGCGCGGCCGACGGTAGGCTGCTCTGATGGTACCGGCGCGCACGCGCTCCCATGTTCACCCTAAGCGAAATCACCACTGTACCCGGCTCCTCAGCAGTGCCAAATCCATTTGGGGCTATTCTCAGCTTGTCTGTGTGGCTGTTTCTAGATACCAGACGTACGGTTTTATGCGTTTATGTTGGAGGTTTCATCATGCTTTTGCGGCCTTTTTATATTTGATTGACACAAACGGACGGGCCGATATGAAACGTGTGGCGCTTTGCAACTTCAGTTCTTTCATTTTGTATCATGAAATAAGGCGCTCGTTGCAAGAAGGTGTGCGACCTTTCTCAGTCCCGAAGCGTCATCCCGGCGCATCACGCTTACTTCACCAAAAGTAAAGCTGTAGACTGGGCTAGTTGGTAATTCATAGGATCAAATGTAGCACAACAGAAACACACGGGATGCACCATACCTTCGCTAATCATCTCAAAATAGAGAACCCTTCACCAAAACCGTACTATTCTGAGCATCTACCCTAGAAAAGGAATGAATATCAAAAGTAAAGCCAAATCAAGCCCACACTGTTAGCGAGACCAGCTTTATCAAGGCGCGTCACGCAGCAAACGCGCGCCCCGCGTCCAGCGGATGCAAGAAAATGGCGGTCGCGCTAGCAGACGACGCGGTTGTCCTCACCCTCAGCGGAGCGGGCGCGCATCGAGGCAACCTAGGAGCAGTTAAGGTCCCTGAAATCACTAAGGTAGCGCCATCTTTAGATCTCGCCGCCTTTCGCCCTCGCCCGCGCTCCTTTCCTCCTTCGTTTTTTGGCATTTTCTTTTTCGCCGGCGAACGCCGCGCGCCATTGGCCAACGGAGTACCTCGTCCCCGCGTTGTTTGTTTTTTTCTTCTCTTCACCGCCGCTGTCCATTTATATTCGCCATTTTAGGCTCAGCTGCCTCGGAGCAGGCCTTATCGAAGCCGCCAGCGTATAACAACCGATAACAACCGAAGAGTCAGCTGCTCGTTTCAAACAAGTGTTGCGTCGGCGTCACTTTATGTAGCTTCGCGATGCCGAGTTGTTGTGCCTTCGGCTGCTCGAATAAGGTCAGTGCAGTCACGGCCAGCTCGGCTGTAGCAAGCTGTAATTTATCAAAGCCCACACATGAATCAATGTTAGCTGTACAGCATAAAAAGGATTCACAATTGCGCTTGTTAGCGCGCTTCTGGCCTTGGAATACGGTAGTTATTATAGAACTGGGCACTACAGCTAATTGTAAGCTGAGCGCATTCTTTAACTGCGCGTTCTTTGTGCCAGCCTTTTCCAGATATGCCCGACAGGGCCTTACTCGAAGTAATTGTGAACGCCAATCGCACGAACATTGCTATGCCACGGACGCACTGCCAAAAGTACAGCCGTCATGGGCGAGGCCAACGAGGAGACGCGAGAACTTTGACCCTGACAGCAGCCTATAACGACGTGAAGGTGACATATATTTTGCAACAGCGTCAAAGCACCGGAAAGTGCACGGAATAAAGGTGGCATGAATGTCAGTAGCTAATGCGGGACGCATACTGAGCGCTGCCTAATGATCCACAACTAACGCAAAAAACGCGAACGCAAAAAAGCCAGCGCAGCGCTCGAACTGCCGCGAACCATGCGGAAGCCCTCTGTGCAGCGCTTGCACGACCACAGCTTAATCACGCGAATGCAAGAACGGAATTATTGTAACAGAGCAATTTGAAACGTCCACGTTCGATCCTTTCGCATTCATGAACTATCCTGAGCATGCCGCACACGTTAAAGGAGCACTGACACGAAAATTTTATGTTTATCTTTTATTGCTTTTATCGATGCTTAATGGTCTGGCGAACCTGAAACAGCACTTCAAATACTTCAGCGCGCGATAGTTAATTACATTGAACGGCCTGAAAATCGTTTGTTTCAAATTCCCGCGCTTTCATCCCGAACGGCGCATATGACAGCCTCCCGGTTTGACCTCACCGCTTTGTGCGGACGTCACCGGCGCCCGCTTGAGAGGGCGTTGCGCCCGCTCGCCGCTCATGGGGCCGCGCGCGTGAAGTGGCGTCACGAGTGTTTGACGAGCGCTGTCGCGTCACTTCTTTTTCCTCTCCTGGAGTGATGTCACGCTGATGTCCATTTGCTGAGTGCCGCTCCGCGCGCTGCTCCGTCGGCGCGATAAATGCGATCCAATTGAACTATGTTCTTCGCGTCGCAGGCCGCTCATATTTCAGCCAGGGTATTCTGTTGAGTGAAGGAAGCGAACTGTGCAATAATATTAACGCCGAAAATTGGTGTCAGTGCTCCTTTAACAAACACCGCGCTCTCCGTATGCGCCAGCGGCATCCATCCCGCAAATATACCCTTCTACACAAAAATATACAACAAAACAGCCTCACTTAGGGCGTGTTGGTAATACGGGGCTCTAGAAATACTATGTAACAGAGCAGTTTGAAACGTCCACGTTCGATCCTTTCGCGTTCACGAACTATCCTGAGCGTGCCGCACACGTAAACAAACACCGCGCTATCCGTATGCGCCCGCGGCATCCACCCCGCAAATATCCCCTTCTAGACAAAAATATACAACAAAACAGACTCACTTAATGCGTGTTGGTAAAACGGGGCTGTAGACATACTATTAATGCTACCAAAGAGCGATTGCGGCGCGAAAACAAGAGCAAACTGCACGAAAAACTGCAGCGAGCGGCCCGAAGCGTTGCGAGGGCGTCTGCTCTGAGGAAGCCAACAAATATGGCGGCCCCGCCGCGGAGTTAAAGGGACCGCGGCGCTGCGGGTGAGGGGAGAGAAAAAAGAGGAGGGCAGCGGAGAAGGAGGGAGCAGTTGGCGAATTTTAGGGACCTTAGGAGCAGCGCGCCTGTAGCGCCACCGTGCAGCCAGCGCGGGAACCCGCCGGAAACCGCCGGCTAGAGAAGCGGCGGGCGCGCATGCGCGCTCGCCGCTCCTCCAGTCCGGTTGGGGCAAACCGCAGCGCATGCCGCAGCGTTTTGTGCCACGTGACCCATCTTCCCGGCCAGATCGCGCCACGCTCTAACTTCGAAGTCAGAGCGGTAGGGAGCGCTCCGAAAGAACCAACCGAAGGTAGTTCGAGCGCTCGAATTCTGATTGATTGTAGGGTTTAACGCGCCGACGCAACGCAGGCGATGAGGCGCGCCGTAGCGGAGGGCTCCGGATTAATTTTGACCACCTGGGGATCTTTATCGTGCGCCGAAATCTCGTACACACGGGCGTTTTTGCTTTTCGCCTCCATCAGAAAAGCGGCCGCCGCGGCCGGGAATCGAACCCGCGACCTTGTGCTCAGCAGCGCAACGCCTTAGCCACGCTCGAATTCTACCAACCGAAGGCGCGGCCGCTTTTCAGAGCCCTCCAGAGCGCTCGTAAACGTCCAACCGAATAAGCCATTAGTCAAACGTGCTCCAGAACTTTCACTAAATGTTCGTCTGGACTTCGCTGAAAGGGAGTCCAATCGATCGTCAAACCTTCAAAGAACCAAATCACAAACGAAGAACGAACACCGAATATTTTCCCGCACTTAGTAAACGCATCTACGAATGATCTAAATGTATACTGGTCCGGGGTTTACGAGATAAAGGTATACTATTGTACCTCTTCTTCATGGTCGATTCTTGTATTGTCTTATCCAGAACCGTTCTTTTCACGCGATTTTCAAGTGACGGTTCTGAAACAACGGAAGCCTGGTTTCGCGCACGCGCCGTGTGTCTAGTGATATTATCAGGGCTTTTCATTCGACCAACCCGTCTTTGTGGAAATGCATTCGTTTTTCGACCGGACGCCATCGGTCCCACAAAAAAGCTTTCGCTTTAAAAATCCTTAGTTGACGAAAAGGAAGCCCGCAAGTTTTCCGTGGTAAACACTGCCAGTCAGCTGTCATACGCTGCGTGCTAGCTTGCGCCATTATAAATCTAATCGCACTACCCTGTTGAAGCTCCCAAAAGCGTTGCAATGGTATCGAAATCGCTTGCATATAGCATCGCAAAGAGTGATGAATCGCTGTATGATCTCCAGCGTCACCGCTATAATCACCAGCGGCCAAGGTTTGGCATAGTTAACAACCTTGTATCAGGAAGTTTAAATTGGTTTCGTATTTTCAAATTCACGTATCAACACGCTAAACTTAGAGGCTTCTTTCGGATTTGCATATATGTATTTCTCTGAAGTTAAAAAATATCCCTCGATTCTTATCAATCCACACTATTTTTGGTCGGCCACCAGGGGCCTATCTTACTTGTTTCACTCGTAAATATCAGCTGTACGTGTTTTCTCTGCCTACTCCATGCACTCTTTAATGTGCACTCCGTGCCTTGCAACAGAGATCCAATGCGCTCGCGAAGTTGCTAGCATTTCACATGCAGTAGACCCTGAGCAAATTTTTACCAGGCGGCCGAGCTGAGGAAACCACGTAATTCTGCCTTTTGCAAACTGTCGGAGTGTGAAGGCCAGTCTCATTAAAGAATTGAGGGGGAGAAGGCTCAGATGAAGAAGCAGTGTAATGGTAATGCCGTGAAGCTCAGAAGCGTTAGTCTATGCGAGCTAGTTAAACAGACCTTTTCATCAACTGCCTACGGTGGAAGAACATAAGACATTCATGGAGACATGAATATTTATAAGCGCCTAGGGCCACGAAAGATCAATTCCAGCCGTGTGAAGCACTGCCCGTTGGAGCAGGGCATTCGCAAACAAAGTTTGAAAAGAGCCCGGCAAGGCGTTCTGCCGTGGCGCAGTGGAAGAGGTAAGCGCTGTCAGCCCCGGGCCCCTACCTCGCCTTGCGCAAGATCACCAAGCTAGAGAAAAGAGGCACGCTATGAAATCCCAGGCTCCGCTTTCCAATGGGTGTACAAAGAAAATTCTGTTATGCCGGGAGTATCTTCTTTTCCGTGTTCTTTCTTTCTTGGGGGCCTCGGATTGCGACACACCTTCGAACTAAGGAAAAGTTTCCGCGAGTGACTTCTTTCGGTAAGTTTGCAGTCTAAATTTCTGAGCCGGGATTCTTTTCAGCCTTCATCTGCGCATTGGAGCGGAAATTCCCTTCAATTCAGACAGTGCAAACTAGACACACTTACTGTATTATGTTTAAAACAGGGTGGACGTTGGGTATGCGTGCGCATGTCGAGAAGAGCGTGAATGTGAGCTATCTGTATTGTGCGAAGCTGTCGACACACTTTTTGGGGGCTTGGAAAGACGTGCCACTTTTATCCGCTCATCGACATCGTGGTTAGATGCGTACGGCAATAAAAGCTTTAGAGAAAGTTCTGAACTGGCGCTCCGCAATCTCTTCATTTGTCTTCCTGTTACACTATGTGCGTTACATGTACAGTCATGGACAGTTGAAATACGAACCGCGGAACGCATGGCCGAAGATACCGGTGCCGTCACCTGGCAGCGGCCGGAAAAAAGACACGGATATGCGCAGTTGAGATGTCGCGTTGCCCTCTCCTGTCTCACGTGTTGTGTTTGCATTGGGGGGCCATGCCACAAGAACACTGTAAGCACTGCAAGTACTATCGCCGCCGCTGCAGACTGTGTAGGTCGTGCTGAAAGCAATGTGGCGCGTAACTGCTTGTAGCTGTGGCCAGTGCTTGCGTGGGAAACGCGTGCATCCTCTCGAAAGGCATATTGTAGAGTTAATCATGCTCTATTGAAGAAACCAAGTGCTAAGAAGTTGAAAAAAACCATTGCGCCTAACTTCTGATGGCACTGTTTTGTTTTGCGTTCGTGGTGCATGGCCTGGAGAATTGAGCGATGAGCTGGCCACCAAGAACACGCCTTTGTTTGACGCAGTCATGGTGAGTCATTTTGCGAATTCGATGCTTGTAGGAAGCAATAAATATACCACCGGAATTTGTCTCTAATGATATATGTTAAGCGCAAGGATTGTGTGGGCTGGGATAACTAGTTGCAGAATTCTAATATTCACAAAAATTAAAAAGTTAGTCAGCTCACCTCGGACCGTTCTATAGGCCAGCTGCCCTTGCACAACTATGTTGGCGGCCCGATTTTTTTAACACGAAAGTGTTGTATTTCCGGGTACACCAAGATTTCTATAACGTCATATCCGTCACGGAAATGACGCCAGGACAACGAACACAGGACAACACGCTGGATGGTGCTGCCAGTCTAGAAGAGGTGGAAGCAGAAGTAGTGCATCATTTGACGCTAACCAGCGCCCGACAGTTGGGCGTAGCTGCAGTCGTAGCGACTCCCGACGGGTGCCCGCCGACTGATTTTTTAGATATGCGAGAAGAGAGAAGAAACGCCGAGCAGGGAAAGCGGTACACGTTCGTGGCGTTCACGGTTCAGGCTACGAATTTCTACCCTCCGCGCTTCCACAAGCTGAGCTCGTCCGCAACGCAGGCCGTCTGTCGTACAACGCCATGGAGGCGCAGAAACTAAAAGTGGGTCGACACGTTTTCTGAAGCGGCCCCACTAGCAGGACGTCGCTCGCCAAGTCCCCCGACAAGACCGCGGCCATCCCGCAAATAATGCTTCTTTCGTTGCAGATTTTGCTGCACATTAACTTCCGTGCTTTACCGATTTCTATGACAGAGGAAGCGACCACAGTTCTTTTTTCGCAGGCACCTCAGTGCTTGTAGAAATCTCCCGAGGGAGCAGCGCTAAACATGGTTTTTGAAAGTGACCCCGGTGTCAATCGTTGTTAGGTGCGGAGCACCGTAGGAACACACTATGTCCGTCCTCGTCCGTGTGCATAGCATTTACAATCGCAAAAAATCACACAATCGCTGGCAGGATTCGAGCCTGTGTCTGGTAGACCAGACAAAGTTAGTGTCAGTCATCTTGCCCATCGGGCTACGGCCGTGAGTTAGTACCCGAGAGTGAAACGGCTTACTCCTTCGCCTGTAACGGTGCGGAGTACCTTAGGACCTCCCAATGTCCCTCCGCGTCCACCCGTACGCACACCAACCACCATCAAGCGAAAATCAAGTGAAATTCTATTTTAGCCTTGACTTGCAGTTTCATTTAGGGAATAATCTAGGGGCAACTAACGGCTCAAATCAAATGACGGTCGGGGCGCAAATCGGAGGTCACTCGGGGCGCAACTTGGATGTCATTTCGAGTCCCCGTACTCCGCACCCTCGCCATCATCACGGAGTGGAGATGCCGCCAATCGCTCAAGTTACTGCAGCACACATAGAAGCTATGTGGGCAATGTGATTATTGTATCGCGCCACATCGCTAACAGTTGCTTTCAGCGCTCTTGCGGCATGACCACAAGGCAAGCATGCGAGCGAGCAGAGGGCAACATATCGCAGTAGGACACGCACCGTCGCTCCCGACATGTGAACTGCGCATGTCCGTGTCTTTCCACTGGCTGCTGCCAGATGACGACACCTCCTTGAAATGGGAAGCTCAAGGGTCAGGAGTGTATGTGCAGAGATGAGCCACTAAAAGGAATGCTTGCGCACTACGACTGTATTTATTTCTTAATTTATGGCTTTAACGAACAGGGTTTGGCATCTAGTGGAGCCTATTTGTTTAATGAACACTGGTCTACTGGTTTCTTGGGCATACTTCTAATTTAATTTACGCAACCCTACAAAATAGTTTCCCTCCCCTATTCAACAAGTGTGAAGCTGAGTTGAGCTCCCACGCACAGCGGTCGGCCGTCTGGAAACGGAACGAACTGATACAATCTTCAAACCGAGCTTTAGCTTCGTGCCTAAGTGTGGCGTTTGCCAGCATGTTTCTCTAAATTGCAACTAAAGTGCTTCCTGGCAACGTTTAACTGCGTAAACAAGACATGACGATGCTAATCAGCGCCCACCTCATTACGTGTGCGAAAAGCCTTCGAAAGTTTCTTCCTCCTCGGACTGAGCAAACTCGACATCTCGCCAACGCCTCGCAGAGCCATCGTTTTCCTTCCTATGCATCCTTCAAGACTGAGACGTAGGAACTTTCAGAAAGTTGAGCCGGCTTTGTAAATCTGGATCACCTGGTGTCTGGGAGAATTACTAGCGACGGCTCCATTAAGCCAGCTTGAGCAGCCTAAAAGCCGAACAGCTCAGAAAGGCGAGCGAGCGCTGAGGGCGCTTGGTGTGGAGCGAGACGTTGCGCTGAGGTGCAAAGCAGACGTTCGTACACGCTGTCTTTCCCTCCCCCCCCCCCCCAGCCCTTTGTCCAGCATCATATTCGGGACCCACAAAACTCCGTCCCCTCTTAACTTATACAGCCCTCATTTACATGCAGCTTGTTAACGGAAAGCCCTCTCCTTCATTTGGAATTCCGCTTCCGGAAAACCGGGACTTTCGCTCGACTCGGCATGGTGTGGAATCCGGTTAATGCTCGCGGTTGGATCGGGATATTGAGTTGGCGGAATACACCCTTGAGAGCGTTTTTAAGCATATATACCCTCAACCTAGAAGCGCATAGCTACCACTGTGTAACACAAAACTAGCGGTTTAAACAACCTAGTGAAAATACACAGTAATGTTGACACAAATCTTACAGAACTTGGAGAAACGGTTGGGTTCCATAAAATTCAGGAATTGGCCACTCTGCTGGAGCATATGTCTTGTATCAGAGAATGCTTCGGTGCATTCCTATTGTGTTTTTTTTTCTTCCCCGTTCACCACCAAATAGATTGATTGATTGGATGTAGGGTTTACCCGCGCCGACGCAACGCAGGCGATGAGGCGCACCGTTGTGGAGAGCTCCGGATTAATTTTGACCTCCTGGGGATCTTTTACGTGCGCCGAAATCTCGTAAACAGGTGCGTTTTTGCTTTTCGCCTCCATCAGAAAAGCGGCCGCCACGGCCGGGAATCGAGCCTACTTCCTCGTGTTCAGCGCCACGCCTTAGCCACTGAGCCACCTCTGCGGGTGACCACCAAATAGAACTGCATATAAGGTAAAAATTACGACTTCCTGCAGTATTTTCTTATAATGAACGCGCGCACGCCGCACACGCTGCACGCCACACGCACCACACGCACCAGGCACACGCAAACAAACGATCAACGCACACGACACATGCCACGCACACGCACACGCACACGCACAGCGAACCCACAGCACAGGCACAGCCAAGGCACGCACACTCACCGGCACACAGTACACATTACGCACACACACACATGCACACGCACACAAACTATGACCGACGGCAAGTGACAGATGAAAAAGCCATAGTGAGGGGGCGGGGGAAAAGTTTAGATCAACACAAAAGAGGTTAGCCCAGTGGCGGCATGCTTTTCCCTTTACCTTCTAACCTATCGAATTTTATTACCCTCCCCACGGGAAGGAAAGGAGAAACCAGAGAATAAGCAGATAAAGGAGAATGCAGAAGAGAGGTGTAAAAAAGACACAAAACCTGTATCCATAAATTTTGTCCGTGCTGCCAGATTTGTGTACTCTAGTCCCTTACGAGAATTCACCAAGGAACGAAATTGTTTTTCGCAAGTGCGTCTTCTCGGTAGAATAAAAAATAGCCCCAAGGAGCGAACTCATCCTCGCACTGCGCCCACATTCTTGCGCCCAGAGAACACTCAAATCATCTTAGCCTCTCCAGCATCGACATTTCAAACCACGCCGGAGATCCATAACGCATCTCGGTGCATGACAGAGATATCACTTGTGTGGTGTCTGGAAGTTCCAGTTCGGTGCCGAGAGCAAATAAACGCTTTGGCTCTATATCACCAAAAGCTGCTTCGCACGCTCCAAGAATCAGCGCACAGACGATAACCACGCGACTGTAATATTCTACACACACAATAAGAAATAACATAAGACGTCGCAAGAGCATCCGGCGTGACAAAACCGGCTGATCGAGGCGCGATATTGCCTTCCGAGTAAGAGGGCACTCGACGGAGGCATTACTAGCCGAGTTATTTCTCGGCAGTCCAGCCGCCTGAACCAGGCGATTTATCGCGGCGATTTATTGGGGGTGGGGAGCGGCCATAAACAGTACCGCTTTCGCGTCCCATTTGTCGTTTCCCGCAGATCTGGAGAACCGCTGTGCCGCATGCCGAGCCTGTTGTGTCCGGTTTCCTTCTCAATACCGATATGACAGCGAGGCATCTGAAAAACGAAACCAGATATAGATTCCGAAGTTTTAGGCATTCCAATAACTCCCAGGGCTAGTGCTGTTAAAGTTTCTGGCGTGCATACTATTTTTGCTTAGTTAGAAATAAGTTACCACTTCGAAAACCTCGGCGAAATAAAAAAAAAACCACACACACTTCACGGCCCGTCCAGTGCTCCTTGGGGAATGCCCTTCCTAGACACAGCCGAATGCTTCCTCCTCTCTTCTTACAGGATGTGGGGCGTACCCGCGTTTGCATTTGTTTGTTTATAAGCGACTTTTGTTGGTAAAATCAAAACGCGCGTAAAAATATCGCACATTTTTGGTAGACATTATCTCATAGCGCAAAGCGACTGAAATAATTATCTTTCAGATGCAGATGACATCTGCATCTGGACCTCAGAGCAAAAAACCGCCGAAACATTCGCGCCGCACTTCAGAGAGCGATCCTGGCCATGCAAAAGTACCTCAGGTGCTGCGGGTTGATCTTCTCCCCTCAGAAGTGTGCAGTGATTGCGTTCACACGGCGTGACGTCTCACGATATACGCTCAGTGTAGAAGGTACGCAGATACCCTATGTAAACACCACAAGTTTCCCGGTGTCATCTTTGACCGCTCGATTTCTTGGACTCCCTATATTCGGCAGTGGAAAGAAAGGCTTTTGTCTTCCGTGCGCTTTTTGCGCATGCTGAGTGGACAATATTGGGGATGCTACGTTGTTCTATTTCTTCTTAGACTGTATCAAGCACTCTTTCTCGGCCTTTTACACTACAGCCTGCCGGCCCGACATCAACTGTCTTCTACAAATTTGAAGGTCATAGATTCAGTGCTGGCTAGAGCTCTACGCGTGTGCGTGGGTCTTCCAAATCACATCGACAACTGGAACTTTGCGGGAAGCTCCGGTGCCTGTCTGGCGTCCGTGCTTTAACATCAAGAGTGCCTTCGAACGTCTCTACGCCATGTCACTCGGTGCCATGCGCATCATCTGGCAGCCATCACTGCAATCACATGTAAAAGCTTACTTCCAGGAAATTTTCAGCGAACTGTCCAGCCAGCATTGCCCACCGTGCACTGTAAAAACAATTCGTAATTTTACGGACAAATTACTGACCAGATGGCCATAATAAAACAGAGCCGTGTTCCATTTGATTCAGAACAAAGAAAACACCTGTAATTTAAACGGAAGTGCGCTCCGTCCCTCAGTATACGCGGATGCTCTCTCCGTTACCACGTCAAACGGAATCTTTTTCTGCTTTCCAAAATACGGGCGTTGTTCCTCTGTATGATGCAAGAACAGAAACATATCAGTTTATTATTAACTGCAAGAAATATATTGGTCGTGTCGATCGTCGGGAATGCGATCGATGAGAAGCGAAAACTGCGCCCCGACACATTCGTGGCGTAATGAATGCGGCTCTGTTTCGTTAGTGTCTAAATGTGTAGTAACTTAGTGAGGACCATGAGGCCCATACCGCTCAACACGAGCGCTGTATCTTGTCTTTACGACGCTCCGGCGACGTCGCTGCCCCGGACCGGCAAACTGCACAAGCGTGTGTGACCGGCACACTTGTAGAAAATATAAGGTCATTTGCGTGCAGAAGCAGAGTGGCGGAAGGTAATTTAGTTCTTAAGAATCAATATCGGCCGAAGTATTTAGTCTAAAGCTTAAAACCAAAGCACAGCAAGCACTATTCATGTAGTGCGAAATCGCAGTCGCAGCCAGCACACATTTTTGCGAGCGCTTTCTCGTAACAGCGGAGTTGATGGCCATCAACTATTGTGGGGGCTTCGCGGAACCTTACTGCGAAGCGTTATTTAAGAAATCGCACTTTATCAGCCAGGAAATCTGTAAGCCAGCTAGTAAACACCTTTGTATGGCACACGCAGGGCGGGCATCCATGTAGTGTACAGGTTGTTCGGCACAAGTGCAGCGTTCGTGCGGTGGTGCAGTGGTCTCGAGCGTCGTGCCCATTCGATCAGGTCGCAGGTTCGATTCCTCGGCGAAGTATTATTTTTTCTTTTCTGAAGGTTCTATCAATTACGGAAAGACGTGCTTTTTGGAACAGGGTGTTTTTTTTGTATACGCGGGCCTTTCCGTACTACGGAAATGTCATTCTTAAAAAATTATTTCCGTTGTCTAAATTACGGAAGTATGTCCGGCAACATTTTACCAGCAGCTTTCTCCGTAAAATTGGCCATTTTTTTACAGTGTGGATACTCGCACCATAGAATATGATAACAAAAATTCCCGGAATAAGCAAGAAGTCGTCCATGCCCGCACCTGCACTGAAGTTTTTCACACTTGATTATATATTTACCGCGTACGCAGACCACACGCACGTTTATGCGGACGGTTCAGTGACCGCAGAATCATTTTCTATTAGCCTGTGAATTCCGTCGGTCCAGTGCACAATCAGGAAAAACCTGAGCCAGAATACATCATCCACCGCTACTGAGCTAGCGGCTGTAAGGGCTGCCCTTCATTTCATTGGTGCATATCATGCCCGGCGATGGGCAATCTTAGACTCACGGGGTGCTTTGCTCTCTACGTATGACGACACAGCTTCCTTTCTCTCGAGAGGATGGTTGCGCCCTTATCTATCGAAGTGGTTGGAGTGAGCAAATGTTGAAGTGGCAGCACCCTTGCAGCGGATGTCCACCTCACTTCTGCATGGAATTGACCCTCTCTGTAAATTCCGTGTTCCACCGGACCTAACCAAAGCGTCTGAAGGTGTACTGCATCGTTTGCGTCTCAACGTGGCTTACACCCGAAGCTTCAAGTTCAAAATAGGGTTGGAGGATTCAGCATACGTACCCCACGGGCGCTGAGCGCGAGACTACCGAGCACTTGTTGTGTATAGGCCCGCGATTTGCCGCTGCGCGAGTAACAGCGGCTAGCTGCCTGTCTCGTGTACGACGTGGAGCAAGCCTTCAGTTGTGTCACTTTCTTGGACCCTGGGCCAACGACAATGACTCATCTTTAGGAACAAAAATTCTGCGTTTTTTGCGGGATTCTGGACTAGACAAAACTTTGTAATTCTTCCATCGTTCGCATGGCTACATCTGTACGCGTTTGCGTCGTCATGTACGCTTTGAGTCCTTTTTCTTGTTAGGCGCTCTGCGCTTCCTGGGCTCCATTCGCTCTATTATTTTTACTTAACTTTATTTAGAGTTTTTACCTTGCATTTCATTCCGTGCCATTTTTATTTAACTTTTGTTTTCTCTCTTATTGTTGCCTTCCCAATCTCTCACATTCACTTCACTGCTTTGTAATCACCCCCATCTGGCGTAGCAAGCACTGCCGCTAGTAGAGCTGACCGCTCCAGCCCACATTAAAGTTTCTCTCTCTCTCTCTCTCTCTCTCTCTCTCTCCTCTCTCTCTCTCTCTCTCTCTCTCTCTCTCTCTCTCTCTCTCTCTCTCTCTCACGAAGCGATTCAGGGTTACATCGCATTCGAGTCCAACGCAGCCAAGCTGCGTGGCAGTGGTTTTCCTTACTGGGAATGGCTTATTTACTCAAAGAAAGCTCCTATCCTTATCGAGGCACCATACTTGGGACGGCGTAATAAACTAGGCGAAATTGGCACGTGTTTTTTTTTTATTTAAAAAAGACACACTGTCCATTTCGTACAATCTTGCTGAAAGCGAACGGTATCTACAAGATTCTTTTTGCGCCGCTCCGCTATTTTGAAGCGTGGAATAATATCGACTCCAATGTCCTGCACTCACGTTCCCCAAACGGACTCTGCATGGGGGCCACGCTGTTGCGTATTACCAAGTCTCGTAATGGTAATCTAGCCCGTCAGAACAGCGCAGTTGCGCGAACGAAACTCCCGAGCAAGAAGTCTAGTGCGCCACACAGACAACAGGCGGGCCGCGGGGTTTAAATAATGCGAGGCTGGCGATCGGAAATGAGGCTCCGGCGGCTATGCGTGTGAGCACAGGAAACTTTTAGCGTGGTCAAGTGCGTTCAGACTCGCAGACGCCTCCTATCCTTCCTAAGCTACCCAGCGTGCAATTTGCTCCTAGAATGAATATGAAAAGAGGTAGAGAATGAGGTTAGTAGATATTTGCTGGCGGGCACGCTCTCACGATGGTCGCCCCAATTGTGTGGCGCTCTCGGCTGCACATCCGGAGCGGACGATGATGAATGGCTCTACGTAGGGCTATATTACGCAACTCACTTTCGAACTGGCACGGAACCAAAGCTCTGCGCTGGATCTAAACCATTGTCTGAAGTGAAATATAAAGGTTCGAGAAAGTAGGTTAATGCACTAACGATGCTTCGTCCTGGTTATCATTTGCCGGAGTTAGACTGGGTTCAGGAATCGCTATTGTGCGACGACATCTGTAATTAATGATATGCGCCAAGTATTCAGGAGGGAATCGGTGAGTTTTAGGGACTTTTGTGCACGGAAGGAGAACCCGAAGCACCGACGGCGTCTCTGTCAGTGCTTGACATAAAAAAGTGACCACTCACTGATGGTGCTGATGAAGACGGTGTTACTCTTCATGAATCCGTCAACGGCGTACACACCCATAGGAAATTGTTCTTATGCTGCCTGGGTCTCCAAAACAGGTTTGCGAGCTGACATGCCGTGATGACCGCGATAATAAACCAATGCATCATTCATAGACCACAAACTTGCTGAAAAATTCATAAAACTTTTTGGATAGCGCTGCTTTGTTTCGCTTCTCTTCTTGGTAAGTGTTGTATGAACTATGCGTTTTTCAAGATTTCTACACCAGCTTGCCCGAGAATCTATAGTCATTAGCCTGCCCTTGAAACCCGTAGGCCTAAGCCGAAATTCAGAGTCGAAATAAATTTCAAATCATAAAGTTTTTTTTGGTGCAGCAGTATCGACAGTAATGTATGTACGTGTGTGCATGGTGAGCCCATTTGACCACGCTGCCAGTGTTTTGAACCTTAAAGCAGGAACTTCCTCACGATATATAGATTATCATCAGTGATAGTTATGATGATCCCAAGTCATCATCATCGCCTGTACATCATCATCATCCTCATCGTCTGGGTTGTTGCTTTGCCCGAGCGCCTCAATAAACTGTCGTCCCAACCATTCCCTCTCAGTACACATAAAGTATTATTATCGCCGAGGCCTTTTTCGAGTTGAATAAGCCCCAGTATATGGGCTCAGCAGGCGTTTATTAGCAATCGATGGGAGTACCGTGGCCTCAGATAGGCGAATTACCCACGAAGGATTCCTAATTGTCCAGTCTCCTTGCCCGGTGCGAGACATTGCGGGATCCATTCCAGCTTAGTTTGGCAAGGCTAAGCCTCGTATCTCAACAGACAGGCACTGCTCAAAACCAAATCTTTACTTCACGGCATGGATGACGAACTTTTTCTGTACTAAAAATACTCGCAATTGCCGTGGAGCTTATTTTTGTTCATTAGTTGCTGTGAAGTTATGCATAGAAGAATGGTTCGGTGAGTGAGGTGAAACCCTTTATTAAGACGAGAGGCCATAAGGCCCTGCGGGGAAGTGAGGGATGGGAAGGTGGAGGAGACAGGGAAAGGTCACAATTCACACAATGTACACAGTTCTAGTCTTGGGGTCCAATTCACAGAAGGCACAGTTCACTAAGTCAGTGGCAAATGTCGCTGTTCGACATCGGACGTGGATGAGTAAGGTCAGTCCGAGACAGTCTGTGAGACCACTACACCAATTTGTAGAGGCCGTTTTCAAGGGCGTACTGCGTTATTATTTCTAAAGTAGCGGGGTCGTCACGGACACGACTAACGTGCTCCAGTTCAGTCACAGGCGCAGGACCTACAGTTAGCAGCTGATGGCGGTTACGGGCGAATACAGGACAGAGCCAAATTAAGTGGAAGAGATTTGGTATGGCATCACTATTACAGTGGGGGCATCGGTGCAATTGAGAGCCTGCTGGGGCTGAAAAGACACCTGACTAAAGGGGCAGCCTTGCAACCCTCAAAATGTGTTTATTACCCGTGGTTTAAAAATGGTTATGCTGAATAACCTCACTTTGATGAATGAAAATTGTACGCTACTCTTTAGTCTCGCCTAGAGCAAAACACCTCTACAGGCTTCGGCTCTTTTGTTTTGACTTAGTTATGGGCCGTGACTCATGACATATATCAGAAGCATGGGTCCCCCCACCGCTTAGGAGCAAACAAAACGAAGTTGGAGAGAGACCCCCCCCTTCCCCCCCTCGTTCCTCGCTTTTCATTTTTAATCAACCCTTCAAATCACGAGCCGTACGTATGTGTACAATGAAGAATAACAAATTATTAACCCCGTCTGTCGTAACAATTGTTGCGGAAAACTGAGACGTCAAGGCGGAATTCCACCTTAGCAAGGAGGTGCCGCATAGCGTAGGGGTTTGCATTCACTTTGACCACTTAAGGCGCAGTCGCACTAGGCCGACTCGACGGCGACGACGACGGACGGGCGACGACGGACGGCGACGAACGGACTGCCGAGAGTCGCCAAACCATTGGCCAACTTCCTAGTTGCCCGACCGCGCTGTCAAACTGCGCCGACGGCGACACAAACACGTCGGCCGATGGAAAGTCCGTGTAGTGTGACTGGCTCGCCTGACCGAAGACGCCAACAAAACCGGTCGCCCGACCAGTCGCCGGACGCGTCGTCGGGAATCGATCGAGAAGCGAAAACTGCTCTCCGACAACATTCGTGCCGCAATGAATGCGGCTCTATTTTGATAGTTTCTGGAGTGTAATAAACTCAGTAAGGTCCACGAAGCCCATACAACTCAACACTTGCGCTAATGCAATCCGTATTTTGGCTTTCGACGCTTCGGCCGTGCTCTTCGGCAACGCCGCTACCTCGGAGCTGCAAACTGCACATGCGTGTGCGATCGGCTCGCCTGTAGAAAATGTAAGGTCAGTTTCGTGCAGAAGAAGAGTTACGTAGGGTAATTTGGGTAATCAGGGATCAATATCGGCCAAGGTTTTTCACGTGAAATGTAAAATCAAAGTACGGCAAGCACTATCCCCGCAGTGGGAAATCTCAATCGCAGCCGGGCACACACATTTTTGCGAGCGCTTTCGCGAAGCAGCGGAGTTGATGGCGATAAGCTATTGTGGGGGCTTCGGGGAACCTTGCTGTGCAAGCGCTATTTAAGAAATTTCAGTTTACCAGGCAAGAATTCTGTAAATTAGCTAGTAAACACTGACGTATGACACGGAAGGATGGGCCTCCATCTGGTACCTACCCAGGCTATTTGGCAGCGGAGTAGGATTTGTGTGGTGGCGCAGTGGCCTCGCGCGTCGCGCCCGTGCGCTTAACGTTGCGTGTTCAATTCTCGCGAACCCAGTCTCTTTTTTTTTGAGTGGTTTTTTTAAGGGGCATGGTTTGGTATCCAATTTGTGAATCATTTTCTGCGTGATTTTGAGAAGTAACTACCTTTGTGATAGAAAATTTCCTTCGAAACAGCGAGTGGCGTCTTGAGCCACAATAATTAATTTCCATTTTCTTGCACCGTGTTTTTCGAAAATGTGGTACCATGGTGCAATGTAAGGCCTTTTCTATTAGAGGAGGTTAAATTTCCGCTGACGTACGCACTAATTTATATGCATATTTTGGATGCTACAGAGGTATTTTCGCCGGGGGTTCATCCATACCATCCGTATTATTACTGCCGCGGCAGCAGCGAACACAGCACTTTTATCTTTGTCCTCGATCTAAGAAAAGTTGAGGAGCACATACAGTACAAGCAGCGCACACGACAGTACACACGAACGGCTTCAGTCGCGCAGCGGCGACACGATACTGCTAGTTTGACTAGAGAAAGAAAGAGATCCCCGGTGGAGAGGCGAGGAGGCGGAGTGGGCCGTCGCGCGGCCGTCGGCGTGGTGTGACAAACGCGTCGGCCGACATAGCGCAGACACCGACGCCCGCCGATTTCTCGCCGACGCAGACGGTTGGCCAACGGTCGGCGTCGGCGCGGTGTGACATGGCCGCCGACAGCTTGCCGACACGGTGTTGGCCGACCAAATCGGCCGATGGTCAGGCTAGTGTGACCGCGTCTTTAGGGTCCTAAGGAACACCTAACCTCGTTTGAGCAGACATTTTTGTTTGAGAACTTCATATTTTAAAAAGTTGGCGCAGCTTCCAGTAGTGGTGCAAGGCTGGAGAAACAGCAGAGCTAGTGGTTCCTCTCCCTCCGTCGGAGACGCGGCTATTGAACCTCACTTGGATTTCCGAACTTGCCGCTGAAATTTCCCCAGGTCAGGCAGGCCCAGATCGTTTTGTCCACAGCCTTTGACATCTCTCCCAAAGCGGACCGCGCTGGAACCCGCGACAACCGGCTTGAACTCGGCCGGTCTAGCGCGAACTTGATGTCTATGCTTCCAACTCAGGCGTGAACGCACGTGAACTGCCGAGGGGATGAGCACGCCAGAGATCACGCCTCGAACGCTGGGCGCCGTGTTCTCGAAGGTCGAGCTGGCCGACGCCGCAAGCTCTTCACGAAGCGCATGCTTATGCGCACTCGGCTGGGCTGAGTTTTCTGGTAACGATCGACGGCGGAAAAGCCTAAACAGCTCTGCTGTTAAATGACACATATAGATTAAGGCAACTTTTATAGGTCCGTTAGCGGTTGTAATAATCCCGAAGCCCTACACTACGGCGTACCTCACGGCCCAGGTGCAGCTTCGATGCCCAAAACCTAATCTCGAACTTTTTTACGCGTGGGCGTATCCCTCACTTTGGCCATTCGAGTCGCTGGTGTATGTATGACTCATGTGAATTAAGGACTCGTGCAACCGGAAAATGCATTTGCCGGGGTTTCAAACCATCAGCGTGAGCCGGCAGCAACTGTCGGCGGCAGCCACGAAAGGCGTTGCAAAAGTTGCAAAGAAACGTCTTTCCGTCAGTGTGCAGCCTTTCAATATAGAACACACTGCGAAGGCTATCGCACTAGCAATAAAACACGTTTCTAGGCCCTACTCAGGATAGTCGGTATGCTGCGGATAGCGCTGCAGTCTACCGTGCATAACCAAGAGATGCTTCTCCCACCCGAGCGCTACCGCTCGCATTCGCCCTGTTTAAACAATTGTCAATTTTACGCGTCAACGAGTGTGCCCTAACCTTAAAGATCCGCGGCGCGTGAGTGTGAACTGCTGCGCCAGATATTAGGAAAGCGCCAAGAGTGAGATTAACAGCGCAGCTATATTCAAAGTGGAATAGTGTTATCCACTATGCCACCACGCGGGTAGGCAACGCTATGATGTTTTTCTTTCGTCCTGACGCTGTTAATGATTTGTGTTTCAATACTCCCTGTTATTTTTTTATAGTGCGTAGCACTTAGCGTCCGCTCCTGTGGTTTGGCGTCCGCGCCGGCGCCGTAAAGGAGTGAACGAGGGAAACGCCGAATACAGAAGGAAAACGGAGGAGGAACGTGTGGCGAAAGTGTGAGGGGGAGGATGGTATGCCGAGCCCGCACGAGGCATGCATGGCGGTGGTGCCGCGCCGCGAGATAACGCCATAGCAGCGCGTGCCGTCGTACGCTCTACGATGACGCGTCCACTTCCTGAGACGCAGTTCGCGGCCCCTTCCCTAGACGCAGGTTGGAATAACTCGCTCAGACGCAGTTCGTGCCGCTGACGCAGCGGCTTTATTTTTTTGAGCAGAACGTTCAAACACGATTAACAACAAGCATACTGGGCGGCGGCGACGCGCTGCCAGATCATGGCGGAGTATCGCGCGCGGCCACGCGTTGACTCATAACGCGATCACTTCCCGATACGCAGCAGCTACGCGCCGTGACCGAGAAGACTGCAGTCCGCGCTGAGGACAAATTTCGCACTAGGGAGTATAGCAGTCGTCAGCCATTGTTTCTGTATTTTTAAACTGTATTTTTGCATTTCTTGTTCCACTAATTTGGCGCATAAGTGACTTTTTTTTTTAATTTTACTTGTCTCGTCACTCCTGCTTTGTCTTTGTAAGCCTGCATTATTGAATCAAATAAATGAAAATGAAACCAAAAGCTTGGCTGGTCGTCCGACTTCCCAGGCAAGAATCGTTCATGATTTCTTTTCCTAGGTCCTCTCGATAGCGAGAATGATGTATTATAGCCCCGTCACACGTTAAATACGCTCAGCTCTTCGCACTGCTCCCGTCTCTTCGTCTCTGCCGTGACCGTCCTTTCGAGGTAACTCCAGTCACCGAAAGTACTCAACGCTAAAACTTTGCGTCGTCTCGAGCAGTTCGCGGGCGTGGAGCGGTGGCACCATGCCGAGACAGAAGCACAAAAAAATCGCAAAGGGGCCGTTAGTTTTGGCACGCTTCGCAGTGAAAACAGGCAGGGAGATATTTGCCTTCTTTTTCTCTTACGCTGTTATTTCGCGCGTTAGTTATGGCGACCGGCCAGGCCGGATATGAAAATGTTGGATGCAAGCTTGTGATGCCTATGCAGCGACTAGAGCTACAACCCGGGGTTTCAAGCCAGATTCGAAGGTCTCGACGCTGTACTCGCTTTTTCGGAGCCGCTTCTCTCCTTGAGTCCTTTTTTTATCGTTCGAAAGCACGACCAATAGAGACCTCCCGCTGGTCCGTTTGGACCTTCCTACGATTTCGCTGTCCCGGTTGCACCTGGCTGAAGAAAGGAACGCTGCAGTGTAAGATAAAAGGAGGGAATGTTTCCGTCTGTTCAACGTAAAATGCGATTGAGTGAGGGAGCGACTAAGCGAGTGAGTGAGTGAGTGAGTGAGTGAGTGAGTGAGTGAGTGAGTGAGTGAGTGAGTGAGTGAGTGAGTGAGTGAGTGAGTGAGTGAGTGAGTGAGTGAGTGAGTGAGTGAGTGAGTGAGTGAGGTGAGTGAGTGAGTGAGTGAGTGAGTGAGTGAGTGAGTGAGTGAGTGAGTGAGTGAGTGAGTGAGTGAGTGAGTGAGTGAGTGAGTGAGTGAGTGAGTGAGTGAGTGAGTGAGTGAGTGAGTCAATGAGTGAGTGAGGAGACAGCTAGTCAGTTAGCTAGCTAGAAAGGAACATCAAGATAGCGGTAATTCGAGGCTCACGCCGTCGAAATGCAAGAGAGTATTTTAAAGGTTCACTAGCTATTGCTGCCGACATCAGCAAAAAAAACACCCCCCAGTGTCCTGCTTTGGGCCTCGTTTAATTACCTGTACAATTTTGGCAGACACACCTGTCAAGTGTGGTGAGCATTGCCTCCAGCGGCTATAAATGAGATTACAAGAAAGGTGTCGGCTCGGGCTTGTGGATGTCGATCGACCAAAGACGGAATTTCATGCGACGAGAAATTCGTTCGGCAAGTTTGTTAAAACTGTCATGCCAAAAACCTGTCTCTCTCCTAGTTGCGTTCTCCTGTGGTACGCCTTTCCTTAATTATACTAGTAACGTTCAGTCAATGGTTAACATTGCTTACTATACAAGTGACGCTAACGTGATGTTAACGGCAAAAGTTTAACTCGAATAAACATGGAAGACTTCCCATTGTGTAACCTCCGTACATTGCAAGACCCAAGGGCCTTACTAACATTCTTCAAAAAATATTGCTCGCTACGATGTATAGAACTTGTATTCTTTATCGATATTAAAATTTTTCAAAAATATTACGCAACCTCTATTGAGGCCCTATAAAGCTCCGTTCAAATGAATCCCGAACTTTCAAAGAGAGAGAAAGAAAACATGGCAGTCTTCCCAATATTTTCAGTTAACGCAAACTGGAACACACCGTAACAAGGGTCACAACAATGTTGCGAAGTGGTGCTTCGCCGGATTGCGTGCCGCAAGAAAGACTAGAGCGAAGTCGATAAACCCCAACCGAACATCAGCTTTCCCTTTTCCCCTCCCCTCACCCCACCACACCCCCCCCCCTATACCCACACACAGCTTTCCGGGTAGTTTGTCCCGCGGAACCGCGTAGAAAACAGACAAAGTTCCTGCACTAACTCTGCATTGACTTCGGCAGACGATGCCCCTGCAGCATCGCCGTAAAAGGTCATTGCGGCGGAAGCACCCTTCGGGGCAGAGCGGCAGCAGCATCGTCGGTGCTACGGCTCCTCCTTCGCATTCTCTCTGCGTCCCTCCTCATCTTCCGCTTCCGCGGCTTCCCCATCAAACACACTAAGGGCATTCAGGAAAAAACCGCAGTGATGGCACGGCTGAAAATAAAGCCAGAGGAATAAAAAGAAAAAGGAGGGTTCGTAAATGCGAGACCCTGTAGTGCGGCCACAACAGTGGGTCGGTGAACCTTTTGTTGCCCTGATCTGGAGCAATTTCGTCGCTGTACTCTTTTGTGCATTCTGTTGGCATTGTGAAGTTCGGTTTATTACTCATAGCCACCGACGTTTCTTTTCTTTCCAGCTTTTGTCCTTTGCTTCGGAGGAAGATTCTGCAATCAATTATTCGACATGGTCAGGAACCGAGTCATTGATACCTATCTTCAAACACCAGCAATCATGGAGATTTTGCGGGATAACTTCCACCATAGAACTGTTGTGTAAATGCCGTAAAATTGTTTTGTAGCATTTTGGGGAGGTGTGATGATACGTCCAATAAGTTACACAATTACAGCGGAAAACCGGTTGCGATGGTACCATTCCGGAAATTAGCGCCATAATTGCATTGTCTTCACGCAACATAAGCCACATACCCACCCCACGCATATGCTTTGACAACTCAATGAGAGACGATGCTCACACATTCTGACATCGTAAGAGGTGGCTTAGGTTGCGACGTAGCTCTTTTAATGCGTAAGCAGTCTTTTTCAGGTAGGACAAGGTACCTAACTTGTAACGCCTTGTATCCACATAAAAATGCCTAATTGGCGAAGTTAACAAATTTAATCCTTATGATGGTGTAAATAGAGAATGCCGCTTGCAATAAACTAACAAAAAAGGACAATATTAAAAATAACATGGGAGGAACAAAATCAAAGGTGTTTTATACATCGCCGTCACACTACTGGGTCACGAGAAAGCTCCAACCCTGTTAATGACGTGCAGCTGCACAAAAATGTATAACTGGTCAAGTTAACTATTGAATAGTTATAACATTGTAAAAGAAATTATTGATTCAAGAAAAGCAACTCAAAATGAAGAGCAGCGGCGTAGGAACGCTGTTGCTTTAGTAGACCATTCTCGGAATTCCCGGCCAATTTATAATTTTTTGCTTAATTCTAAAGGTTTTAACTCTAACGGGTTCGTTTCCAGGTTTCCTTTAGGGGTTTCCTTCCTTTTGCTTAGCAGAGATGCACTTTCATTTCCTCTGTTTTCATTCTTCCGCGCCGTTTACTGGGGAAAGCATTGCAGTCGTTCGAAGCTGTAGCGAAAGACGCTCGCACAAAATGAGAAGCAGAAGTTCTGTCTTTTCTTTTTTTTTGCCAAGTGTACAAATGCACGGCGAAGCAAAGGCGTCGTGGCAAGGTCTGCACAGTTTTCGTACCTGAACGCAAGAAGCTCAAAGAACAGCCGGCATAAAAATAAATTGCCACACGTGTCGAGGCAAGCGAAGCTGAAAGAGATAACTCGCAAACTCTTCCTTTGTGTCCGTGTCAAGTTCCCGTTTTCTAGCCCCCTATAACGGTGTTTCGCAAAGGAAGGCGTCGCCGAGAATCTGGAACACTTTGTTTTGAAGGAACAGAAAGCTGAAGCGCGAAACACCGCAAATTTCAAAACAAGTTTTTCCCAACTAACTTTGCAGCTCCTTTTGTGTGCCTTTTTTTTTTTTTGTGTGTTGGCCTTGATGAAAGCAATAGTGCGAGATGCCGGAACGAATTAAGTTGGAAAATTCAACCGCATTTGAGTCTTTTCCGCTGGCTAAACAGAGCACCCGTTGTGTTTCGTGTCTGGCGCTGTTTTCCCAAGTACCCGCTCGTCTATTCCCGTCAACAACATTCCTCGGGGTTCAGTGCACTCTTTTTGTTTGTCTTTGCTATTCTCGGTTATTCCTTTAGCTGAATAAGCTGTGTTGCCACGAGTTTAAGTTAGGTCCGATTTCTTACTTTCTTCGCTTTTTTTAGTTGCTATTCGATGTGGCTGTACTGCAAATGCTCGCTTGTTTTGCGGCTTATTCAAAGTATGCGTTAAAGGCTTTAATTTTAAAGTGAAGCTTTGGTGCCCTCACTGATGCCGTCGTACGCCAATACGCCCTGCAGGAAAGCCAACTTTCTCCGATGATGATGATGATGATGATGATGAATGAACGTGGGTGAGAGAAAAAAAAATTGGCTGGCGATTACGATACTCCCTAACCCTTTCAGTAACCGTGACTCGGAGACGCGACTTTCTTCGTCGTTTTCCTCGTGAAAACGAAAAGAGTTCATGCCGCGGAGCGGTGCGGCTGATGTTCGAAACCTACGGAAGTGAAAGGTAGCACCATGTGATGTGGAATGGCGGAACCGCACTCATAAACGTCGTTTCAAAATGGACGCCACCAAGTTTTGTGGGAGCTCCGGTGTGTTGTCGAACTAAGTTCTATTTTACAGTGGCGTAAATCATCTATAAAGGCTAAAAACACCTCTTTCATGTGCAGAAATTATTATTTCACCCCCTTGTTTGTAAACTGCCTCAGGATATTTATTATTTTTATAGAGAAAAGCAGGATTGAGTAATGGTGTCTCCATACGAGGACACGACGCCATTTGCGTAAAAAGTGTTCTAGAGAGACTGAACC
Source organism: Haemaphysalis longicornis (assembly GCA_013339765.2). NCBI lineage: Eukaryota > Metazoa > Arthropoda > Arachnida > Ixodida > Ixodidae > Haemaphysalis > Haemaphysalis longicornis. The sequence continues at coordinate 154,021,238 of CM023451.1, forward strand.
TTTTTTTTTTACCTCTAGACACTTGACACTGCTAAACCTCCAAGTATAGAATTTTTCTGCACTAAATATAATAATTCGGGACTGAAAGGGCTAATGCGATGTTAGGACGCAGCTGTTTAGCTGTTCTGACTGTGAAAAATGTGTGAGGGAAAAAATTTCTGACGGACATCTTTCTATGGTTGTAGAAAGCTTGTATTTGCAGTGGCAGACGAAGCACATGCACCGGTTGCCTCGCTCATTGTTCAGCACTCAATCGGGGTTGTGGCATTGGCAGTGCTGAGCCTCCGCTCTGGCAGCTCGTTCAGCTGCAGCGGCTGACGAAGCGCACGACCGGTTGCCTCACTCGCAGTTCAGCACTCACTCCTGATGGCTGCAGTGCGCTGAGGCTGCACTCACGCGTTGGTTCTCTCGACGGCAGCTATGGTGAGCCTCTGTGTCGGTGGCGCGAAGTGAGTCTCAGGAAGCCCAGGCACATCATCGTCACGCGTACGTCCCCCCACGTTTTCGCCAAGCGTGGCGCTGTCAAGCGTCTTGTGCGGGACAGTCATGCGAATAAAAGTTTTTATATCTCTCTCGCCAAAGTGCTGCGACCTAAAACAAAACATTAAAGCCGTTCCACTCAATGTAAAGCTGTCGGAAGCGCAGAGCAGTGGTTCGCCATAATGGGCTGTAGCGCCGTTATCCGCTCACTGCTACCACCCAATGCAATTCAAATTTCTTTGCCTCCGCAGTGCTCGCGTGCCATCTGCCTGAAACTGCGCCAGCGGGAGTTTTGCTCTTTTTGTGCTTGTTTTTCCTCCCGCACGTGCCTCCGTTGCACTGTCACTTTTTTTTCGCTTACTATTGTAAAAACCAACCCAACGAGCGTTCCCAACTAATTGAACGCGGGTGCTGCCTCTTAATGACGTATATTTTTCCCCAAATGTACCTACAGTTTATTTGCACTAAACAACGGGGAGATGTATGACAAGCACCAGCAGTTCACGAGTTTCGAGCGCTTATGACTATATCACCCGCTTGGCTTTCGAAGCCCTTGGGTTACGCCGCGACGACAGCTGCTACGACGGAACGCCGTGTGGCTGTACTTCCGTCCAGCGAGTGAGCTACGACGACAAGGCGAGCCCCTAAAGTGCTGTGAACTTAAAAGAAACGCTTCACGTGGCCGGAATCGAACCTGCGTCCCTCGCTTCATGAAGCGGGCGCCTATCCGGTTGCTGAATTTTGACATAGCCGAAGCGAACGCCAAGAAGCAGGCTCCTATTCGGACGTAGACCCCTCTAACCCAAATATTAGGTCTACGGAGTGCATACCCGAGCGTGGCTGTGGGTATTCTAGAAAAGTGGTGCGTACCTCCATAGTAGCACTTACTCTGAGTTGGGGCCTGGCCAACCAAAGAATACAACACAAGTAAGCTTCGACTTCAACCATCGTCATCCTTAGATGGAAGAGTGCAAGATTTTTTATGTTATGCCTGGCGGGTCTGGGGCACATTTAACTTATCTGTCGCTCCTATGATGGAATAGGTTATAGAAGCAGTTTATTCGGTTACTTATGATCAAATCAGCTTTCTTTTAGGCTCCCTGCGTAGTTCGGAGGTAAACAAAGGTATACCCTTCTCAAGGGTTTTTGGGCAAGGAACTTTTCGTCCTTAGTCTCTTGGAAAAATGGATTACGTCTAGTTCAGTCATCTAAAACCAACGGAGTGAGTTTACGGCATTGCTTTCCCGGTCCTTGAATTTTAGGAACGCTATTTGAATGACGCTTGTGGGGGAGCTTCCTCGATTGAAGCCGTTGAGAATGTTTACGAAGCATTCATACACAGGGGCTTGGAAACACCACTCTCGCGCGTTGTTTTATACAGTCGAAGTTGGTGTTTTTCCAATCCGTGTTGTTCCCAAAATACGCATGCACTTCGCAGCTGTTTCGGAATGAGATTGTGTTTCCCTAGGTGTGATGGAATCAAACATTGTCAATTTTTCGTAAGTTTGTTATGACTCGTTCTTTACGTCGCTAAAAAAATACATAAACAGAACGTGGCTTGTACGTTAAAACCATGCTTATCAAAGAAAGAAACCAAAAATATTTAAAATAGTGTGGCGGGTCACCGGACGAAGTACAAAGCAAGTATTTTAAAACAACGGGGGCGAAAGGTGCTAGCTATTTTACATCTGTTACATCAGTGGGCCGGTAGTACCAAAATACGCAAACCTTGAGTCTTTGACGCATCACTTAACACAGGTGTACCACTTTAGTCACTGACTTTCCGTTCGTGTTATGCGTGCCGGGTACCTGCGGTTTTAAACCACGTGAACATTTTCATCGGAATTTTCACTTAACGGCATGGAAGCTCAGGATTTACTTCGAAAATATTTCAATATTGATGCCGGTTCCCAGATGGGACCCCTTGAAATGTAGGACTCTTCAGAAAGGGGTAGCAGTGGGAGAACCACTGCACCTCGACCATCGAGAAGGACGGGGACACTTTGCTCAATAGGCTCAGAAGAAACGTCGGTGCCGCGCGTTTTCGGACGTTGTCGTTTGTATGCACAATAGCTTCCTCCTCTACGAGAAAGCTGGAAGAGTCAGGATGAGGTTGTGTGCCAGCCTGTTGCCCGAGTGATAACCTCATAATAGCTTGCATGCGCACCTGCAACTAATAAGTGAGAAAAATAATAATAAAGAATGCTAATAATTAAAAATATTAAGGAACTATCTTCTCCCTTTCTCATAAGCCAAGCTACTGGCCGGAAATCATTTCGTCAGCCCATTGTTCGCAGCTAAACAAAATGATTGCTTACGGAGGTACATATTTACGATAGGGCGTGGATTGCGGCAACATAAAATTTGTGTTTCTTATACCCTTGTTCAGCAATATCGCCTGTTTTGTTTCAACCACGATGCTTTATGCCTATATTGTGTAACTGAATAGATTATGGTGCAACACCAACTTCGATTTCATTTCGCTAGGCCGCGTGGATGCTTGAATGCACTTATTCAATTCGTGTGAGCTGTGATCGCTTGAACTGTTTTCTGGAATATTTCGATATATTTTGACGAAGCACAGCTTTTGAGTAAGGCTATACATACTAGCGCGCATAATTTAACTTGTTCGGTACAGTTTCTATTTGTTGTTTTTTCAGATTCATTAAAAAGGAAACTCGTTAATAAAAACTATTCCTACATTAAATATTTTGCGGACGAAAAACGCGCTTTATAATAGGAAACACTGAATGTTTCAGAAAAGGTGCGAGAATTCGCTCTGCGAATGCAGAAAAATGGCGCCGCTATATGCCTTCAAAAAAAATAATTTCCTCGTACCCTTTTGAATTTTGTGAGCCTGAGGCGCGCAGCAAGCGATGCGCCCGTTGGCTGGTTGGTTCGTTTCCCGAGTTCCCACAAAATACTCGACTTCCCTCTCGCCAGCCTCTAAGCGCAGAACGTAAATATTTCCTTTCTTTTTAAACGCACAATGGAGAATTGAGTAGCGTGCAGGAAGGAGTTTCCAGGCCATTGAAAAACCCGCGGCCTGTCACCCCAGGCGGTAGGAATACGGCGTGCAGCGGGCAATGGATGTGCGAGACTCTTACATTTTCTGCGCGGATGTTTTCCCTGAACGCCTCCTTTTCTTATATTCCCTCGATCTCGCCCACCCCGATATGGAATTTCTTCTCGAGACTGCTTCGCCCACGCAATGCGCTCTCTTACCTCCTTTTGGAGTCGGTGCCCCGAAACAATAGCCAAACCGTGGAAGAGCACTGCAGTAACATGCCTTAATCTACTTGCGTGGCATTTGGCAGTGCCGAAAAGTCAATTTTTGTGGTGGTTGAAAGCGCGAAATAACCACGAGGGTAAGAGAAGGAAACAAAGACGACTTTCGTTCGAAGACGGCTTTTGAACTAATGACTGAGACTCTTGTTCCTGTCGTTAGTTCACGCTTTCCGTGAGCACGATGCATTGACAACTCGCCCAAGCTACCACTCTTGCCAGTCGATTTTCTTTTCGAAATTTTTAACTTAGGCCGCGAAGAACCTCAGGCGGAAAAGTGCGTCGAATCGAGTGGCTGGCGGAGTGTGGTATTCGTAATTCGCCGCTGGCCGTCAACGTTTTGCATCACGGGCGTGGACCTTTTCCTTACGGCAGTCTTCAAACTCCGGTGCGCCGTTAAATTGAAAGTCGCAGGATTGCCGGACAGACTACGAGAAATCATCTCTACCTTGAAAGGTAGAAAATGAAAACACGGATTCCCCGCGTACAGCACTTGTTCGCTATGTCCCTAACAATACTACTTCCATATTGCAATGGTTTTTATATGGAAGCTGTTAGCATCTAGTTGGTCGGAAAATTTCGCGTCGTGAACAGAAAACCCAAGCAGATTATGTTTGAAGGCTAGGCAGGACAAGTGTCACTGAATCGAGCAGTTCTTGCCCAAGACGCCGAGCGCATGCGTCATGGCTAAACAGACCCCAGGCATTTGCTGCCAGAGACGCAGCGCGCAAGCGGCAAGCCCGCCAAGACGACGGGAAACATTTAATACCCTCCACATCAGCATTTGTAGTGGTTCACAGCAGCTTCGCTGGACATCCACTTTTCGCAGGTTGGGAGGGGGGGGGGGGATGACCATTTAAAAAAAAAGCTCAGCAAACCTTACTTAGACATTAAACTTTAGAGGTGAGCCTATTATCATTGTCGTAAATAGTTTAACGATAATTGCACACACCCGCCGGCAACGGGAACCAAAATCTCGGGCCATCTCCACTAACGTGAAACCTGTCAAGGGGCGAAGCATGCAGTGTATAAGTGTATACATAGTTTTCATGTGACGTCACGTCCGCAGTTTTTTTTTTTTTTTCGGCGCGGTCCGCCATGTTGGAGAACCTGCATACAAATGCGGCAGTGCAACCGGCAAGAACTTTCGAGCGTCGTTGCTGCTGCTTTTGCGCTCGAGCTGCACGGCGATAGTCGCCTGTGCAGCGCGATGGCTGGCTTTCATCCATCGTACTTCGCAAGCCTGGTGGGCCCTGCACGTGCGCGTTACTAAATCAAAGATTGAGATGTGTCGAGGGTGTTGACCCGTACGAGCTGCTTATCGGGAAAGATGCCGTCGCGGATGCGGAGCTGCTACCGTCCACTGTGTACCCGGACATCGATGACTACCTCGTGCTCGCCACGAACTATGCAACTCAGGAGGATAAGAGAATGTTCAAGTCCCTGGAGGCGCACAACTTCTTTACGAGTGGATTTGTGAAGTGCTTGGCAGCAACGCAGCCTGCCGTCGAAACGTGTCATCGTGTTGAGTGAGGTAAGAACACCGAAAATGCGTGCTTTTTTCGTTCTTGCATAAGAAGCTGTACCTTCATGAGAGGTGCAAAAACTGGTGGCATTAGCGGTACTTCGCGCAAGCCGGTGTCGGCAGACTGGCGCCTCATCATCGCGACTGCACTCGCTCCTTTGTGTTGTCAGTACCGCCAAACAATCCTAACGTGGCAGCATGTCTCGTAGGCGTGCAGTCGATTTGCTAATTAAGTAACCATCCGCCTGCTTTATTCGTGCTTCATTTTTGCTTTTTAAACATGCCATGTAAATAGTACACCCAGCGGAGGGCTAGCAGGCGCACTAGCGCAAGGGTAGCCACTTTTCTGTTTAGCCGTGCACACCACTGGGTGGACAAACTCTTCTGCAAAAAAACTATCACTCTGACTATGCTTCAAACTTTTGTATTTTTATTTTTTAGGTGAACCATTGACAGCGGCTTAGAGATCCACCACCGAAAGCACGGATCTGAACCATCGCCGATGGAACAGTCATCACAGCCCACTGCACATGCATGGCAGGTCAAGGTGAAGCTTGCTCTCACGTAAGAGCAATGGTGGTCGCTGTTGAGACTGCAGTAAGAATCCAGGCTGCCAGGACAAGCACGGAACGCAGTAATATGTGGCTGCCAGCCTTTAACCCTCGTGCCCAATTCAAGCGCCTTAGAGAAATGGACTTTTCTTCTTTAAAAAGGAAGAAGAAAACAGACGGACCGAATGCAGCCCGAGGCCAATGGCCAAGATAGGTGTGAAAGCCTGCCACAAGCCGTACTGCCTATTCGTCATGCTCGTACACAAGAGGAACTAAACCTTTTTTACAAGAGAGTTGCTGCCGCTGGCATAAAGCCGGCAATTCTTATGGTGCACCCACACTACAGTGCACTGTTTCAGGCACCACAAAACAAGAAAGTGCAGCTGCTTCGCAACTTGTCATGCCAAGAAGCGTCTTCTGAAGATCTCGGTTCCCTCATTTGCCGTGCCGAGAAGTTTCTGGAAGAACTGATCATCAGCCAAGAGATGGTACAGCATGTTGAAAGCAGCACACGAGAGCAGTCGAAATGCACAATGCGGTACGCGTACCGGGCTGGGCGCATCACTGCCTCCGTCATGAAAAGTGTGCGCTGCACTAGTATCAAAACACCTTCCATTTCCTTGCTGAAGAAAATATGTCACCCAGAAATGCACAAGTTTTCCACTCCTGCCACAACGTCGGGTCTAGATTACGAAGCTGATGCAATAAACAGCTACGTCGCAGAGATGAAAAAGCAGCATGCCAGTTTTGCTCATTCAATATCTGGCATGTGACTCTGCAGTGACCACCCGTACATTGCAGCAAGCCCAGATGCTTCCGTCCAATGCGCGTGCTGTAAAGGCACGCTTGAAGGCAAATGTCCCAATTCTGCTGCTAATAAAGGAATGCTAGCAGCAAGCGAAACCTCGGACTTTTGTCTTGAGTTGGTTGATGGGAGCCTGCACTTAAAACGGGACCACGCGTACTTCTACCAAGTGCAAACCCAGGTTGGGGTGTGTGGTGTTGCGTACTGTGACTTAGTCGTCTGGACGCCTATGGAGCTACACATTAAAAGAGTGCTTAGGGATCATACCTTTGTCCAGAAGATGCTAGCATCAACGAGAAAGTTCTTCACCCATGTGATTCTGCCTGAACTATTCACAGAGTGCTTTACTATGAAAGATACCATAAAGCCTACAAGCGACAGTGACAAAGACTCCTTCTGCTACTGCCAGGTTCCGGAATCTGGGAAAATGCTAGCTTGTGATGGAGATCAGTGAAAGTACAAGTGGTTTCACTACACATGTTTTGGAATCAAGCGAGCACCAAAGCAAAAGGTGTGGCTTTGTCGAGATAGTGCGGCACAAAACAGGAGCCAGCAGTGAACTGACAACACACCCAAAATTACGAGTGCGGTACTGTTCTAAATATTGTGACTTCTAGTCAGCGTGCAAGGTCTTGAGCAGCAGTGTTTGTGCCCATCTGTGCAACAATAAAAACACGGCAAAAGAAACTTCGCAGTGTACAATGCATACAAAGTAGCATGCAAGGGCTAGAAACAGTAACTAGGCATTAAAAAATTGAAACCAATTTTGAGGAAAGAGCCAATACAAAAACTCTGCAGCATGCACCACTTTGGAAGCATGACATGGTGAAATGTTTACAGCCAAATACACTCAAAATACAAAAAATTTAAACTAGAAACAAATGAAATTGACATTGCACATTATTTACAGCATGGCACAGTCAACATATAGTAACAAAAATATGAAAAAGGGGTAAGAAAAAAAGCACAAACAAACCAATAATGGAATTATGCAAAAAATTAACTAAAACATTCACAGGCAAACGAAATGTTGACATAGAAGCACAGAGCTAGTGTATCTATGAATCGTTTGCCGTCTGAGAAAAAGGTGTAGCTGTCATGGCTGGGTCTTCAGGGACATCACATCACAGGGCAAACAATTGCTGACACGAAGTACAGAGCTAGTGTAGCTATGAAATTCGTTGCCGTCTGAGCAGCACAGTGTGCAGCTGCATGGCTGTGTCTCCAGGGGACTACAGAAGGGCGCAAGTTGGGTCAGAAACACCAAACATACTGCAACCATCTTTGCCAAGGTTGCGTGCCCGTCTTCCGGCCGGCAAGTGCAAGTCTATCGGCTGGACCGACTTCATGATGATAAACTTGTTGCGCACCAGCCCTATTACTCGTTCGACGTGGATGCGCGATTAGTCAGCTTTCGGGTGCGGGCCACATCAAGTGCCGACAACTGTGCTTTTCCTTTGGTGAACGCGGGAATATGCAATGTGGCACAGTACCAACCTACAATGTCGGAAATGTTGAAGCCCCTATCCGCAAGGACTACATCTCCATGCGTCAACTTGTAGAGAATTCCACACTGCTCAGTTATGTGCTGGTCACTACTCCTGCCACCCCAGCCTTTAGATATAAATGTTATCATGCCCTCTGGTGAAATGCCGATTACAAATTTGGCAGTCTTGCTGCCCTTGAATTGCGACCAAGTCACATCTTGGCAACAAAGACGATGGCCGCTAAATTTTGACCTCGAAGCAGTCTATTACGACAGCTACCTTAATTCCAAAGGAATCAACGAATGCCTGTGGCATTCTACGCTGAATATCGCATCTAGATGGCCGCACAATCTGTGACTGCTGCCTCCAGAATGACGCGTGCAACCACTTCTCCAGGATCCTGCTTACAGTAAAGATGGAGATGCCAAACCTGAAAGCAAGATCCTGAAGAGGGAAGTTTCATTTTAACTTTAACAAAAAAAAACAAGAAATTCTTGAAATTTGGCCAGACCATTCTGCGACGTGTGCTTCACAACAACCTCAATCAACTGAAAAATTGCCATCAGCAAAGCAAAGTTGGCGATTCCAGTATAAAACAACACTTTCGCATCATTGTTGCGCAGTGAGTCTTCCGTCACTTCAAGCTGCTGCTTCTGCTTCTCGCACCACACGCTACACGGCTTTCACGTGCCACGTGACCGAAAATTCCACTTACACTCGACTGTTTTCACACTCCGCCTTTTCGTAACAGCGAACCCTTCCAAGCTTCCTTTGCACGCGGTTTCTCCTAGTCGCCATAGTTACGGCGCTGTTAAACGGTCAACTCCGAAATAGAACGAGTAGGAAACAAGGGTACCCACGTCACTGCTTTGCCGCCGCCGACATACCTCCGTTCTTCAAGAGTCGTATTTCCTGGTACATTATTCCTCGCATCCCCTTTCTTCCATAATGTTCTGTCGCAACCTTTCTCTCCCCCCCCCCCCCCCCCTCGCGCTCTCTTCGCTATCACTGTCGCCTATTCCCCGCTGGGCTCTGCGTTCGCTTTCTTTCATTCTCTCCCGTGGCAATGGGTGAATCTTCCAGTTACGGCGACTACAATGCCGAACGCACAAACGGAGTTTAACAGTAGCCCTCTAAAAAGAACAAAGTGCAGTCTTACTCAGCGGTTCGTAGAAGGTAATGTTAGTGCAACCGAAATGACGTTGGAGCAATGTGTTTTTCCGAGAGGAGAAATAGCCGATGTGCAGCGAGTACTCGTACTTGCATGATCCTAAAACAGTTTACCTGTGCCGACGTTTCGTTTCTAATTTCGAAATTCTACACTGGGGATACATGCTCGTGTCGCAGTACTCGTATCGCCCTACGAAAACCGTATTCACTTTGAATTGAAAGCTATGCACTCTTGGTATGCGCGCCACAGGCGTGTTCGGTTGCAGCCGCGCACACGAACAAGACGCACTCGAGCCGGCATGAAAACATCCCATGCATGAACGTCTTCAGAGAAAGGCCAGATGCGGGGGAGGAGGACGAAGAGATGGGGGAGGGAAGAAGAGGAGGTCAGATGAGTAGGATCACAGGAGATCCTCTTCTTTCTTATCTCAAGGCTGTAGCAGGGTTTAGATTCACCGTAAATATTAATGAGGTGGGGGTTCCAGCTAGGTTTTATTACGCCTCAAAATGCCTTATTTGTTCTTTCTTTACTTCTGCTACAATTTTTACAAATGCTTACAATGTCTCCCAAAATATTTTTTTACATATTCTTCATATTTCACATTATATTAATAAAGTGAGAACAATATCGCACACATTCCTAAAGGAACAGCTGCGGCATTACTTCGTCTGTTTGTACAAAGCCCTGGAAAAGGGGTCGGCTAACGAGGCGTCATTTGATGCCGCCGAAATTGGCCGGGAGCCCCTTTCCAGGCGACTAATCGTTAAGACTTCTCGGTAAGCCGACGCAGTTTATATAAAAGAACCGAATACTCTCTTCCTCACTTGCTTTTTGTTTCTTATTCTGGTAAGCGATTGCCCGGGGGGATGCTTTTTCCGAACTATACCGATCCAACGGCCGGAATTGGGAGATCGGCGCTCTTTTTAGCAACATGCTTCGTTGCTCGGGAGTTCTTCCCAGGGTCATCGGGGATGCGCGAGCCAAATGAGAGAGTCGGCATCCCACGCCGCTGTCGCGATAAGCGCCTTTCGCACGGACGACACTTATGGCTGGGGCCGCAGAAACACCTGTCGGGGAGAAGGCCGTGCAACCAACGACAACTGAGTTACCTTTGAACAAACTGATTTTCGAGACACGGCGAACTATGAAATCCGTGAGCCTGTATTTGTTTTCTTTTTAAGGATGCGCTCCCAAGCCACCAGAAGCTGGTTGGAGTGATGACTCAGTGTTACAGCTGCGTGTTGGCCTTGATGGTGTTGGCAAGAGTGATAGTCGCCTAATTCTGGCCGGCTACTTACGGCTTCGCCTGAGTCTTTGCTGCTACTCTTTGGTGGCGCCAGGGACGTTATTAAGAGCGGAGCTGTTCAGCCGGCCGTACGTTGTCCAACTCGAACAGAAAACCTCCAATTTAAAAGAAAAAAAAACGCTTCCCTATGGTGGGAATCGAACCTGGGTCCCTCGCATAATGTAAACGGCGTCAATACAATTGCGCTATTTTTTCCAACAATAACTTTATTTACACAAATAAATATGGTTACAAGTTACATGAAAGGACGAGTTATGATGTGCAAAAGACCGAGAGCACAGCCAAGGGCATACTCACATTACATACTCACACATGAACGTGCCTCACACATAAATATGACAGTAAAAAGGATATCGATTATAGACAAAAAAATCTTGTAGTATAAGGACATGTCTCGCAGTTTATCAGTAAAAGAGAAGCCAATAACAAGTGGCGGACCCGGAGATATTCAAAGCCAAAAATGGCCTGACAAAGAGGATCAATAGTAAAAAAGGAAACAAAAATGTCGGTTTTATAAACTGCCGCGTGCTCTATTTGGCGTTTACTCCTTCAACCCCTACACCTTTCGTATAGCATGGTTGCCTCGGCGGATGGCCTCCTTCGTCTTGAAGGAGATCGCCACCCGACAACCCTGCTCCAATGCCTCGCGCAGTTCGTCAGATTCGGGTCCTTCTAGCGCACTTGTGGCCCAGTTGAGTTTGTTAACAAGGTGAAGCCAGGCGGTTTTGGGCTCACAGCGCACTCAACCTCGTCCACGCGTGCCCTCCAGAGAGTGTGGAGGCCCAGGATGAGAGAGCTAGCTTTCAACGGATTGCGGGCGCACAGTAGTATTTCCTTTGGGTTATTCGTAGTGTTGGCTTTCAACAGCCGGGTCTCCGGCAAAGGGGCAGGGGCCGCAACGCTCTGCTGTTTCTCCAGCCTTACACCACTAGTGGAAAATGCGCAAACTTTTCTTATCCTCGACGCAACCACCTTGTATAGTGCTCCAATGATTTGTGGCCCCTGAATACTGAAACAGTGTTACAACGAGAAACAGTGTTACAACAAACAGTGAAAAAGAACTAAGTCAAGGAATGAATGAATCGATCATTATATCAATCTGCTTAGTCTAGTTTTCGGTCGGTCGGTAAAGTGGTAAGTTGCGTGCACAGTATCGTCTTTCAACGCTTACAATGTGTACCTCACAAACAATGAAACATTAGGCAAGCTGCCTTGTGACTGGATTTTTTCGTTAGCTGGGCAGCAAAAATAGGCATTGACTCAAGACGAACTTGGAAAGACAGAACGAAAATTCTTGAAGTGGACAACACAACAAACGTGACAATAGAAATCCTCAACACTGACAACTTAGAAGCAGTGAGAACATAAGTCATTAACGCAGACAGCACACAATTCGAGCAACAAAACAGACCAACTAATACCAGAGAAAAAGTAAATTCCGTCTGAGGGAACAGTGAATAAATACACCATACAGTTTTATTGGACCGAGCCAGGTCAGGATTCTAGTCTACATATGATCTGAACTGGACAGATGTAGTGAATATTTGAAAATATCGCAGTGTGCGAGCAGACTTTTACCCTTCTTCGTAGTGTGAGGAGATTGACGAGGCCAGAGACGCCGCCTATCATCAAATAAAAACTGCAAGAAGGGTTTTTTTTTAGCTTTGTAAGCTATGCATTAACCTCCTACCTCATTCATAACTTCGCATTTGTGACCGGTTTGTTTACATGGCAGCACACTAACATCTACGATGTATTCGTTCTGTGCGAGGGGAGGAAAATAACAGGCACCCTTCATTGACTGACCGCGTGAATGAACGAGACGCGCCTAACCGCCATTTGCTCTCACACTGAACGCAGTTTTTGTTTTTTTTTTTCGTATCCCGCACGTAGTTCGCGGCCTTCCATCCGAAATTGTTGCTTCCCCCGCTCCCCTCTTCCTTCCGAATATTCACAGGGTGCCTTGCGTAAGGATATTTCCTTTTTACACATCATGATGCCTCACGCCGTGTGCGCCCCAGTGACGTGTGCCCCAGTGACGTGTGCGAATGAACAAAATGTAATTAGTGATTGCATCGAGGATATTCAAACATGGTGCGATAAATGGGAGATGAAAATAAATTATTCTAAGACAACATATACGCACATAACTAACAAGAAACATGTTCTGCCATTTACCTACAGCATTGAACCTAATTATTTACCGCAGGTGTCTGCATTTAAATATTTGGGAGTGCATATTACGAATGACTTGAAATGGCATGCACATGTTGAGAAAGTATGCTGTGCCTCTTACAGAAAACAGCGTTTCTTGCGTGCTAAATTACCGAATGCTACGAAAGACGTCAAGCTGCTTGCACATAAAACATTTGTGCGCCCTGTTTTAGAATATGCTTGTGCTGCCTGGGGCCCCCACAAAAAGGATTTAATAGGTAAACTGGAACGAATTCAGAGACTTCCCGCGCGATTTACAAGTTCGAAGTATAAAAGAACGGATTCAGTTACCCAGATGTTAAAGCTAAGCGGTTTGGAATCTCGAGAAACTAGACGACAAAAGCAGAGCTTAAAAGTATTCTTTCAGATATTGCAAGGTGAAATAAAAATAGATAGAAGAATCGACGTACAGCCCCCGAATAAGCTCAGCCGCCGGATCAACCATGACTCGGCAGTTCGCCCCTTCGATGCTCGCGCGGACGTCTTTCGTAATTCATTTTTTCGTGATGTTATAGAAGTTTGGAACAAATTGCCGCGACATGTTGTTGAAAGTTCTGACGTTAAGAAATTTGAATGTGCTCTTGATGTTTACTTCGTCGAGCAATGAATATGCGATTGTGGTATTGTTCCAAGTTGCTGAAAAGTATCAATGTCTGTAGTTGCTTTCGTATCGTTTGCTTCCCTCTCTGTAATGACCCTCAAGTGAGGGTTGACAGTATAAATAAATAAAAGAAAAAAAGATGTCCGGAGAAAGTTGGTAATTAAGAATGGGGCCCGAACCACGTTGCTTCTCTTTCGCCTATGAGCATTGGAACAACCACTGTAACATTGCCTTTTCAGGCTCCCCTGTGTTTTCTTTCCCGGTGCGCCTTTCCGGTTTAAACAGCTTTCCCCCCGTAAATGGCACTGGCGGCCTACACTGACTGGGTACTTCCTTTTTAGGTAAAAAAATATTTTGGACGTTCGAATTGCTGTTTTGTGCACCGAAGCTACACTGTTCTACAAGCGAAGGGCTCCGGATAAATTCTGACTGCGTCGTCATCGCCATCGTCGTCATCATCATCCTGGTTGTGCCCACTGCGCGGTCTTTTAAAACTTGTCAGTTTTTGGACTCAGTGTTTTATGACAGCAATTATGACATAGAAAAAAAGAGGAGTCTTTGAAAGTTATAACAGTTGTTTTACATTTGTCGCAACTGACAGCAATTATGACATAGAAAAAAAGGAGTCTTTGAAAGTTGTAACAGTTGTTTTACATTTGTCGCAACTGTACCCATTTGCACGCTGTTGTCTCTAGGTATCAAATAGAAAAAAATGCCTTAATCAGCAGTTCGGAACGTTACCGCATCACTAAAAGTTAGTGGTTTAGTCACGACCGCCTACAGCAACTGCAGCAAACCGGCTCCTGTCTTGGAACAAGTCCAACCAAGGCGTGCCATGTCGCAACCAAAAATGGGATGGTTCACCAGACCAGTTGATTATAAGAACTTGTACGAATCCAAGCACCCCAACCACGCGTCGAAAACGGGACACCAGACCCGGCGCCTGTCTATCACCAATAGGGTTGAATAGTTCTGCAATAAGGTATGCATTTGGGCTGGTTGGTTCATGATAACGAGTGAAAAAACAGCGCTAAAAAGACAGGACAAGAAAGGACACAGGACCACGGCGCTGACTAACAACCAAATGTGTTTTATTTCTTCAGTCAGCATATATACTTCACCACTATCACAAAACAATGACAAACAAATTGATTGGAATACTCTGCCTGCGCAGAGGCTAAGAGGCGATCAATCAGACATGAATTTTATCTCTTTCGGAAGGAGGGAAATCGAGGGGAGGCTAACACATGCCTCGCCACTTTTGTGGATGTCATAGGCTTCTGAAATGAGACGCGCGCATTCTTCATGGTATTTTGACAAGAAAGCGGTATCTTCAAAAATTGGGTGGCACTTGTATTTCTTACAATTCTTACAATGAACGGCTAACTGACTATCAGCAGCTTGTTTTTTAACCTTATTCGAATGTTCCCGCAAGCGGTCATTCGCGCACTGCCCCGTTTGACCGATATAATAATTCCCGCAAGAAAGAGGAATTTTGTAAACAACACCTTGGCGACATTCAACAAACTTCTGCTTATGTTTCTTAGTACATCCCCTTGTTTTCCTCCTCCCCTCTCGATTCACTTTTGGCACAGACTACCGAGCTTATTTTGGGCAGAAAACAATAGCTTGACGCCTGCCCTGCCGACAACCTTCTTGAGATTGTGCGCCACCTTGTGCACATATGGGATGACGGCTATTTTTTGCTGCGAGTTTGTCTCCGATTGTATGGCAACGGAGCGTTTTTTCTTAAGGCGTGCTAAGAGGCTTTCAGCAATGTTAGCCAAAAGTGTTGCTGGAAAACCTGCAAGTTTCAGGCGTGCTACTTGCGAGAGAAAACTTTCATCAACTTGTGGTCACAAGACCTACTTAGCGCCGCCTTCATGCACGCTGTTGCAATGCCGCGTTTTACAATCTTCGAGTGGGCAGACGAAAAAGGAAGAAGGCTCTTTTGAGACCTTGGCGCATAACGTGGCTGATCTCCTCAAGCTTGGGCCGAAATTTTGTGAGCACCCTGATCTGGACAAGACAGAGCTGCTCAGCCTGGTGAGGACAGCTGCTGGTAGAGCAAGAATGGATGAAGTGGACAGGTGTATCAGAGAAGGCGTTGATTGCCTACCTCAGCGGGTTAAAAAAGGCAGTAGTGCTAGGCTTTGCACAGCGGTTACCGTTCTTCGAGAAGATGGGCTAAAGCTGCTCCTTTCCGATAAAGAAGGAGGATTTGTCGTGATGCTCGAAGTCTCTACAAAGAAAAAGCAGATGCGGCCATCCGGGTAACTTCAACGAAGTAAAAAGAGTGGTTCCTGCGAAGGTAAAAGCAAGGGCTGTTCAGCTGTGCAAGAGAGCAGGACTTTCAAAACTAGCATCCTCCGTGAAGGCCTGCAAAGAGATCAGTCTTTCGGCCTTCTTCAGTGCCAAGACCCACAAGGAACTATGCCCGTTCCGAGCCATTGTTTCTGAGCGCGGAACCTGGCAGCGAGAACTTGGTAGGTTTATGCAAGATGCTTGTGTCTTCTTGAAGTCGACGACCCTTACCTCATTAGGACGCCAGGTACTGTCTCTGACTATCTCCGGGAGGAGTGTCCAGTGGGTGTGAGTGCGTTTTCCGTGGACATTAAGGACTTATATTTTTCGCTGCCCCAGGAAGAAGTATGTACCGAAGTGAGCAATTGCATTGACAGATACGGGGCTATTAAGTTTCAGAACGGATGCGGAACCACTGTACACAGGTTTTTAGAATTTTTAAAGTTCTATATGCAATCCACCTTCATCTGGATGGATGATAAGCTTTTTATACAGCGGAAAGGTGTGTGCATAGGATCTTGTATCGCCCCTGTTCTTAGTGACATTTTATTAGCCAGCTACGACCCTAAGCTTGAGAGCAAGCTAAGTCAGACGATATGTGGATGACTTTTTAATATTTTACAGCACTAACCCTTCTGACGAGCAGCCTGCTGCTAAGGCTGTCTTTGACGTGTTTGTCGCAGAATTAAGCTGTTTTGAACTGACGACTGAGCACCCTTCAGATAACAAACTACGCTTCTTAGACTTGGAGCTCGCGTTCTCAGATAGCCATGTCTGTTCGCGTTATGCGCCAAGGTCTAAAAAGAGCCTTCTTCCTTTTTCGTCTGCCCACTCGAAGATTTTTAAAACGCGGCATTGCAACAGCATGCATGAAGGCGGCGCTAAGTAGGTCTTGTGACCACTAATTTGATGAAAGTTTTCTGTCGCAAGTAGCACGCCTGAAGCTTGCAGGTTTTCCAGCAACGCTTTTGGCTAACATTGCTGAAAGCCTCTTAGCAGGCCTTAAGAAAAAACGCTCAGTTGCCATACAATCGGAGACAAACTCGCAGCAAAAAATAGCCGTCATCCCATATGTGCACAAGGGGGCGCACAATCTCAAGAAGGTTTGGGCAGGGCAGGCGTTAAGCTATTGTTTTCTGCCCAAAATAAGCTCGGTAGTCTGTTGCCAGAAAGTGAATCGAGAGGGGAGGAGGAAAACAAGGGGATGTACTAAGAAACATAAGCAGAAGTTTGTTGAATGTCGCCAAGGTGTTGTTTACAAAATTCCTCTTTCTTGCGGGAATTATTATATCGGTCAAACGGGGCGGTGCGCGAATGACCGCTTGCGGAACATTCGAATAACGTTAAAAACAAGCTGCTGATAGTCAGTTAGCCTTCATTGTAAGAATTGTAAGAAATGCAAGTGCCACCCAATTTTTGAAGATACCACTTTCTTGTCAAAATACCATGATGAATGCGCGCGTCTCATTTCAGAAGCCTATCACATCCACAACAGTGGCGAGGCATGTGTTAGCCTCCCCTCGATTTCCCTCCTTCCAAAAGAGATAAAATTCATGTCTGATTGATCGCCTCTTAGCCTCTGCGCAGGCAGAGTATTCCAATCAATTTGTTTGTCATTGCTTTGTGATAGTGGTGAAGTATATATGCTGACTGAAGAAATAAAACACATTTGGTTGTTACTCAGCGCCGTGGTCCTGTGTCCTTTCTTGTCCTGTCTTTTTAGCGCTGTTTTTTCACTCGTTGAATAGTTCGTTGAGACTTCCTCTTGGGAAGCTTCAACTTAGAAATAGAAACGCTGTGGAGCAAGCCTAGGTCAGTCAGTTTAGGGTTCGCAACGAAAGGATACTAGCATGGCGTACGGGGGCAACTTTAGCGTCG
The DNA here is from genome assembly GCA_013339765.2 of Haemaphysalis longicornis. Classification (NCBI taxonomy): domain Eukaryota; kingdom Metazoa; phylum Arthropoda; class Arachnida; order Ixodida; family Ixodidae; genus Haemaphysalis; species Haemaphysalis longicornis. The sequence continues at coordinate 154,038,845 of CM023451.1, forward strand.
CGCGACGATCGATCCAGGCGGCGTCACGTTCGCAAAGACAGCGGACAGGCCCCTCTCAAATCGTAGTGCCAGAGCAATCCTCAGCCGCTGACGCGACATTGAGCGGCTAAACAAGAAGAAAAAATAAACATCAGGAACTGTGAGACGTTCTCGACTCGACTCGATGAATTAACGGAGAAATTGGACCGGAAGAAAGCGACAACAAAAGAAAGGGATTCAATTAAAGTACGACGCCATTTTGTGCTTCATACTTGAAGGAAAGCGACGCTTCCAATGGCCGTTGTTATCTTCGGATCATCTGGATCGCTGCTCTTACTTATTTCTGCAGCTGGTTGTGGATCATTTCGATCTGTCAGCTTTCCGAACTCACGCATCGGAGTTCTTTTTGGATCGCAGCATGCACCCTTGACGTCTCGGAAAAGAAGACAGCCACGGTATGAGCCGGATGTCCCGCTGTCTGACGGGAAGCATCGGATTGTGGTAGGATTCCGTGTTCCAGTTTGTTTTATTTGGTGCTCGATAGCTGCGAGTTCGTACGGATACTTTAAAATGAGGAGAATGCATTATAAGAGCCGCACGAAGTTTGAACTGGTTGAACGGTTTTCTTACTAAAGCGAAGGTGAAGGAATGAGACATTGGCAGCGACTGCACTGCTGTGCGCGCCGGTAGTGCGTAATGAGTAAAAAAAAAAGAAATAAGATAATCCTCGCACCTTCAACGAGGAGCTCTCAGAGAGGAGGCGAGACAATCGCGGATATTGCGTGTGAAAATTCAACGCGTCAGAACTTTACTGGCAGGTTTATGCATTCATTTTACCCCGACCCAACATTCCCAACTCAAGCAGTTCATATCTTTTTTTTTTTCATTCTCAAGGGATAGGCAAGGGTAACAAAATGAACGGGGAAAGTCCGCTGTCAATAAATGCATTTACCAACTCCAACTGTTCATAAATTTTTGCAAGGGTGGAGTGATGAGCGGTGGAGGTAAAATGGGAAAAAGGTCGGCTTTGAATAAATATATAGGAATACGTGTCTTCCTTGCCTTAAGAAATTTGAACATTCGGTGAAATTTGGAACTATCCCAAGAAGTTGTTCGTAGACAGGGTTGCCAGGTCTGGCGACAATTTTCGAGAATCGTGACTACGAAAATTTTAGTTAGGCGATTTGGCTACTTTCTGGCTTGTTTTAGTATTGCTGATTTTATATATTTCCGTGCCTTTCCGATGCCCCACTTTCCACAAAAATGGTCTTATGTGACTTTTCAGCGAATTTCAGCCCGTTGAGACAAATTGAACAAACAGAAGAGAACATTTTTTTAGGCAGATGACGGTTATAGGTCGCTTAAAAACTCGGTCGCTTAAACACTCCACACTAGAGCTCTACTTACTGGCAGAAATTGAAATTTGCCTTGCTCTTTTTTATGTACTGCACCTGATGTCGTATGAAGAGCGTCAAAGCTTTCAAGCAACACCATAGGTTTAAAATGTAATGCTTCAGTAGTTTATGGGAGTGTGAGAGGTCTCATCCAGAGCGGTGGCAAGTGTGTATGATGATGTATAATAAGTATGGAAATGTAAAGAGGTAGCGAAAGTAGTAAAACATGGTGTGCGCCCGTTTTAAGTCATTTATATTTTTTGAATGCTTTATATAAACCTGCATATTTTGCCTTTTTTGTATAGAGTAGTACACCACCGTCGCTATCCCGGACCACAGCAAACGAATAAACTTCGTAAGACCGCTTTCTACTCCTCGGAATTTCTGCATTTTTTTTTTCGCGAACAAAATCAAAACAACTCATTCGCATCGCCTTGCTGAAAATGGCAACTTTTCTGGCTCCTTTTCAAACATACACTTTAAGGTAGCGTCGTTTTTGCCTACTTTCGGCAATTTACTGGCGACTATTCTATCTGAGGAGCTGGCAACGCTGTTTGTGGAGAACCAAGTAACATTTTCTAATAAAGAAAGCCTGCAAAACAAGTTTTTGAAGGAACTCCTGATTACAAAGCGTTTAAATAGCTGTAGAGGTCATTTTTGCACGTTCGTTATCAGCAAAGGCTTAGTGCATTGTCAGTTCTAGTGCGCAATGGTGTTCAGAATTCAGTACCACTAGACGTTTTGCAACTGGCTTAGGGCCAAACAGCAGCCCTATCCCGTAACACTGTAACTGATTGTCACGTAATACATGGCCGTCAGTGGTGTTCAATTGCGCGCTCACAAACACATTCGGCTTCCGCGTTCACAGCGCCTCAGAGTGTTTAGGTGTCCACAGAATTATTTTTCTTGTAATTTTATCACTCTGTCTACATAATGTCTTTGCCATTAAACAATTCATCAATAAAGAACCCAGTGTAATGAAACAGGTGCGCTGTCTGACTAATTATATCTCTCCAGCCAGTATTGAAAGCTTTCTCTTTTGTCTCTTGTTTTTCTACGCCAAATATTCCGGGAAAAAAACTAAAAAAATGTGGGAGGGGGTACAGACTACCTGTGTAACACAACACAAAACCTTCTTCAAACTTTTGTTAGTAAACTAAAAAAAAATGAAGATGAAATTGGTTGAGATTCGCAAGATTACACTTCTAATCTCTTTTTTTGTGTTTTTTTTTTTTTTGTTTTGGGGAGACGGGAGCATGAGAGCAACGCGATCACCTCAAGGGAGCCGCGTGTAAGCAAAAGGAAGGCACATTTTAAGAAAACTTTCCTTTAGAGGCCCGCTGTCTGCACCACACCACATCTGAGAAACTGGCATTTTCCCAGCACGTAGCCTAGAAGGTTTCTCTCGAGCCAGTTTTTTGTTTTGTTTTTTCTACCGGTGCCCGCGCGAGGGGAACACGAACTCTTGAATCAGTTATTCTTACCACTTTTGTACAACCGGTTGAGGGTTTTACTAGGCGTTCAAAGGCGACATAAGACAAAGAAACAAAACGAGTTGCGCAGAAACCGGAGACGCCTTTGCGCCTTCTTAAGGCGCTGAAAGCCTGCAAGTTCACTTTGTTTGATATATACTTTAAAAAACTTGTAACGTAACACGTCGAATGAAAACTGCACGAACATGGCACGAAACAAAGAATTCACGTAGCACAACCATAAAATTTATCGGAAATTTTTTCAGGCTGTTTTTTGCGAAATGTCGCATACCAAATCGTCCACCACAAACCCTTCTGTTAATTAAAGTAACTTTTTCTTTCGGGCTATGTGCTTTGTCCAACGGAAATGAAAGAAAAACTCATGCGCCTCTCCATCGATCGACGACGATAGGTGAACACGAAGCTTTCTCGTGAGGGATTCCTTGGTTGTTGTCAGAGTTTGGGCATTGACTCGCAGATGGTTTAGACTATGACACGTTGAGCTTTGATTTTGACTCACACTCAGTTTGTACTCTTTATCGCAGCGGCTATGACTTTGACCCTGGCCACGTGATTTCGCACCAAGAAAGCTTCGCGTCAGGCTATCGTCGTCGTTATATGAAGGGGTGCAGAATTTTTCTGTATAATTTTGCATGGCCATGCACCCCGCTCCAAATTCCGAGCTGCTTCAACAGTGTCGGAGTAGCGCAATCGGATGGACGTTTGCTTCATAACACGAAGGTCTCAGGTTCGGTTCCGACCACGAGTTGGGGGGGGGCGTTTTTTTTTTGGGGTGGAGTATCATAGGACCGCACAATGTCAGTACACGTCCATGCGCATTGCATTTACAATCGCAAAAAATCACACAGGCAACGACCGGATTCGAGCCTGTGTCTGGTAGACCAGACAGAGTTAGTGTCAGTCGTCTTACCCATTGGTCTACGACCATGAGTTAGTATCCGAGAGTCAAACGGCTTACTACCTCGCCTGTAACGGTGCGGAGTACCTTAGGACCTCCCAATGTCCGTCCGCGTCCATCCGTGCGCACACCACCATCAAGCGAAAGTCAATCGAAATTCGATTTGAGCCGTGAGTTGCCGTTTCATTTAGGGAATAATCAATGAGCAACTCACGGCTGAAATCGAATGACGGTCGGGGCGCAAATCGGATGTCACTCGGGGCACAACTTGGATGTCATTACGAGTCCCGTACTCCGCACCCTCGCCATCATCCACGGAGTGGAGATGATGCCATTTTTTTTTTTGTTTCAGCTTACGCACGATCATCATCACCTTCGGAGGAAGTTCGCTTTCATGCAGGGCGTTTGTGTTGCGCACGGACGGTATCAATGGGATATGGAAAGCTTTTTTCTTCAAAAGGGGTCATCCAGGCGGAATGGACGTGCAGCAATTGTTCTGGACTTCTCATTGCCGAAAGCAACTCATTGTGCCAATCAGGTTGCAGGTAAACAAAATCGATGTCTAACTTATTTGCAGCCCCCAACCTGCCCCTTCCCTCTCAGTGATAAAACGTGTTCAATAGTTGCGCAGGCTTAGCGCAACGCATTTGAGTGATAGCCACAGCTTATAATAGTCACCAAACTGTTATCCTCATTAATGGTGATAGTACTGGTCATTGTGCCCTTTATCTTCTACTGGCGTTGTTTGGAAGCCCCGAAGTTTGAACAAACTGCACGGACGCGATTCAGTATCGGTGATCAGTCCAATCGGACTATCAAGTGCGTCTGCACGTGTACTGACTGCCGCTCGGATTTACAGAAATGGATTGATGGAAATAACGAAATGGATTGCAGAAACTTAATTCCTTCTTATCGAGCAGAAGAACGTGCAGAGCTGGTATCAGAGACCTGATATAGTGCAACATGCTACCGCATGAACCCCAAGGGCGCAGGCTTACATGGTTACGGCGGCTTCCGCGTCAGAGTTTGAACACGCTCCAAGAATCATCGTAAAATCTTTCGGCGCTTACAACAGACGGTAAGTTGTTGCGGCGTCGCTGAAAGCGTCAGACTGGCAGCCGCAAACTTTCTGCCGTTGCCTTGGCGCGGTCTGAACCTAACGACCGTTTTCCGGCATGTAAAGACAACACAGGGGAGGTCGGGAACGATGTTCTCTTCTTCCTGGCGCAATCTGGGCCACATTTAATGATCGCCCGAAGACACAAGAGCCCGCGCCGCGGTAATGAAAAAAGCAACTGCAAACGACCTTTGAGCAAATCGAAAAGCGTTAAATACCGCTGCTATACTGCGCTTCTTCACACGAACGTGTTCCAGCGCTTGAAAACATACGAACGAGTTCCAGGGGCGGTTTTTACGGATCTGGGAGTCATAGACGGTTTTCCGGTAAGCAAATTCATATACGTGGCGGAGCGCGTTCACGCAGTACAACTCACTGGCGCGATATTTCGCCGCTTTACAGTCGTCAGCTGCGTCAGCAGTCGTAGCGTTGTTAACAGTCTTAAAAAATAGGGACGAGCATTCAACGCAGAGTGCATTCTTGCGATGAGGAATGAACCTTGAATTTTTATGCGAACGCATAGGTGGCTAATTTCGCAAGAAAGCGTCCGGCGGCTTGAAAAATCTCCATTGGCGTCGAACGCATGCAAATATCCACAAGCCTTACCTTCCCAATGGCAGCGACGTCTCACGTGGTTCCGTTTCAATGGCTTCATGGTTGATATGGAGCAAGCCGCAGTGATGGGGGTACAGCGGTGGAGAGAGAGGAAGAGAGAGAGCGTTTGTGGTGCGTGCATGCGTGCGTGCGTGCGCGCATATAATGTTAAGCTTTGGCCTGACCATTTCCTGTCGATTTCAAAAGTGTCCGTTTTGAGAGAGCCCTGACTGGCTAAAGCGAGAAACCAGATGTCACGCAATGCACGCACGGTTGAGCTACTTCGTTGGACCGCGGCTTCTCGGAGCAGAGGATTTGAAGCAGGCGATTTTACCAGTTCAATCATGAATGTACTAGTCATCGCCTGGTTGTTGGCTCGCTGCAGTGGAACATGCAGGTAAAAAAAATTGTGACCTTTTCGAAATGCCTGCAAAAGCACTGCGCGAGCATTTCCGGCCCCAGAAGTGAACTGTGCCCGTAGCCTCTGCGACGAGCTGCGAGACGAACTTCGCCGGCGGCAGCGCGGGGTCAGCGTTTAAGACCAAGTGATATGCGTCCTTCGTTTCGTTTTTTTTTTTTTTTCGCTACCTGTTGTTTCCAGTCAGCGATCGGTAGCGAAGCAATGATATCGCTGTTGCAGCCCTCCGTGAAACGGTGCATTCACTGTGACGCTGAGGTCATCACCCATTGAAATAAACGATCGTCATCGGGCTTGATAGCTGTCGAACAGGCAACCAAAATTACACAAAGACTGGGCATGGAATTTATAAACATTTATTGATACTTGAAGATTACACGTACCAGCTTAATGTTCGTAGACGTTACGCAAAACAGACACGTAGCTAAGAAACGAAAAGTCCTACAACTTATACATTTTTTTTTTCACTCGGAGGGTATCACAGAAATGTCACCATCGTAACCAGCCGTAAAGACACGTTCGAGGTTCTCGCAAAAGCTTTCCCCGGCATGCCGAAAGTATGTTGATGTGGAATTACGTACCAGAATGGTTATCTTGATACACGTCATTGTCCCGGACATGAAAATCGGGGTTCAAGCATAAAAAAGTGAGCAGCTGTAGCGTTGTTTGCACGTTACTGCCACTAGCAATAGCTGGCTGAGGCTGCGATTTTTCGACATTTCTCCCCTTGTGGTGAAAATTTTCAACTTCGACATAGAAAAGTCTTATTGCTGTTGAGATTATCAAAATAAGTTATAATAAGCCCATAAAAGATAGTTTGAAATATGTTTATTGTTTAAAATCACTTACCAAGAGCAGCTGCGCAATAGGCCGCGTACAACTCGAAGTACGTCATGATGAAATGGACGCGAAACAGACGTTTTCAAAACGGTCAAACTCAGAATACCACCCCTGAGCACTCTATGCTTAACCCTAAAAATTAGGGCTGAGGTTTTGAGTGTTGAGCCAGTCGGTAAAAGCACATAGAAAGGGTTCAGCCATGCCAACCGACGCGAGTGCAACTAAGGGGTAAGAGTGCTTTATGCAAGCAAGCAAACGTCCGTCGTCGTCTTCGTCCTCATCATCATTATCCACACCATCACCATCAACCTGGTTACGTCCACTGCAGCACAAATGCTTCTCCTAAAGAACTACAGCCACGTCTATCGTGTGATAGCTGAGCCCATCCTTTCCCCAAATTTTCGTAGCTCATCTCTCCATCGAGTTCTTGGCCAACTTTTTGCCAATTTGGGCGACCCTGCCAACTCGATTCACTCTCGCGAATTGCAGGCTAACATGTCTCGGTGCTTGCCAATAAGGCCCTTTGTTTTTGTGATACTTCTGTTCACATTCTGGCCGTTTTTCTGCTATGGCTAGTGCAGACTGAATGGCCGCATTCGTGAACTAGTAGTTGACAGTGTCCACATCGCTGTCTTGATTGGGGAACATGGAGAGTTTATTCTCAAGTAACGGTCCCAATTTTTCCAGTTTCCTTCTCACTGAAGGGCAGGTTAGGCGTCGTACGCTTCAGCATCTTTATTCTTTCCCTTCTTAAATTCAGATGGATGCGACTTCTGACCATCCTGTGTTCAGTTGTTTTAACCCTGCCAATTACCTATACATCGTGTTCCATGCGTGGAGTACTCGCCAGTTAAAATAAAGACGATTTTATTTTTCGTTTCACTTTTTGGGCCTTTCTAACTCCATTTCTTATTCTTTATTTTGGGGAAGAACGCATTGATATAAGAAGGTCATTTCTTTCAGTGAAGGCAACCAGCATTTCCGCGCGGCTGTTTCGTGAGCCTAAGCCAGATTTCCCTACCTCACACTCCCAGAGCTGTAGTGCCCCTATTTTTCATTGAAGTTGGCCATAATGATTGAGTACAGGGTTTGCACTATTTCATTGCCAATTCACCATCTTCGTAAAATACGTCCACAGCCTCATCATCGTCAGTGGTGGTAGGTGCATAGACCTGCACAGTTGCACCTTAGACTTTTTGTTGAGCCTAAAAGCAGGAGATACTGCACGCTCCATAATGCGGCAAAATTCTCCATGCTATGGCGTGAACCAAGAACCCTGTGTCTAAGTGATGTGTTTCAGAATGCCCGCTACAACACGAAACGTCCCCGGTAGGGAACGCTAGATATCCCTCCCCAATCTTTCTTATCTGGCTCAATCCTGCGATGTCTTATCGAATAGTAGAAAGCTCATGCAAAAGAACCGATAAACTGGTTTCGCTCGAAAGAGTTCGAGGCATAAATGTAGCGATAAATAATTCCCACTGGAGGCCTATCAGAACCTCCAGAGATCCTAAGCACCTTCTGCTGTTTGGCCTCCCTTCCCGCCGCCTTGGGTACGGGCAATGCACCTGCTGAAGACTGATGGCCAATAGCGTGGTTTGAAAAGTGTTAGGTGGTTGTGGCAAAAGTGCTCAACCAGGGTTGCCATGTCGTTGTCCGGTGAGTAAATGCTGTTCGTGTCCCTGGCAGCCTCACCTAGGATGGTTGCACTTCTATAGTACAGCCTCCCCTGGTATCTGGCGATGTTATGACTGGACCAGGGAGCAGTTTGTACGTAATGATGTAATATAGTGCGGTGGCTGAGAATCGGTGAAGGATGCTCAGAATGTGTGGCTCGCTCCACTGATGAACAAGGATCGTGACATCTAGAAAGCATTGCTTTCTTCAACTCGAAGGATATTGTGTAGACGGGAGGTACGATCTGTCGTCCAAGCGAACTTGCAGGGGTGAGGCATTACCAGTGCATACAACGCATGGAGGCGCAGCAAAGCGGGTCCCTGCACTGAACCTGACAACTTCTGGGCGATGTGGTGCAAATTAACATTGGTACCACCTTTGTGGTCATTACTAATAGCCGCCGTGAAGGATAAAAAGAGACAGCAGCTCCACTCCAATTGTAGGTCAAGACACGAGGTCAAGGTAGCAGGGGCGAAGTAAATAGGAACTGTACTGTTTACTGCAATATTTGCGGTTAATGAGGAGGCTTGCTTTGTTGCATATTCGTTTTGTTTATTTATATCCGAAAACCGTACCTTTTTCGAAACTCCGGTCTTCTTCAGTATTTAATCTTACCCTTGCACATTTAGTTCCTTCCACACCGCCCCACCCCTTCCCGCGCTATGGGTACACCTCACTACGCCGTGAAACTAAGCCCGAGGAAATGCTTGTATAATAGTAAACGACTTCAGGGGACGAAGAGCCAACTGCAGAACCCACAAAAAAAATTGAACTCTGACTTGGTCGTTGCCGTTTGGGGTTTTTTCGTGTCTCAAACGGCGCCACATTGTAGCCGTACTAGAGAGCTTAGGCCTCCCATAAACATGCAGCACATACCAAGAATATTAGAGGCATTCGGGTGAAACCCTAAACATTTGTATGAGCTGCGCGTTGCAGCAATTGGCAATATAGCCTATAGCGTCCGTTTAGCCATTATTTGGGCGATGGCTCGTCCACACGCTTCAGGAATGGTGCCAGTCGCGCAGGATAAACGGCGTAAAATGGCAGACGGGAGGTGTGTTTGTGCCCGTCTGGCGTCGATTGGGAGCTGAGGGAGCGCAGATGGCGCCAGAGTGCGAGCTCGGTCGGCGCGCCTGTCCGTTGGTCTTCCTTTTATTTTTCTCATATCCCTAGCGTGCTTCCAACGCGCTCTCTCTCGCAAGGGCTCCCGTCACCCGTTGATCTGGCGGCAAGCTGGTATCGGGAACGGCATTACCGCGAGAGCCGAGGCGAATTAATCTGAATGGTCTCACCCCTGTTGCTGCGTGTCGGCGTGTGTACGTATATAGTACATTTGTGTTTGCGTACGTGTGAAGCGTGTGTTTGTGTGAACGACCGCACGGATAAGCTTCCTCGTCGGTTCCAGACGTTCGAACATTACGCTGACTGACCCCTCGTTTCTCGAACACACCTTTCAACTTTTGTTTTTCGACTCTTTAGATAACGACTCCCGTTCTATTGACGGGGGAACGGTCTCAGCATCTACTATTTGCCTTCTTGTTGCTTATTGCAACATTTGTTATCTGTTTCTCTATCAATGAGCCGAAAAAATGTTTTGTGTCAAAACGTGTCGTAAAATAAAAATACAAAGTGAAGTTTTGCGGAAAATCAGCATTAGATACAAAACTGGCGATAGTGGTTCATGCAGTAGAGAGGGAACTCAGTAGTACTAAGCATGACGAAACGTACACGTGAAGGCTAAAATCAACATGTCAATTACAGCCGACTGATTCGGCGCTAAGCGTCGGCTGTTTTCGAATGAGAAACGGGGCGACGTATATGTAGCGTGCAAACAGTGCTTAGGGTTGATCGTGTCTGGCCACGGCGCCGACAAGTGCATCAGCTACGGGTATTAGCGAGACACGTCCGCAATGGCGCAGATTACTAACGGGTAACATTGCACGCTCAAAGTATGTAACTATCCAGCAACGCCCTTCTTTCATTCACCCCTCTCACACACAGACAGACCCACAAACGCACAAAAAGAGCAATTTCACAAAGCCAGTTGACAGCTGAATATGGAGAACTAGTGGACAGGGCGAGTTCAAAACCAGTATACCTTCGATGTGTCGTTTTCGTCTGAATGAACATAATCTTTTACAGTGAAGCCTTTATCTTCTTGTCGGCAAGTTTTCTCGCGTCATCCGTGCGCGAGCAAAAGTTAATACACCGTTGCATGCGCACACAATTACATACCCGCAGTGGTGCGATGGCCAACATTCTGACATGCCTACCGTTATCATTTGTGTGTCGTTGCTTAACACGTCGTTAGGTTCAAAATTTGGGCTACCTGACGTTAAGCCTAACAAGGTCCATAACACATACTCGAGCAGGTGTACTTTTCAGCGCTATCACCGATTTTTCCATCCCGTGCCAGTCTCAAGGAACTCTCACATTGCGACCAATATTGCACTTGGTGCATATACTCAGTGATGCTGGAGATGGAGACCAATGCCCCCGACTGGTCGGACGTCTGGGGTGTAAACAGCAATGAAGGAATGCTAATCTTGACAGTACTTGTCAACCATGCAGCGGCCAACAGCGACGTCGAGACCTACATGCATTAGGCGCCGTGCACGGCCAGGCGAAACGAGACTCACCAGTAGTTATCGTCAGGAACTTTAATGTTGGCATTGCCAAACAGGACAAGGAGGAGTGATTCCAGGCTTTTGTCTTTAACAATTACGGACTCGCGTAGTGTACAACGTCGCCAGCAAACCAACCCGCTGTGCAGATCGTGTTCGAATTTTGTATCGGCAACAATGCGATTTCCACTACCTCTTCTCAGTAAAACACTGCCGATAGTTATGAACAGTTTCCGACATATCCGTTCGGACATCGATTTCGCGGGGTCGAGATGGGGTGTCACTATTTTAAAGAGAAGCTTTAGTGTCCTCACCGATGCCACTGTACACCAGTAGTACGCCCTTCAGGAAAGCCAACTTCCTCTGACGGTAATGATGAAGGATCGTGGGTGAAATGGACGAGAAAAAAATGACACCATCTTCCCGTAGGGGAACCCTGAGTAGTATTGCGAAGCAGGCATGGGGTTGATTCAAGTGCCCATTAGTTTTCAGTTCGCGTCGTTTCCGTGAGGTTGAGGTACGTAGCTACCGTTTATATTTACCGTTTGTTTCCCATGGTAACTCCACACTTTTCACTTACCGGAACTACGAAATGGGAAATTGCGTTGAGCCCATGGCTGTTTCGCATACTACTCAGGGTTCCCCTACGGGAAGATGGTGTAATTTTATTGGAGGGGGGGGGTGTATTAGAGTGGAGAGCATTAGAGAGAGAGAGAGAGAGAGAGAGAGAAGAGAGAGAGAGAGAGAGAGAGGGGAGAGGGGGGGGCGTTGTACGTGGTATGAGTTTGTCTTTATTTAAGCATTATCATCATCATGTTCAACGTAGGTGACGTCGAGCTGTGGTTGGCGTTCCACTTTGATTATGACCGCCGCACCGGTCTGTGAAATGTAAAGTCAAGGGCTGTTGTGGATGAACCCTAAAGTTTGCTTGAAGATGAGGAGTCGATGCACGTTCCCCGATGGTTGTGGGCTGCTTGTAATCACGGCCCGCCGAGACTCGCTGACGCACGCTGCTGCCGACGACGACGAAACGCCGAAGGCGCGTGAAGCCTGCTCGTCTCGTGCCGGCCCAGGAAGACAACGGCAACACTGTCGCTCCAGGAGCCCTTAAAGGGGAAGCCTGCTCGTCTCGTGCCGGCCCAGGAAGACACCGGCAACACTGTCGCTCCAGGATCCATAGAAGGGGACTGGGCGCTGAGCAAGCGAGGCATGCGCAGTGGGGGTGTGGACGGCGCAACAACGACAACCACAAGGAAGGGACATAGCGCCAACAATGAGATGCTTCGCATCTAAAACACTTTCAGTGTCCGGAATCGAACCTCGGACCCTCGAGTTAGGAAGCCGGCGTCTATCCGATTGCTCCATTCTGACAGGGTCGATGCTAACGCCAAGCAGCAGGTACCGGTTTTCTCCGTACACCCGAAATCCAAAGGTTAGGCCTACAGAGTGCATACGCGAGAGTAGCTTTGGGTATTCTAGAAAAGTGGTGCGTACTTCCAGAGTAACACATACTCCTTGTGTCGGATTGGCCAACCAAACAATCCATTACGACAAAGCTTCGCGTTCAGCCATTGCCGTCGTTAGACGGAGGGGTGCATGATATTTTCCTGGTGCCATCGCCAATTAAATTTTCCTACTCCTTTTCTGATGTTTCGTAGTTATTTCGTTCTTTTCTTTAGTTTTTTGTATACGCCAGCCCATTGCGTATTTAGTCTGCGCGAGACTACAATTAGGTCCTGGATTTTTAGCGCCGCAGCGACATCCGGGTTATAAAAGTCGTCGCAGTGGAGGGTGACGGAGTAGTTTAGACTTCCCAGGTATTTTTAGCGAGCGCCCACATTCCAACAAACGTGGGTGCTTTTACGATTTATCCTATGTCATAAAGACAGCTCCGGTCTCCGGGAGCCGAACCCACGACTACATGCGTTGAAGCACAACGCCTGAGCACTGCACCACTTTCTTTCTTCTTTCTTTCTTTCTTTCTTTCTTTCTTTCTTTCTTTCTTCTTCTTCTTTCTTTCTTTCTTTCTTTCTTTGCTTTTCTCTATTTCTTTTTCTCTTCCTTTCTTTTATCTTGTTTTGACTAAAAGCGCTAACTTTTTCTACCACTCATTCAAGTCTACCGGTTCCGCCTTTAAGCAACCACTTTCTATTTTAGGTAGAGCCAGCTATGCAGAGAACCCGACATTTCAGCGCCCAAGCGCGAAGTGGTTCGAAAGAACGAAGACACCAGGAACGGTTATGCTTGATGAAGAGGTGTTGGCACCCTGTATCCCACAAGGTTATAAAGATGCGATGTCTGCAACACCTGAAAAAATAAGGTATGCAGGGGCTGTGAAAGAAAAGAAACTTTAAAATGCAAATGAAAGCGTGAAGAATGAGAGCCCCTAGACTCTTTGTTGGTTGTATTCTAAACTTCTGAACCCACTTTCTTGTCTTAGCTCATAGTTCTGTAGACAATGCATTGTGCTTACGCCGTGTTTGTAGTAATCTCTTTTGTATTTTCGGAGGTGTTGCCTTTGTCCTGCCACTTTATACTTGTAGTCCTACAGTTCGTGAGAAAATGTGAATTGATCGTAAGCTGAAAACCTGGGTTAAAGTAAAAAAAAAATATGAAGGAAGCTCCCACTAATGCGTAAGATCTTGAAGGCAACGAAGCTGTACGCAACCTTCAAGACCATCACGACAGTTTAAGCCCACGTTTGCAGCCGATTTGCTTCTTCTTCGCTACCCTTACTCCACCTTTGTTGCTATAACGGCGAAGAAGAGCGAATCGATCGAAGCAGAACGAACGAGCGGGGATGCGCACGCTTAAACTAGGCGCCCACAGGTGCAACCTGTACGCTATCGCGCGTCCTGTGTCGAGCAGGACTCTCGAAGGAGTTTGACTCTCGCGTACTAACTCACGCCGTATACGCGTTAGTAAGACGACTTCGTAAGGTCGTACCATTGATCTACCAGACACAGGCTCAAATTCGTCCGGTACCAGTGATTTCTTTTCTTTATACGGTTATACTGAGCTTTGATAAATGCTGTAATCAACGATTGGCAAACAGCGTCGCTGTTAAAAGGAATTCTTTGTTTCAAGTTCCGACACTAACTCAGCAACAAAGCGGACGGCAATGGTGATGCTGGGGATAGGATGGTGGGATGGTAGCGGTAATTATAGCCCCGTTCATGGTGCTGATGATGATATTGTTGATGAAGATTATTCACGATGAAAAAGCACTCAAGAACAAATCCGAAAACAAAGAAAAATTCTGTAAAGCTTAGTACTGATTGAAAGAAAAAATTGGACCACTAGTGAGGACTACCATTGTCACAATGAATAAACTGAAGTCGTAATGACGCACGCCTCAGGAAGGGAGAAACAATCGTAGTCAGGCAGACTGAAAATGCATTGTCATGTAAACCGGCATAATAAAAGTTAAATTTTCCACAAAATCGTTCTTTCACACCCTATCAATGTTGCAGGTTGCTTATAAAAATAACAGGATTAGAAACTCCTGTCGACAAAACAAAACAGAAGGTACAAATAACGCGTGATCAGCACCTCATATCTATTTCCTTTAACTATAACTAGATCTCCATAACGTGTGCATCCTTTTTGTACGTGCTGATTATTCTGAGCAGCGAACGACTTTCCTTGGGAACGTAGCGGCTGCCACAGACACGCTCAAAACGCAACACGTCGTCTCTGCACGCCACGTCGTGGCTGAAATGCCACGTTGTAACCTTTCCTTTCAAAAGAAGCTACGCCAAGTTCTTCTGCGGATAAGAATATCATTTTATAAGCAAATAGTGCCGAACACCCGCTAGATTCCTCTCGTGGCTATTTTGGAGCCGAGTAATGAGGCGTGTTGTTTTGGGGTCATAGGTTTCAACGGGGACCGTGGGGTCGCGAAAAGCACCTGTAACTATTGTTTTTATTGGGTTATATCATTCCCTTTCGCTAAGTTTCTCTTCCGGCCTAAAAGAAGTGCTATAATTGATAACTACCTAAGTAATGATGGCCGACCATATATATCTTAAGAAACCCGTCTAGCGATATCCACGGATGCATAAAATGCTGAGATGTATAACGAAAGTTTCATTAAGGAGCGTAACTCTGTGGGAAGCGGTGTCAGCGATAATGACACTAAACTACAAATGATTTAAAATCACCACCCTTGTTGGCAAAACGAACCCATAGCTGAAGTTAGGTGGGCTGGTCGTCGTAATTTGAAAGTGACATTCGTTTGCTCGTTTCTCGCCTGTTACGGAGGGCTTTCGCTTGCGGTTGCGGAAAAAAAGCCGCAAACTTAGCATGCTGAAGTTCGCTGTTCGTGCCAAAAGGAAGGCCTGGGAATCGGAAGCCCGGCAGTTTGGAAACGATTAAGAAAATTATGCTCCAAATATCATCCTTTCTTTTAGTCACGCCAATAAAATGAAGTAACCTGAGATACAGTCCGCACTCTCCCCGATTAAAAGAAACACAATCTTGCAACTTTTAAAACAAAGTGAAAATATTGGCGAAATTGCTCAATACTGCCATATGCCACGGACTACCCGCTTCAAGGGTTAATTTTCAATTTGTGCATTCTGGTCACAAAATGGAGAATACATTTTACCAAGATTGGCACACTCAGTAATTTCACAATTATCTTCACTCTGCTTTAAAAGTGTCACGAGTGTGCTTTCTTTATTTTCTTCGCGCCGTCGCAAGGCCTACAAAGTATACGCGAACAATTTGCATCACGACAGGCAAGAATACTGTGCACAATCCTTTCACGAAATCAGATATAATTTCTGCGCTGAAATGGTACACGAAAGAAAAATGAGATAAAGAAAAGGCCCAGCCTTTTTTTTAACACTAACTTTATACTGGCGTTTTGCTTCGGCCTGGTGATTACGTAGGCGTGCCTGACGGTAACCTCCAGAAAGCAATCAATGTGGTTCTTGTCTTACAAAAAAAGTCCACATGGATAGAACGGTACCGACTAGGCAGTGGTATCATCACAAATGACCGATCGCAAGAAATAGTTCGAACTCTGCATGTTGGGAACGGAAAAGAACGCCCATATGTTTAAAATCGTTGAGTATACAGGCTTTTATTTTCTGTAATATCGAGCTGGGAAGCATTTCTCCCCCAACAGTAATGGTAGAGGAAAGTAATGGGCAGCGTTCATACATGCCACAGCAATCCTCCTTTAACAAGCCGAAATATCAATGTATTAGCAGGCAGGAGTAGCTAAGTGCTGCTGCGGCTGCATCAAGACTTCCGCCAGTACGGAACGAAAACGGAATCCATTGCTTCTTGCAGACCTTCATACCTACCATCGTACGCGGGAAAAAAGGCCAGCTCGAAGAGGAATCCTAGTTAAACTTCGTTTACATTTGTCGCCAATTCGACGCATCCTAACGTTTTGAGAGGTTGGGCTCGTTGTGTTTTTGCTACATATACCACATTTTTTTCTCTTCTCTTTCCTCTACCACCTGGAGCCAGGGTTGTCTCAGGGCCACCATCTAAGTGTGGAAATAAAGCAAGAATACAGCAACAATGAAATGACTTTCGCTGTATCTAATTAATTTCAATTTTTCTGTGTCCGTGCGTGCGGGCATGTCGCAGACATTTAAGGCCAGTTCGGGGGAATAAATGGCGCTTATTTACGCCGTGGGTCGAGCTCACACCGCACGGATTCAGAAACAAAAATTATGAGTTCGTGACCATGACTTATTTTCATCATAAAAAAAAGTAAAACGAGAAGAAATAAAATTGTATACCTGTTTTCGTGTAGGCCTTTTATGAAATCTAGCTATTTCTTTCGTAATTACAGACAGTGGAACGTTCAGCATGCTTCGTAAAATCTGTCTCAACTTGAACCGGCAAGCCTGAAGAGTACAAATCACTTGAAGATAAATATTCAGGGGGGTCAAGTAGTCTGACGATCGGTCCCACGCCCACATTCCCTCTTGAGGCAGCACGGGCCAATGCGATGCTTTGCAGAGTGTGGAGCATAATGCGAACTCAAGAAGACAAAGCTGTACCAGGCGGGAGGCGTTGTTTGCACTTGATCTCACCCCCACAACAGTGGTTCTGGTAGGGAGTGAGCCGGCAGTAACGTTTACGTCGGTTGGGTAAAACTCAAGGCAGACTACTCGTGCAACTCACTGAGAGCAGTGGTCCTTGATTTTTACTCAATCGATCTAACCGTAACCTCTTCTTCCCTACTCAGAATCACTGTAGTGGTAGCGAGATCAAGTGCAAAAAACCTCTCCCAGTACCAGGCCCTTACCAGCGTGCGGACAAGGGGGACAGAGCCATGCCGTGAACAACTAGGAATTGCTAAAAGCTGCGCGCCACTATGGTAGGATTATCTGCATGTTTGTTTGGTTCTTAGCTTTCTTGTCCCTGCCGGCCTGCACAGTACCAAGGTTGACTCTAGCATTGGACGTCCTTCTTGGCTTGCTCGGGGAAGCGCCAACCGCCATTAGAAACAAGCCCTGCTTGGCGAGTCATAAATTTCAAACTTAATTTTTATAACGAATCTCTTAAGCACCCGCTCCTGTGGTTTCGCGTCGCCGTCGCCGTAGGAAACGGCGGAAGGATTAGATGAGGTAGCAAGTCGAGTAAGTAAAGCAAAGGAGAAAGTATGGCAAAAGTGTGAAGCGGGAGGGCGGTATGCCAAGGCGGCGAGATATGGTCCCTGGTGGCGACGCGATACGAGAGAATGCCAGAGTATAGCGCGGTTGTGCGTTCACTGACAAAGGGATAACTTCCTAAGACGCAGCAGGTATGCGCCGTCACCGAGAAGGCCGCAGTTCTCTCTGCATTCAAATTTCGCATTAGGAAGTATCACAATCGTCAGCCAACCTTTTTTTTTTTTTTTTTCATTGCGCGAAGTAATGAACCCAAGGAAGTATGAAGACGAGCGCTCGTCTGTTCCTGTCATCGTGGTCATTACGTTGTGCAGGTAAATTTTAAAACGCAGCGAACTATCATTTTCCACCTTAGGCACAGCACTGACGCTAGTTGTCACGCATACCTTTTTATCCCGAAAATAAAATGGACCTCAGAAAGCTGTTCAGACTCAGAAACTTACGTAACGCAGTATGGTTCATATAAAACAACTTGTGATGTAATAACATATAATATCTTGTTTCGTCAACAATTAAAAGTAAACCTGAAGGCCTGTCGCAGGCAAATAGAAATAATTTAATTTAAAAATTCATTTCTGTACTTTTGTTCGAGTAATATGCGGGTTTGACGAGGAAAGGAATTCTGTCTTTTGTTTTTATCCCCCCTATTTCCTATCATGGGCGTCGGCAGGGCCCGCAAGGCTGCGCGAAGCGGTTCCAAGTCTTGCTACAAGCTAAATACCATGAAACAAATAACACCACGTCTGCCCGCAATGAAAGATCTTAGATGATTTAAAGCTTCATTATACCAGTTCCGTAAGAAGTGCCGGTCACTCAGGTTGGAAAACAACGTTAATTTTTCACTTCTCACCGCTTCCCGCAATTCTCCCGCGTACGTTTACGAAACAGTCATAGCTCGTGCTTTAATGCCCTGCGTGATAAAACAAACTACGTCATGTCCGGCCACTGAAGACGTACGTAAGAATACGAAGTTTTATGAAGCTGTGTGACGGGAGATATGCCTTGGTCGGACGCTTGACAACGACGCTCCTTTTCACGCTGGGCAATCTTGAGGTGGTGAAGGTGGGTCTGCTTCGCTGTATGTGTTCATACACAGCAAATGTATGGACGCGCACGGTGATAAAATAGGCCCCGCAATAAACAGGAAGTGCGGATTCCCCTCATTTCAAGCGACCGTGTGGTGAGTACTGTTTACGGTGTACACATATGAGAGTAAGCATTCCGAAGCAATAAACTCCGCGAAACACAAGTAATGCTGCCGTTTCCAACGTCCGTATACTTTCCAAAACTGAACACCTCTGAACGGTGCCGGAGAAGGAATTAAGATTTGAACAAACGTCTCTACCAGCCATTTTAAACGAAGCACCGAACGAAGGAGTTTCGGGGACCATTGAATTACCTCCGACACAACGCACTGTTTTATACTTTCACCTCGTGTTTTCTTTACCTGGGCTGGTTGGCATGCAGTTTCTTCGGATCTGGTAGGAGTTGCCGTGCAAGCCATCCGGCTACGTCAGCATTTTAGCCCTGCCATAAATTTTCCTAACCACGCTCCTCTTTCACTCGGCTTCCTATATCCCAGCTCTTCCTTTATTCCCCGTCCTTCTGCACACACCGTCTAAAAAAGTATCTTCCCAATACTTTCCTCACCCGATTTAATGCAAACACTTGGAAACGTGTCTGTGCGTGTGCGTTCACGAGCGTAATAAAATCCGGTCGGTCGTTACCGTTTACTGCTGCATTTCAGTGTGTATGGTTAAGTACTCGCTACGCCTTATCGAGGAGTTTTGCTTCAGTCAAGTGCGCTTGCGATGCAGTGTAGACGCATTCCCGTTATCCTCTTATCCCAAAACCCTGTGATCATCCCTCACGCCAAGTCCCTTATCGCTTTAATATGCACGCACGGTGGCTACCAGCGACATCTCCGGTCACCGGCGGCTGGCGGCGTAGAGATGGAATAAGGCTAGTGTATAAAACTAAGCTAGTATATGGACAGCCATCGTAGATCCGTAGCGATCTTAGTAGAATAGGCATGTTTTGACGAAGTCTGGAAGAGGTCTTGAGTGTGTACTTGATCCTATCGCGTCGGATCAAGAGCGCTGGTGCTAAGAAGCACCCCGTTTTTTTGTCACCCAACTCTTGGTTTATGCATAAAATGCAAACATGCAGCATAGTCGAACCTTTGTATTCTTTAGCTGCTTGAAAAATCGACACCACAACTATGGACACCGCCATAGAGAGGCATGGATGTGAGCCACATGCCAGATTAAGCTTTAACAAATGGGCTACAAGGGCGGCTCCGGTCGCCGAATGCAATAAAAAAAAGTGCGCTAGCCGAATTGACTAGCGCTGCGTGTGTAATCCAAGGTTGAGGTTTCGATCTTCACATGGGGTGGGCGTTTATTTTCTTGACTTGAATAACAGTCGAACTAATCCCCCTATTGTAAACCTGGCGCTCGGGTGCGTCGGAACGAATAGTGCAGCTCAGTAAACAGTAATTAAATGAAATTCCTTTGTTTTTACTCTTTAAGTGTTTTAGTTCCTTTTATGTGGAGGTGCCTCAAAAATTAAATGGAGCAGAGCGTCCCGTGATAAGAATATTTTCAATTTTATCACGAGTACGGATTTTTGTGCGAGTTGGTGTTCATTGCAGAAGAATTCATAGCGAATGAAAAATGAACCAGCTCTGCAAAATGACTGACCCCTAACGCAAAATGCGTGTAGTACGTGAAAATTGGAGCATCTCCACTCCGTGGATGATGGCGAGGGTGCGGAGTACGGGAACTCGAAATGACATCCAAGTTGCGCCCCGAGTGACATCCGATTTGCGCCCGACCGTCATTATATTTGAGCCGTTAGTTGCCCCTAGATTATTCCCTAAATGAAACTGCAACTCACGGCTCACATTGAATTTGGCTTGATTTTCGCTTGATGGTGGTGTTCGCATGGATGGACGCGGACAGACATTGGGAGGTCCTAAGGTACTCCGCACCGTTACATGAGAGGGAATAAGCCGTTTGACTCTCCGGTACTAACTCACGGTCGTAGCCCAGTGGATAAGACGACTGACACTAACTCTGTCTGGTCTACCAGACAGAGGCTCAAATCCTGCCGGTGCCTGTGTTATTTTTTGCCATTGTAAATGCTATGCGCACGGACGCGGACGGATATTGTGCGGTCGCAAGGTACTCCGCACCTAAAACAGCATCAAAATGTGCGGTAGGGATGGTATATTAAATTCCGCTGTCGGCGGAAAAGCAATATATCGGGCACACCGGCCGATGCCTTAACGACCGCTTGAGACAGCACAGACGAAACGTTAGCAACCACCGAGATGGTCATTTGTATGTCCACTTCCACGACTGCGGCTGCGTGCCACTGTTTCAATCATGCGTTTTACCGAGCGAAACTTAAAGAGCAGCCGGTACGAGAGATTGGAGGCAGAATTGATTGTGAAAGCGGGTTGGACGTGTGTGAGCATGCCGTCGTTAAGGTTAACAGATAAGGTGTCCGCATTTCTTCGCATGGCTGCAACACGTGGGTAATGGCGGTGAGAGGGCCAGAAGTGTGGATATATATGGATGTATCTTCCCAATACAAACTAGTTGAAAGTAGCGCTCCGTGGTGTCTCTGTCCTCTTTTAGATGCGACGCTCAGAGCATCTCTTGTCGGCGGCCCTGTCCTTCCTGCGTGCGTCGGCTGTTGTCCGCG
Source organism: Haemaphysalis longicornis (assembly GCA_013339765.2). Lineage (NCBI taxonomy): Eukaryota > Metazoa > Arthropoda > Arachnida > Ixodida > Ixodidae > Haemaphysalis > Haemaphysalis longicornis. The sequence continues at coordinate 154,060,228 of CM023451.1, forward strand.
GCGTGCGTCCGTTGTCCGCAGCCACTCTCCCGCTCTCCTCTCCGATAGCGAACACTCTCTCGCGAGGGGCATTGGATTGGATTCGATTGGATTGGCTTGGCTTGGCTTGGATTGGATTGGATTGGATTAAAGTGGATTGTGTTGGATTGTGTTGCGTCATAGCCGCGGCAGACGCACTGGCGCCGGCGCGTGCCCAGGTGAGAGCGTGTGTGGCCCAGCGCGCTCTCACTCCGCCGGTGGGCGGCGCTGCGCGCGGTGCTGCGCATGTGCAGTACTCTCTCTCTCCACGGTTTCCTCTCCTTCGGGCGCGCTGCGCATATATAGTGCCTAGAATATAACCGGTGTGCCGCTCTCCGGCGGCCTTTCGGTCGACGGTTGCTCTCCGCTTGCGCTTGAACCCCCTCAGCGTCGCATCACACCAGGGTTCCCGCGAGGGGAGGTGGGCGTAATTTTTCTTGTCCTCTTTCTGCAGGCGCTATGAATTCTTTTATTTTATGCGGCTGCCGGCATAAATAAACATGCGCGGCCCAAGTTTTTTTGTGGAATAAATTTCGTGACAAGTCACTTATAGGTTCCTGGCAAGGCACATTCCCGGAAAATCCTCTCAAAATCTCCAATTCTTGCTCCGTTTACTTTTTGGAGCACCTGTACATGTATTTGCCTCTGTTTACTATTTTATCGGGAACTTTACTCGTTTTTATGCCTGTAGTATCGAACATAACCCATGACTGAATTTTGTAACTGCCTTCCTATTTACTTATTGCCTTGAAAGGGGCATTAATGATGATGTAAATGATGACGATGATAATAATGAAAATAATAATAATGTTGAGAATGATGATGACGATGAGGATGACGATGACGACTCCCGCAACTGATGTTGACCTCAGAACGAAATAATCGCATTCTATTCACACCACCGTCAAATTATAATCTGAAGCTTTTTTGTACCAGAAACATAAAAGCAGGCTGAAACTTTTATTCGTGTTGTGCAACCATTAATGTTGCCCCACATTGTTGCGTGGAAGCTGAACAGAAGCGTGAAACTGAAACTGAAAATAGCGTGCCAGAACATGCACCGTCATATAGGGCCGTGTTCTGAGTCCCTCCTCCACTCCATTTGCTTCCTCCACTCGGCTGAGGGAGGATTCCGCCGTGCGTACGCATGGGGAAGTCAATTTCAAGGGTCTCCTCCACTGAAGGCTTGAGTTGAGGAAGGACTCAGAATACCTAGGGATATTCACGAAGAGGAAAGTTGGCTCCGAGGAAATTTAGCTGCAAGAGCTTCTTCGTTCTGGCCGGACGTCATCAATATTGTACAATGCAGAAGTCGTTTATCTAGAGACTGCCTCCGTTGCGCAAAAAGAAAACTTCGTTAACTCGCGGCTACCATCAAAGAGTGAGATGTACGTAGATGGTGTAGTGTGCGTGAAAATGCGACTAAACCGAAAAAAATAAACGCCGAAGAATTATGAATGTAGCCTGGGGTCGTTTCATCATACACCACACAGCTTTCGTAAGCTAACGTATTTTTTTTGTTGTTTCTTCACTCTTTTTTAAAAGAGAAACATCGTCCTAGTTCTTCCTTCCTCCCACGTTGATGGCCATGAATTTTTAAGGTTGAGTGCCTTGAACTGCCGTTCTTTTGGAGAGCGGTGGTATTGATAATTCATTGGATTTAAGGAGCTGTTTAATTAACGCATCTGCGTTCACTAGTGCGCGGGAGAACACAGGGTCTTGAAAATTTCACCAGCCTTTCGTTGAGAGATCGATCGCCACAGCATCCATCGAAAGGACGACGCGTTCGCTGTCATTCGAATTGCGTCGACGTCGTCACATCTTCCACACACTTTTCTCTTTACCTTGCAGCTCGAGTGGAAGAAAACCCATTCTCGTCCGGAGCAACAAAACTGGCAGAGGCAAGCGGGGCCACCCACCCCGACCGTATACTAAACCATGGCTCACTGAGCTTCACGGTTGTGCGCTTCGAATAAAAGTTGACCCAGAGCCGTCCGGGCGGAGATTCGGCTGCCTTTTTTTCTTTTTTAATCCACTCATTTTGGGCTCTTTTCCTCGCTTGTGCGTGAACAATTTATTGTTGCGCGTACATGACGCAACCATGGCTCAAGGCATGGACAGTATTTGTGGGATACTTAGTCTTTGCTCCCTTAACCATCAGCGCCGGCGTTCACTCGCCGTAGCCTAATGGCCTAGACCATAAAAAACAAAGTCGGTGTAGCGGTTCCCCTCTGATAGATGGTGCTTCGAGTCGTTTTATTTGGACGTGCTACTTCAGTTGTAAAGGTTAAGTACTGTGGTTTACGGTGAGTGGCACTCCGGCTGATGTCGACCGAATTACAGCTACGTTTAATCCGCCCACTACGTATGGTTTGTTCTCTTCGCTTTTTTATAAGCCCACGTATTGTGAACGCAAGTATCTTTGTTTTCTATTTGGGTCTGGTGCGACCGAGGGAAACATACTGCGGCACGCACCTCTAACTGAATGCAGCCTGTGATATGGATTAGTGTCTTGAAACGCGAGTCCTGCGTGTAATAGCTTGCGGGATCATGAACTCTTAGCTGCGTGCACTGCGGGTCGGTGAAAACGGTTCCAAGCAATAACCCGCCGCAGTGACCCAGTCACTAAGGCGTTGTGTTGCTGAGCCCAAGGACGCGGGTTCGATTCCCGGCGGTGACGGCTGCTTTTCTGATGAAGGCGAAAGAAACGCCCCTGTGTTCCAGATTTCGGCCGACGTTAAAGATCCAAGGTGGACAAAATTAATTTGGAGCTATCCATTACGGTGCGCCCCATAACCTGTGTAGTTACGGCGCGCTAAACCCCATAATCAATCAATGCCAAGCAATATTGACTGGTACCCGACCACTGTGTATGTGTCAAGCATAAGTCGATGGCCGACTTGCTCAAAATATAGCCAAACAAATAAAACCGCTTGGTCAAATGTAGAGTCTGTCACACCCCCAAAGCAATACACGTTGTGCTCCAAAGATGCCCAAGACTTTTTGTTACATCAAAAACTCATTTACGAATTACCTCACCAAATCTTGTGTGAGGACCAACTTGATTGGACTGCGATGCTTCTAAGTCGCCCTTTCCAACGGGCACGCAGAAAATGTAGGATTATTCACATATATTTTTTAATTCTCTTTTTGCTTCTGGTGTTTGTTTCCTTCGGTACACCATTTAAACATACTCGGTCATCGGTACCAAACACTTGTTCTAAAGCAGTTTCGGTCTGCACTCACCTCCCAAAAGATTGCTTCTACCGAACGTTATATAGCACGCCGTTTGGAGAGCGCTGACCACGCATACATGGTATGGGACTGAAATCAACTCGTTAATGCGGAGAGCCCCATCCCCTCCCCAATTTGCCGCAAGCCCTGCGTTTGGAGCGATGGCTCGCTGGTCCCTAGTGCACATTATGTCAAGCCACGTTTGGACCAGCGCTACAATGGTTATGCAGGGCATTCTTATGTTGGAACTTAAAGTGATGCCCAATGTGGCCAATATCGACAGCCTTAGCCCCGAACAGCAATCCTTAAAAAAATTTGGTTCATGACTGTTTTCTTCATTTGGTTTTCCGCAAGATATGTGAGTGGCTGACACGACTTCAGACAACATCGCCACCTCTTCAGTGCGGACTTTTGGGTTTCTCACGTGGCGCACTCAAACAAACGTTCGTGGCCAATTTTCCCCTTTCTTTCTTTCTTTTTTTCTCCGCGTTTCTACCCAGCCACATCTACGTCCCACCGCGAGTAGCCGCGTATAACATAACGGCAAAAATAGCGACTTTTTTCTCTCAAAATTCTCTGCCTTTCTCTCTTTCTCTCTATCTCTTTTTCCTTCTTTGGCATGCGTTTCGCTAGTTTTTCGCAAGAGTCCGGAAGAAATGAAAGCAATGGAGCTTCATGGATGGCGGGACGTTCATCCAAAAAATATTTTCTTACCTCGAAAAAATTTTCTTTTCTTACTAGATTTCTTCAACAACCATTGGACAAACGGCACCCTCCCTCCGCAATGGCGGCACGCAGATATATCACTAATTCCTAAGCCCAACAAGCCAATCCAGCTCTCCAACCTTCGCCCCATCTCCCTCACCTCCTGTCTCGGTAAACTCTTAGAACGCATGGTTCACACCCGCCTCACTACTCACCTTGAAGACAACGACCTATTCCCTCACACCATGTTCGGCTTCCGCTCACACCTCTCAACTCAAGATGTTCTCCTACAGATCAAAGAGCAAGTCATCGATCACCTCAGCAAAATTCATCCCAGTGCCATCTTAGCCCTCGACGTAAAGGGCGCTTTTGACAACGTCGCACATCAGGCCACCTTAGAAGGACTTCGAGAAACCCAGTGCGGTGCGTGTACATACAACTACGTGCGGGCCTTTCTTACCGACCGAACTGCCACCCTTGGCATTGGACCACTTCGATCTGACACATTTCGCACTCCTCCAAGGAACACCACAAGGATCAGTTATATCACCCCTCCTCTTCAACATCGCTCTCCTCAAGCTCCCACCTCTCCTTCAAACCATTCCTGGTCTCCACCATGCCCTATGCGCTGATGATTTAACTCTTAGGATGACCACCGGATCTCCTGGCACACAACAAGGTACCCTACAACAAGCCATCGACTCCATTCTCGCTTATCTCCGCCCTCGAGGCCTCACATGTGCCCCCAGAAAATCAGCACTCCTCCTCCTCCGCTCCCGAACTCGTGGGTGATGTCCAGTTCCCATACCCGATCCTGCTCCAACAATCGGTTCCATACCCACTCCTAAAGTACACACCCTTCGTATACTCGGAGTCCAATTCCATCAAGATGGCTATGGCGCTGCAGTTCTTCCCCACCTTCAAGCCACTGTCACCCAACTTACCCATCTCATCAAACGCATCACAAACCAACGTCAGGGCCTCAAAGAAGACGATACAATACGAATAATTCAAGCACTTTTAATTAGTCGCATCACTTATTCCACCCCATACATCGCCCTCCAACCCAAAGAACGGGAGAAAGTCGATATATTAATTCGAAAAGCTTTCAAAATTGGACTTGGCCTCCCCGCTCAAACCTCTACCTGTCGTTTCTTCCAATTCGGAATCCACAACACCCTCGAAGAACTCCTGGAAGCTCAACGCAACAGCCAACTCACCAGACTCCTCCTTACCACTACCGGCCGACACGTCCTCCTGGTATCGGATACCCGACCCCACCTGCTTCACAAGCGCTTCAGCGCATTCCGTCTTCAATCCGGTCCCACATTACTGTATCGAAAATTCCTAACAATATGCACCCAGAATTCAACCAAGGTGGAAGGCTGTCCCGGGTTAAGCATCTTCGATCACAATTCCACTTTCACCCCGATACTCGCTACACCGACGCCGCCCTCTACCCCACACGCCAGGCTCATGCTCTGGCGGTTGTAACTCAGAAGGCACACTTCTCACCTCCCTCACAACTCTCTCGACATCAACCACCACTGCCGAAGAAATTGCCATAGCCATCGCCGCTACAACTGGCTCCGAATACCTTACAATAATAACAGATTCCCAGCAAGTCTGCCGTAACATTCAACGTGGACGCATCTCACTTCCCGCATTACGCATACTCGCATCAATCAATCCCCTCCCCGAGCTGTACATCGTCTGGACCCCTGGCCACTCGTCCCTCGAGGGAAATGAGGCGGCTCACGCCGCTGCCCGCGCCCTTCCACACCGGGCATTTCCCTCAAGAAACAGAACCCACGGTCCTGCCTCCTCCACCTCCCGCTGTTGCATCACGCTAACCACGACATCCGGCACCATTATCGCAACCTTCGCCTCACTTTGCCTCAACCTCACCTCAACTACCCAGGAAGAAGCAGTCATCTTGGCGTCGATTACAAACAAACACATATTACAACAACGCACCCATCCTCCACGCTATCTCCCCTACCAATACACCGCTCACCTGCCAATTCTGCCCCTCTCTTAATACTACCTACCACATGGTGTGGGCCATAAAAACACCCCATCGCTTAACCCCCAATTTCCAGACCTTCCCCAGAGCAGTGGGAGGGCCTGCTGGACAAGCCCCCGTCGCGCTGACCAGATCTTTCTGGTCACCCGTGCCAGGAGCTGCAGCCAAGGCCCAAGGGGTACCTGGAACTGAGCGAAACCAACCCCACCGAGTGACGGCTCACCACACCATTTGCTCTATTATATGTTCCTATCTCTCTCTCTCTTCTGGAAAAAGGGATTAATGGCCGTCTTCAGGAGCTCACTTCGTGTTTTTCTTTCGACTTTTTTTTTTTTTTTGCAAACTGCTGAGCCGCGTGATTGAAGGCTTGTATTCCTTCGTTCGAAGGGTGCCGTGATGATACCATCAATTTTATCACGCCCCCGCATAGGGCGGGCCACATTGGTGAGTGACCTGCCGACAGGGCACAGCCACTCATCGCCGAGCAGGCTGCAAAAAACGTCATCACGCAGCGAAAAAGAAACAAAAATACTAGGGAAGGAGAGAACCATACAGAAAAAAAAAACGAAGATGCATTGATAGATAGAAAATGTTAAGTGTAAAAAGAATAAGGACGCAAGCTCTTCCGAGCTACGGGGGTACAATTTAGCACTAAAATGCTAGCCGCCCGATAGCAGGCATGGCGGTAAATACACGCTGGCAAACCGGCGCAAAGAGTTCTCATTCTTTGTAAGAACGGAATACGTGAGCAGCAAGGTCATGTCGCGGAAAGCGGGCATTCTGCCAAATGGTCAGACTACGATGCCTGTCCTTCCCGCCCTCACATTGCGCCCCCTCCGGTAAACTTAACTACGTCCCCACCTTGTAAGCGTTGCAAATGGACTCAGCGCACCCAAAAAGAACAGGTAAAGGCAAGGAAGCGCATGTCTTTTTTTCGGTTTTCGTTGTCTCCTGTTTCTCTCACCTCTCCTTTTTCTTTACCCTGCCCTCCTCCCTCCCTCCCTCCCTCCCTCCCTCCTCCTCCTCCTCCTCACCCTCGCCTCTCTCTCTCTCTCTCCTCTCTCTCTCTCTCTCTCTCTCTCCTCTATCTCCTCTCTCCTCTCTCTCTCTCTCTCTCTCTCTCTCTCTCTCCTCTTTAACTAGTTCGCCTTATCGCTCTTTACCTCTTGTTTCAAGAGCAGGGTTTTTCAAGAAAATCTAAGTTTCACAATTCCCTCCCCAACAATCCTGCAATAAATATAGAAACAAAAATATTAACTAAAACACACGACCGTGAAAACGTATGCACTGCTCAACTACTGCGTCAAAGTTCCCTACAGAAAACTTCCTTCGCTGCGACAAATCGTAACTAAAACTGTCCAGAAAATATCTAATAGTTTTATTTTAACACTATCTGGCGAAGGAAACTATATGGAAAACTTCCGCAACAATTAGATATTCCTCGCGTGAGTTTTGTTTTCTTCGGAAATTATTCGGGGAAGAAAGAAGCAAATAAGAGGCGAAAATGGAATAAAATCGAGTAGAACAGCAGTATTTTACTCAATTAGTTCTATTCTATAGGAATGGTAGAAGAAGAAATTGAATAGAGCAGAAAGACATGTTCCCGTCATAAGCATCTTAGGAAGTTCATTTGCTAGCCTTGAGCACAAAGCACTTACAGCGGCTACGGCAGGGACGTTACCGAAAAATACATAGCAACTAGAAGAAGTTACCAGCTTTAAAAGCAATCAGAGCAGTTCCACATTCCTGCGCGAAAACCTGGTCGGCATCTAAAAACGTTTTTCAATTGCGAGTGAGCATGCAGTTTGGGAAAAAGCAAAAAAAAAAAAAAGCTAGTAGCTAACCGCGACAGTTCCTTAAATAGGGCAGTGGCTTTAGTAAAGATGGCGGCAAAAAGTTCGATGTTTATAAGTGTCCCTGGCTGTCAATTGATTTCTTTTCTTCTTTCTTTTGGGGGGGGGGGGGGGGTGTTCTTGTGGTGGTGACTTTACAATTGTGATAGGGTTTCGTAGTAACTCAGAAGATTTTCATTGCAGAGGCTTCGAAATGCGAGCATCACTGTGCTCGCTTTTTCCGCAGACAGGAGCACGGCTTTTGCCTTGCCGCAGTAATTTTTCTCAGCCGCGACCATAATGAATCGACACCTATAATTTTACTACTAGTAGTTTTTGCACTTCCATTCTTACTGTTTGCAAGCCCTCTTCTTGTGGTTTGTCGCCGGAACGATTACGGAGAACCCCCACACCGAGGGAACGAGCTCAAAAGAAGAAGAAAAAAAAAAAACGGCAGCCTCCCCGTGAGAACCAATTTAGCCGAAGGTGATTTGTAATGCCTAACGACGTCTCATTCGTAATTCCGTTCGCACTGACGTGAATTTTTCCGGGCCCCGGGAACATAAAAGCGGCAGCAAAGCTCGTAAATAAAATGGGATAAAATGACGCGCCAGCTTGGAATAACGCCGCTAGCGATATAAATGTAATGTGGCAATTGAGGAAAAATGGTCCGAGTTTTGACTTTCTCTTGCTTCAACATTTTACTGATATGGGTGCGAGACCTAAGTGAAATCAATGGGGGCACGGCGCAGGAGCGGAAGAGGTGCGAAAGCATTTGCTCATCCCCGAGAAGCGGAGTGGGCATACGTTTAAGGCACTGTTTTTCTGGGCTAGCACCAGGAAACGCCACATTACAGGTAAGTGCGTTGGAAAGCAGTATTGCAAAGACCTTTCTTTCTTTCTTTCTTTCTTTCTTTCTTTCTTTCTTTCTTTACCTCGTTCCTTCCTTCTCGTTTGTTGTTTCTTCCTTTGTACCTTTGTTTGTTTCTGTTTCCTTTTCTTTGATCCTTTCTTTCTTGATTTCTTTCGTTTTTCTTCTTTTAGTTCCTCTCTCTCCTCTTTTTTTTTTTTTTTACGAAGACTAGCCCTTCAATTACGTTGCTGCATCTAGGCGTCAGGCACTAAATAAGGTTAACCTGTGTTGTGAGCTCGTCGGAACAAAAAAAAATGTGCAACACCATCTTTAAAAGTTAGCCTGACCTTTCTTTGTTTCGAGGAAGGAAGCAACTAAAGCGAGTAGCTAAGTTATAACCAATCCTGTCAGTCCGCATCACGATGATTCAATTTTGCTCTTCATAGTGACAGGGTGTACGACGGCACAGGGAGAGCGGTGATTTTAAATTTTGTGATATTTTTAGAAATTCGTGAGGGCGTTTTTGTTTTTTGTTGTTGTTTTTTACAATAATTGTTATTCTTCCCTTGGGGCTCGGGAGAGCGATACAAGCGTCGGCGAGATAGGTAAAGACGGGAGCCTTCTGCTTTAATAAAGAAGACGTTGCCCGAAAAACTACAAAAGAGAGCGAAACAAGCGTCGACGAGATGGGTAAAGACGGGAGCCTTCTGCTTTAATAAACAAGGAGTAACCCGAAAAACTACAAGTGCACGAAAGGGTGCCCGTGTTATAGACGCGAACGGCGAAAAAAAAATACAGTGACGGCGCAAACAAGTCAGCGCGCTTGTCCCCTCGTCCTCGTTTCTCACCTGTCTGTCGTCATAGACTATCGTGCTATCGCAATCTCTCGTCCTTTGTCGCTCGGAAAGAAACAGTGAGATGGCCTCGGGTCCTCTATAGAAAAACAAAAAAACAGGAAGGAAATATCCTAAATAATTTGGGGATAGAGAAACAGGGGTGGCTCATGTTGTATACTCTCGGCAACGCACTTTAGGTTTAAAAGCAATGCACACATCGTTTCTGCGGACGCAGTTATGCTCATTTTCAAGGCATGACGGGGAAGGTGGATGAAATTTAACGCCCAAAGCATGACAAGTCGGCCGTGGGGCACAAAACTGAACCGCCTCTAAGCGAGGAAACAATGGGGATGACTGCCGCGTGCGTGTTTTGGTGACGTTGATGTCAGGTTCTTGGCGTTGCTTTATGCATTATTTTACACTGGCAAAAGTTTACGCGTCTATTACTGCGACCCACAAACTACTCGCTTTGGGAGTTCACAACACGTGGGAAGAGCTGCAAGAAGCCCCACAATCAGCTCAACTACGGCGCGTGCAATTGACTCCCACAGGCCGACAGGTCCTTGCAGCATTAGGACTCCGTCCGATACCCCCGAGGGAACAAAAAGAACGCATTCCTCTAGCCCTGCGAGACGGCATCCGGGGTGGCCCCAATACCTCGCAATATGCACGCCAACTACCACCTTGGCCACCGGGCTGCCCGTGCTCGAGCCCTGACTGCGCGATACGGGAAAGGCCCCACCGCCCTATACAAATGCTACCCCCTACCCTGGGCGTGCCGGCCACGTAGCCTGTGTATTTACTCATACTGGCCAAAGCGTCAATGCCTCCACTAATACCACAAGCTCAATCGATGTCGCCGAAGAAATAGCCATTTCCCTGGCCGCCATTTCCCGCCCTGACACAGTCACCATCCTCACCGATTCGCAGACAGCCTGCCGAAACTACCACATTGGCCGAATTTCTTCATCAGCCCTTCACATCCTCAAAAAGTGCTCAACGACCCCTGACATCCGCATCGTCTGGGCTCCTGGAGACGCCGCCATCCCCGGCAATGAAGCGGCTCACGCCACGTCTCGCGTCTGATACACCGAGCCATTGCCGACGGTGGCCGATGTCTACCCCTTCAAGATCAACCCCACCAACTGAGTGGCTACACGGAGTTTCTCGCTCATTACTGGCAAACTCGCCGTCACCTCCCACCACCACACTGGCGCCTCTCTAGAGAGGAAGCTACGACTTGGCGGCGCCTCCAGACAATACCTACCCACATCCCACCCGCCTCCACCTCCTCTTCCCCACCCAACACCCTTCCCTCTGCGCTCACTGTCCCCAGTCTGGCACCCTCTACCATATACTATGGGAGTGCCAACTTACTCCAGACTTGCCCCCAATTACAAACCCCACCTACGAGCAGTGGAGGGCTTCCCTCGCTAGCCCAGACCCGGATACCCGCTCAGCTTGGTGACCCGAGAAGGGAGGGCCAGCCGAAGTCAAGGCATCCCGGACTAGGGATGCCTTCCACGGAGCGAGGCCCATTCATCAGCCTCTGCTCGACAAAAAAAAAAAAAATCTATGCTCTCTCTCTCTCTCTCTCTCTCTCTCTCTCTCTCTCTCTCTCCATCCCTCCTCTCCTCTCTCTCTCTCTCTCTCTCTCCTCTCTCTCTCTCTATTACAGACTGCCAAATTATTCGCTTGATGTTCCGTTCGTACCTTACACGTAGCTTAGTTAAATGCACATAAAGTAAGCAACTTCTGATGACTTGTACACCCTAAGCCGCTTTAATGGCCCCAATATTCCTTTTCCTCTCGAAAGGACCGTATTTTTGTGTGTATAACCCGTACCAAAAACACGAAAATTTCACTGGCAAAGTAGGGGTGCGGATAATACGCGGGGTTTTCTCTTTAGTGCAGCTACCACGGCAATGCGCGTTGTGCCGTGAAGATCCTGCGAAATAACACTGACTACGCCTTCCATGCCACTGATTGCGCAAAACATACAACGTGAAGGAAAAAAAAAAAAACAATGACGAACGCACTCTAACAACTGAATTTTATTAGCGAATTGTCACTTTTGCCTTGCGGTCAGTTATCCTACTGGCTAAATATACGTTTTTTTTCTGTCTACATAGTATGTGATCTGTTGCTTGAGCAGTAGCTTTGGTGAAGCCTTTCCTGTGTCAAATGTGCAAGCAATACGCGATCATTTTTGCCCCGGCATGTTGAAAGTAGGGGTGCGGATGATGGGCAGGGGTGGGTTATACGCGCGTAAAATACGGTAAAACAATTCAAACTGCCATATATTAGCATTCAGGAACCACAATGCCAAAACAACCATCTACAAGGGAATTTTTCTCTGGATTAAAAAAATGATTTTGCTTCCCATCATGCGAAATGGTTATACATTGCAGAAGTAATGGATTCCGTGTGCACGTGTGTTATGGAAACATAATCAACAGACGATGTTTTATAGCGTGGAGCACTATGTGACAGACAAGAAAGCGGCAGCACGCGCCTTCACCATACAAAATTCCTTTAATTTTCATGACAGGCGTTGGAGTAGGGGACGGGGCTGTTTTTCAAGCGAAGGTTGCAATAATTGGCTCGAATGTACGATGTGTGTATGCTAAGCGTCAAACAGTAGAGCCCACCTTAACGAAGTATGGTGATGATGATGACATGAATTCACGTTCGCAGATATATGGGTGGGCCACGGGTGGTTTTTTCGGCCGAAGAGCAGGCGATTATAATGGATGCGCTCGTGAGCATAAAAAATAAAAATATTCTAATCTAATAGAAGCAACACTAAATATTGAGACAAAATTTAAAATGGAAATTAAAAGGAAGATTAAGGATATAAATATAAGGTTAAAAAATTAAAATACATGGTACATACAAATCGAATGGACATAAACATAGATGAACAGTAATGAACAAATGAAATGAGGGCACAAAAATATGAATCAAAACACACAATATCGAAGAATATGGATAGCGGAGATAAAATAACGGCTGGATAAAGGTATATTTGGAAAGACACATGTTCTGTCTTTGCCACTGTAATAAAGCTATGCGGAAAGAAATCGCGCTTTTGTATGTTCTGGTTCGTATGTTTGTGTTCGCGTTTCATCTGTCCATGACTCTACTTATATATAGGTGCGTTGGATGAGGCTCAGCCTCAATTGTCGTTGTGCATTGCCTGTTTACCATCAAGCTTGGCGTCTTTTACGTTTTTGTTTAGGAAAAATACGTTTGATTTTTTCTTCTTCTCCAGGCTTTCAGCGCGACCGTGCTCAGTCGGACGTGAACCTTGCCTTCCCATCAACCTCGCGTACATCGCAATCAGTGCTGTGCCTTCGTGCGCCCTGTAACTGAAAAAAAAGTAATGTAATAGATGAAGAAGGGACAATCTAAAAACCGCCCAAAACACATAAACACCCACAATGACGCGGGTAGCACCATGATCCAGATTGGTTCTTCAAGCAGAAAGCGAGAACGCGTGAACCAAGCCTGCTTGCATTTGCCCTAGTTTTTTTTTTGCGTTTTTTTTTTTTTTTTTCACGTCAGCATCGACAGAGACCGGAGCCGTCGGTTCTCATAGCGGGAAGGAGCTGCGGTTTGACGACTCCAAACATCATTTCTGCTCATAGCAATGTGATAATTATTTCGATGTAACACAGGTTGTTTCTCGCGGTAACGATTAGTCACCCACAACGTCCGCCAACGTCCAATAATGTGTATATATCGAGAAAGAAAAGTTGACCCATCATTCAAAGTAACGCCGGGGGAAATATTAGGCGTTAGCTGCTGTGGCTGCTCTGGTATTCTCAAGGAGCTTAACGAACACCCAATGAGTGAGGTTAGGGTTTTGATATTTAGTTATTCTCTTAACACCATGAGTTTAGCTTAGGATGAGGGATTTGTATGCATGAAGTGGTTCAGGACTATGTGGTGAAACAACGGCGTTAGGGGGCATTTACCTATCTGTTGAGTGTTAGGGCTCCGCTGCATGGGTAATCTGTACAATTGCTTTATTTGCTTCCTTCCACATACAAGACGGGCTGTCGGGTGTAGATAAAGTTTGATGTCACTTTGCCGAATGTGCCTATTTAGGAGCACTACTTTGAATTTGCATACGCTTTTTCTATAATATTGTTCACCCTGGCAGCAGCCCTCTGCTTTCCTTAGCATGTTCCTGTTGAGTTTTCTTGTCTCACTTTCTTGTGCTTCCACGCGAGTTTAACGCGTCACATACAATTTGCAACACCCACAAAAAAATTCCCGACTTACTTCACAGTTACTTTACCAATTATGTATAAGGCTTGTCTTGCAAAATAAAAAAAAAAAATGCGCTGGATTACAAGTAACCCAAAAGGCCACGTAGTCGCTAGTTAGTGTTTGCCAATTATTTCCCGCATTGGAATTTCATTTCGCACCGTTTTTCTCCAGGTTGCAGCACTGTTCTTGCGTTTTTCCGTGAAGCTGAAAGCCAGTATGAGTGCTCACCAATTGAGTGAAGGTGGGCAAACCTTCACATACGTTGTCAGTGTGAATAGAAACTACTAGACACGATGCCTTTGTCGAACAAATAAAAGCAAATGGGGCCGAGAAATAAAAAGGAACCGCGGAAGACGCTGGACGTGGATGATTAGAGGGCGGTGGGGCGCAACTGGGTGTCTTCATTCCTCCTGGCTGCCGTTCGCCTTTTTATCTATTTCTCTGCGTAACATTATTTTTTCCCCTTCTGGCAGCATGAAGTGGTGTGTACTCTTTCGGCCGTATTGCCTATTTTCTGCCAATCCGAGCTCGTAAATTGCGGGGGAAAGCGGCACCCGTGCTTACTTTTCTCTTTCGGCTTGGCGAAAGCTTTCGGCGCAGCCTTAGAGCGGCTTTCCTGAAATTGGATTGGCTTCACGGGACCGCCAATCCCTCATTGGCTTCGAGCTCTCGTTTCACGCACAGTAACCGCCCTCATCCTTGCAGCCGGCCGCAAAGCCTCCCTCGTTCTTTGATGTCGGCCCGGAGATTTGGCTTTACTTGCGGTTTCTCGGCTGACGTGCCGAATGCTTGCAGTACATACGCATCGTTCGTTAACAGCTGTGCTTGCATGTATGCGGCCTTTGCTTCATTGGTCTTAGAGGAACTGTAATAGGCGAGCAAGAAACGCACCACTCGCATGGTTTAAAATTTTGCCGCTCATTTCCGCCTACATCATTGGAATCTCCTTCCTACCTATTTTATTTTACTTCAAAAATAACAATATTTGCTTTATCCCAATGCTAAGATTTCTCTGAGAAGTGTACGGGTATATAGCGTTTAAATCATCCGCGTACTGCTGCAAGTTTTTTTTTTTTTATGCGCTGTCCTACCCTTGTAGGAAGAGGCCAAATAGCATGGCTGGGTGGCTAACTGGCTGTCAGGCTGGAGACCGACCAGACAAGCTAATTTGGGCGCTCTAACTGCGCACCCTCACGTTTTGTGGGAAACCAATATTGAGCGCCGAAAAATATTATCGAGAAATTTCCTAAAGAACAATAGAATGCAGCAGTAAACCTGCCTGGACGGGTCAGCCATTCATTAAAAATGGCGAAGACGCTTGTGTGGCGGCGTTGGTTCTCAGCGTCTCTCTATCTCGCACAGACAACAAACAAGCCAGAGGTGGTTAAAAAAATACAGCCGGGTATAGCACTATTTTGCTGACAACAAATATAACAGACAGTGGAATGACGCACTCATGTATAACTAATATATGGAAGTCATAAGCTCTAGTTCTTTGTACATGATACTTGAAATCTCGTAGTGTCAGATCAGCTCGTTAGATAATGCTGCGATCGTTTAAGGCTCTAAACGTAAGTAAGATAACGTTCTTTCTGTCTGAACCGGACGTTGCATAGAGATAGCATTTTCACACACACGCACACAACTTCACGCGAAGGTAACAGTGAGAGCGGTATTGAAGCTAGAGAATTCAAGTTGAAAGCTCTCGTAAAAAAAAAAAAAGAAGCAGGACGGGGGCGAGGAGTGGAGGATTGATTTCCATGACTTTTCTTGCTCCTCGCTCTCTCTATAGCGCTGGAGGTTGTCAGTAATGCTCCCCGACCGTGCTCTCTTCGCTCGCCACGTGTAATGCGTTTCCAAGAGCTCTCAGAGAACGGCAGGAATTAGATGTTTTCTGGCGTACGAGGAGCTTCCACCGGATTTCATAACGACGCTTTGATCCCGACACTCTAACGGACTTTTTCCCAGCCGTCCAAACTTCCTTTTTTCGCGCATTCTTTCCGTTTGGAGTGTTTCTCGCACGGAGCTCGAAATCCGGAAAGTTAAAAATTTCATTACTTCACGCTGTGAGGAAGTCGTCGGGAAAACGCGCGCTGCAAAGCGCCGAGACCATTCAGCTCACGACGCCGAGGGGTGGAAGCTTGCCGTTTTCTAAACTTGCCATCTCCGTTTCCATCACCGTTGCCGCCCAGAGGTAGAAAACGGGTGAAGTCTGAGGGGTCTAAAGCTAAGAAGTCTGTATATACTGAAGCTTCAGTTCGTTCGCGAAAGTGTGCTACGGGCATGTTGTTAGAATGCTTTCTGATGCGGCTAATACGTTCAGAACAGGTCTGGGCTAGTTGGCTGGAATGCACGACCTTTTTTTAAGCACCTCATACAGGAGTACGGAGAGACGGAAGTTGGAGCTCGAGAGGACCGGGAAATATAAGTGGTAATTGAAAAAGATTGGGTTGGACGTGGTCAGTGGATTTCTACTGTCTCTTTAAACACTTGAGCACTCTGGCAGTGTAGTACTTCTTAGGCCTTGAAAACTAAAGTAAATCACGAGGCTATTTTTATTATTTTAATTCTTGTAACACGCGCAACATCGTTAGTGAGTACTGTGGTTTCAATGACTTCACTTTGGTATCAACCCTTGAGGCCAATGCACGCACGAGGACGGCCCTTTTTTAGATTCCTGTTGTTCAGTTTATTTTTATCCGTTCACCGTCTTCTGCCTTCATGGCCTTCAACAATTTTATTGTCCCATATTTCGTGGTTAGTAGCGGCTTTCAGAGCATAACATTCTTTACCACGTACCACCATAATTAGGACCGTGTAACCCCCTGAATTTTCACAACATAATGCGGAAGGGTTGGAAGTAACACATTTAATCGTTGTAATAGCGTAACTATAAATAATTAGTCGAATGGAATTTCGGAAAACCAACAAAATACAAAAATAGAAAAATAATAATTTTACAAGCACTAACTGCCGAATTAGAAAAATATGTGTCTTAAATATGTCCTCCCAAAACTGAACGCTACACTAAGAAATCCAGGGAAACATCGGAAATACGAATAAAAAATAGCGAAAAATTGTCCAAACGTGTAACGCCCTGCATTTTCACAGCATAATGTAGAAGTTGAGGAAATAACACATTTAATCGTTATAATAGCGTAAATGTAAGTAATAGGTAGAACGGAGTTTTCGAAACCCAAGAAAATACAAAAATAAAAAATAATAAATTTACAAAAAGAACTGACGAATTAGAAAAATATGCGTCTTAAATATCTCCTCCCAAAACGGAACACTACACCAAGAAATCCCGAAAAAAAAAAAACGTCGGAAATACGAATAAAAAAATAGGGAAAAATGAGCCAACCGAGTAACGCCCTGCAGTTCGACAAAACTGCATAGTTGTCAGAAGTAACACATTTAATTGTTATAATAGCGTTAATGGATACAAATGATCGTACTCAATTTTGGAAAAAAGAAAATAGAAACTACAAGTTTTACAAAGAAGCACTAGCGAAATAGAAAAACATGCATCTTGAACATCTCCTCAAGAAATGAACACTTAACTAAGAAAGCTCGGAAGGAACGTTAGAGAGAGAGAGAGAGAGAGAGAGAGAGAGAGAGAGAGAGAGAGAGAGAGAGAGAGAGAGAGAGAGAGAGAGAGAGAGAGAGAGAGGAGAGAGAGAGAGAGAGTAGAGGGGGGGGCTTTTTGAGCCCAGGGGCTAGTCTGGGGGGACCGGGTACCGGTGACCATTGCAGCTCGCTGGATGACCTTAGCCTGGAAGGTTAGAAATACGAATAAAAAATCGCGAAAAGGGAACACCCTGCACTAGACCTTGCATTTGAAGAAAATTACGTAACTGGGAAAGTAAAGGCACTTAATCGCTATAATGGTGTAAGTTGACGTCATAGGAAAAAAAAGCGAGGAAAAGACAACCTAAAAACAATAAAATTTTCCAGCGTATTTGGCTTTTCATAGCCAAATCTGGCTTAGAGAACTCACAACGTGGACAAGCGGCGTCAGAATGCACCACATTAGCAAACAATTCTCTGAATTTCTGCAGATTTCCGTTCCGTCGCACACAATTTATTATGGTACATTTGCTGGCCTATGCGTAAATCGGCTTAATGGACTCCACTATGTGTACTGCAGTTAGTTCATTGTCATTCAATAAAGGCTTCAGACTCAACCAAATTAATTGAACTTGTGAGATAATGTAGCACCGCAGGCCACCCTTTTGAACGCACTTCTGCCAAGGGGAAAATGGTGCAAATAAGCTGAAATGCCGGGGAATATATATCGGAAATTTTATACTTTGGTGTGAGAAAATAATTAGGTAACGTTTCCGATACCTTTCAATGCGCCTTAAATACGCCGAAGATATATCCGGCTGGCACGCAATAGCGGAATGCGTAAATCAAGACTTCATCGTTTTCCTTAGCGCGAACAAATAGACAAGTGCGCAGCTGTCCAATTTCTTTTTAATGCATAGCATTACTTGCCGAGTACCCCCACAGCCGGGACCGTGTAGCGCCACGCCTTTCCACAAAAACGAAGATTTGGCGAAAGTAACAACTGTAATCGGTTATAATAACGTAATAGAGATAATTCGTGGAACATAATCAAGAGAAACAAAAATAACAAAAATGGAAAAAATAAAATTTCCACAAAACATCATCTGACAAAATCAAACATACGCATCGTATACACATCCCCTCAAAAACAAACAATAAAAAAGGCAAATTGCCGCAGCTTGGACTAGTGGTTTGAGGCTGGAGAAACAGCATAGCTGGCGGCCCCGCTCCCTTCGTCTAAAAGCCCACACGCAAGCCTGGACGACGCTGCTATACACGAGCCTTTCTACCGTGAGTTCCGCAGTGACGTCACAGCTTGACTGGCGCCTGTGAGGCTCGGCGGAGGCATGCCTAGGCTAGCGAAGCGAGCGCGAAGCTATGCACAGCTGCGCCAGGTGTTGCAAGGCAGCGCGAGCTGGCGGCATTGCTCCGTGAGCTACTTTGGCGCGACGGACGGATAACGCTCGGCTTAGACAGATGTGCCGATGAAAAACCCGTTAAAAACGTTTAAGATATGAATAACAAAACACGAAGATGGCTAACCGTATATCGCCCTGCATTTCCACAAAAATGCAGATCGTCAAAAGTACCCGCCGCGGTGGCTCAGAGTGGCTAAGGCGTTGTGCTGCTGAGCACGAGGTCACGGGTTCGATTCCCGACTGCGGCGGCCGCTTTTCTGATGGAGGCGAAAAGCAAAAACGCCCGTGTGTACGAGATTTCGGAGCACGTTAAAGATCCCCTGGTGGTCAAAATTAATCCGGGACCCTCCACTACGGCGCGCCTCATCGCCTGCGTTGCGTCGGCGCGTTAAACCCCCACAATCAATCAATCAGATCGTCAAAAGTAACAACTGCGATCTTTGTAATTGCTAAATTGAGATTATTGGTCAGAAAGAATTCTGAGAAACCAGAAAATAAAAAAAACTGCAAATATGATCTCAGAAAATAGAAAATATGCATTTTGTACGTCTTCCCAGAAACCGAAGAAGAAAAAACCAAAAAAGACCGCAAGAAACGTTCACACTATGCATAAAAAATACCGAGAATGGCGAGCCGGTTAACGCCCCGCATTTCCACAAAACAGCATATTTGGCAGATGTATTAATCCTTATTCATTCATTCATTCATTCATTATTTCATTCATTATTTGTACGTGCCCACCAAAAGCGCGTGGTCTTAGACTGTGGTTCACGAAACAGAGAAAAGAATTAAAATAAGAAAAATACAATTAAAAAAGAGAGGAAACATCAATTCCAATACATGGGACACTGTAACTTCGCAAAAGCCAGTTTAAAGCCGACAGAATATTGTTACAAACATCAAACATCATTTCATCTTACACGATTATACACCAGAAAAGTCTGCAAAAGAACGTTGTAAATACCTATAAATACAGCTTAAATTAACGAACACTGCAGTGCACCTGGTATCTTTATTTGCGAAGTTAAGTAACTTCAGTGCTATAATGGCATCTAATTACATAATGGCGGAAAGAGACAAAAAGAAACCTAAAGATAATAAAATTGTACGACGTCTTTCTCTGCTCGTAGCTATATTTGGCTGTAAAGAACTCCGACTCTAGACAAGCGGCATAAGAATGCTACGTACGCATTAGTAGACATATCTCTGAATTTCTGCATATTTTCTTATGTCGACTAGACCGAAAACTCGGTCTAGGCCACATAATAGGTGTCCATAGGTGAAAACTCGGGAATTGAACTCATGACCAGATGCGTATTATCAGAGTGCTTTAAGCACTACGCCATCACGACACACTCAACTCCGAAAAAAGGGGCAGTTTTGTAATACGACGATCATTTAATTTTAGGCTTGCCGCCTTCGTAGTGGTATAATTGCACCAATCGGAGTGACCACTCAGTTCTACATAACATGCATGCCATGTACAATCAAGCTCTTTCGCACCGATCTCTGCAGCGCATGGGTGCACCGTGCCCCTTAATACATTTTACAGACAGACCGCATTCCTAACAGTTGCTCCGACGTTCCTATCCGCTTTTCAGTGCACTCAGCTAGATTTCCCATTAACTACACACAGTGTCCTTATTCCCCAGCTCAATTGTTCAATCAATCTCAGAATGTGCAGCCTGCAGCATATTTCTCTTCGGGGCTAGAAGTCCCGTCAGGCTCCTGCCGTGCTTTCTCACGTCCCACTTCAGTATACTGCCGCCTCCCACATTCACGTTCTTAAATTGTTTTCTATACGCAAAGTCGAGAGCATCTCTTCGATTTCCCTTGAACAATGGGCCCGTCGCCAGTCCCCGGCTTTTACCGCGAGCAGCAGCCGACCGGTGGAAAAATGCAGAGACTACCGGAATGCGAAATCAGCTCCAGTTGCCTTTCGATTAAATTCTAGAGGAGGGCTATACTTCAAGTGCAGGCGGCCTTGTTTGCTGTAAGAAGTGTGCACGTCTTGTAAGAAGTATGCGCGTCTTACTCCTCTCCACGCTTCCCTCGTGGCCGAGTGAATCCTCCGTGTTGATGAGAATGATGAAAGCGCCGAGCTGAACGATTTGTGCTGCTTGTGGGGCAGACTGCTGTCCTCCCTTGGCAGGAGATTACCGACAATAGAAAAGTGCGCGTGCAGGGGCTCTCAACTATACCGGCCTGGGAGCAATTTCTGCGGAGCAAGCTTTTTGCACTGCTGAAAATGCTGAGGCAAAGTTTCACGGCTTTTTCTAAAGTCGTCGCCACTGCTTCAACGTGCTTTGATAGTTTATTTATCTCTGCTAGTTGTTTTTTGTATTTCCAGCCCACACGAGCTTCAGTCGGCTCATCCCGATGATGAGCTGTGGGTTTCCTTTCTTTGAGGTTCAGATCGGGTTGCATTCTTTTGGCTTTATTCCACGCACAACTAGGAAACAAAACAAGAAACGACATCTTTCAAAATCATCCCGTTTTTTAACTCTCCTGGAGAAAGGCTGAAATGAAAGCCCTCTTATAAGGGCGGTAAACAATCTGTATCCGATTTAAACAGCAGCAATTGTTGCTCAACATCAGACCTTCATAAATATAGACTGCTTCTGGATCCTCGCATTTAGCAAAGTTGTTAAGTGTTCTTATTGGAGTATTTTTTTTATTGCAGGTATTTTTCAGAGAGCGATTAAGCACCGGGTTCACAAGCATACCTCTGCGTTTACGCCTTGACCACTGTGTCAACATTCGTTGCCAGAAGGGAATTCTGCGATGAAAACCGAAAGCGCCAGACTTCGCTGCAGGGCCTTTAGGTGGTCAAAACTAGTTAGGAGCCCTCTAAAACGGCGTGCGTCAAAGCCCAGGTGTAGCCTTTGGAACGCTAAGCTCCTAAACTTCATATATTGAAGTGCTAGAATGCTGCCAGGTCTGTTCGGAAAACGCCAATGCCTGCAGTGGAGACACTGGCTTCATGCAAATTGCTTCCGCTCATCCTATAGGTTCACCCCTCGTCTGTCTCCCTCGGTGGGCTCACTGTGTTGTCACGGCGGCTGTCACAGCAGGTCGTGTTCCATCCACAGACACCGTCGGAGAAGCTACTGAAGGGCACACGCGATGACGCGTGCGTGCTCAGAGATTGGTTGTTGGCCCTTGACAATGTACGTCGAAGATTTGCACCATACAGTGCTCATTCCTCAAAGGAATTTGTTCAGTGGTGGTCACGTGATACTCTTTAATCCGTTTTGCAACCAGTTTACACATAGTATGCAGCAATGATGAAACGGGGGCATCTTAACACCACTCCGAACGGGATCCCTCTTGTGAACGTTGCGTCAGAGGATGCGCTATGCCCTCTAATGTCCACACATTAAGTTCTCCTTCTGCCAGTCGCTTTCTTTCCGTTTAGAATACGACTCTGCCGCCTAATGGGTAACCCTTGCGTAACACGAATATGCCGTAATCGTGGTGACAAAACGGGCAACAGTGCGAGCCTCGAAAGAGAAGGGCGCGGAATGAGAGACGGCAGCGCCCATTGCAAAACAGCGGTGGCGATCTTTCTCCGGCCGCGAGGTCGACCAGGGACGGGGAGCAGCAACGGGTTACCGCGTAGTAACTTTCTCGTCGCGAACGATGTCACCACAAAGGAGAGGATTCAATGGACGTCCGTCGAGTAAGATGGATGGGAAGCGGCAAAGGGGAAGTTGAGTTGCGCCGATAGGTTTGGGAACCCTTCGCACACGAGCAACGGACAAGAGCCGCTTTCTCCAGGGCCATCAGGGCCCCTTTACAATTGTTTAGCTCTTTTCTTGTCGGTAAAACACTCGTTGCCAATCAGGGGAATACCTCTGTACTCCTGGAGAATACCCAGCATGCATCACCGAGCTCTTTATGGTTGCTTTTATGCATGGCTCTGCAGACTCCTCCGCATGACGGATTGTCGGCCAGGCAAAACTTCACGTAAAGGGGGCTCCACGTTCAAGCGCAGTGGATGTCGGCATTCTCAATATAGCGAAATACAACAACCCAAAACACACACACATACACACGCACGCACACACGCACACGCACACTCATGCGCACGCACACGCACACTCATGCGCACGCACATGCACACACATACGCCCACACGCACACAAACACACACACACACACACACACACACACACACACACACACACACACACACACACACACACACACACACACACACACACACACACACACGCGCGCGCGCGCGCGCGCGCGCGCAAACACAGGCACACGACCACGCACACGCAGACGCACACGCACACGCACTCGCGCACGCGCACACACAATGAGGTGCAACTACTGTTGGGCTGGAAGTGAAGCTTTTGCACAGAAACGCAAGTGTGTGAGTTCAATGGACATTTTAGAGCAAAGCTTTCTAGCTCTACCAGGCAACGGTTCTTTCGTGGCGTGCGGAACAACAAACTCCCAACGTGGCGGAGGCGGCGGCGGGGTAGAGAGGGGGGGGGGGGGGTGGAAGATTTCACTCATGGAGCACACTTTAGATGGCGTGGCGAATTTACCCAGCGCTCCCCGCGCGGAAGTGCCTGATCGCCGGCAGCGGCGTCGTCGGTGGCACGGCTTCGTCATCTGCTTTAGCGACGGTTGTTTTGAGCCTGTTTTGCTGCATCTTCGCGTTTATTGCGCGGTGCCTTCGCACGACTTGATTAACTTGTTCGACAGCACCTCCTGGGCAACCCGCCCCCGACAGAGTTAAGTGGTCGTACGGCAAACATAAGTTAAAGATTGGTTTGCAGGGCGGAAAAACAAAATGTGAAAAGCACATACAGACATCTGGCCAGTAGAGAAACGCTACCTTTTGCGCAGTGCTTGCCACGAACGGGACTCCGTTGTCTAAATTGGTGAGCACCAATTCGGTTGTGTTTTAAGTGGTATTACGAAAGGTGAAAGTGGCAACCGGTTTGATAAATAGCAATTTTAAAAGTTCCCTCAGCTTTCTCGCAATTCTCAATCTTACTAAAGTAGTTTAAATCGGTATAAATGGGGATCACTAAGCTCACATGCTGAATTGTTTCGGTGTCTGCGCTAGTGTCGCGTGGTGGTGTAGCCCCAAGCTAGCACATCAGGATGGCTAGGTTCCGCTGCCTCACCCTTCGAAAGACGCTCCTCTCCGTTTTCTTTCTCCCGACTCACGGCCGGGCTACAACGGTGGCGTCTTCCGCTCCAGCTCGGCCGTGGCCGACGCTGCTGCTGCGTTTGGGACGCTGCCCCCGCGAAATCCAGGTAACGGCTGGGAGAATCTCTGGTTTCGCTGTTTGCAGAGCCACCTGTGTGAATTCAAGTTACGTCGCATGGGCAATTGTTGTGGGTGTCGTTTAAAGAGTTGCTTTGAAACAACCTTCACAGCGTGGATTAGAGCCCATTTTTTTAAATGCAGAGCATTTCAGTAACTCACGATGTCACCCGCGTTGACGTCCGTAGTCGTCCGTAGTCGTAGTCCG
Source organism: Haemaphysalis longicornis (assembly GCA_013339765.2). Lineage (NCBI taxonomy): Eukaryota > Metazoa > Arthropoda > Arachnida > Ixodida > Ixodidae > Haemaphysalis > Haemaphysalis longicornis. Next base: position 154,084,502 of record CM023451.1, read on the forward strand.
CACCCCTCCCCCTACTATATATAAAACAAATACTATCCGGCGCCCGGTTTCGATCCCTCGACCCTGCGGGCGGAACGCAATGTACATGGTGCTCTACCCACTGCGCCACAAAGCCGACACAGAATGGGACGCTACGAACGCGCCTCATATCGTTGACTCATTCAAATTACTGCTGACGAGCGCTCTCTCGTCAGCAGTTGCCACAAGTGCAACAACATTAACGTAACGCAAACTACTTAACGTCGTGCGCCCCCGGAAATGCTCTGCATTTGATCGTGCCCCTCGCGAGGGGGATGTTTTGCTGTCTCTTTGTCTCAAATATTACTTTTAGGCTTAAGAAAATTGCAAAAGGGGTTGCTTTTCGGGTGGTCTACCAAACTCGGGTGGTCTACCAAACGGTAAGCCTGGCGCTCTAGCGCGCACTACGTACGTAGTACGACGAGGTCATCCGTTCTTTTTTGCATCTATTGAGATACTGCGTATTTATCTCATGTACTTCATGTATATTTCATGTAGTTTTGCACGCGAAAAGAAAAGTCAAGCGTTTGAAGCGTAAAGCTGCCTGTCCGAGTATTATCAGTGTTGCGCAGTCTAACCTCAAAGATGCCGTGGTGTGCGCAAGGCGACGTTATTTTGAACAGACCCTGCCAGACTTTATTCGCTCCGCTCCACATAAATTTTGGACTTTCCTGCGCAAAAAGAAAAAAAAAACGATTCAACGAATGCTACATGAGGGCGTAGACATCACTGATAAGCATAGCATTGCAGAACAGTTCAATAAGTATTTTCACAGCGTTTTTCTTAAATCTCATGATGCAATGCCTTGCTCCGTATTATCATCTGCAAGCGAAGCTGATATTGTGTCACAGCCTGGCGTATTTTCCATGCCGTTGAACCTCAAAACGAAAGCGTCGATCGGTCCTGATGGCATTCCGAATATTTTTTTGCGCCGTTATGCTGAAATTATATCCCAATTTTTAGTAATCATTTTTCGAGCATATCTTTTGTCTGGTGTTGTACCTGAGGATTGGAAATTAGCCCGCATAGTTCCAGTATTTAAAAAAGGCGACGAGACGCTGTTTACTAATTACCGTCCAATCTCTCTGACTTCTTGTTGTAAACTTCTCGAACACATTATAGCTGACTACATTATAAATTTTTTTAAACAGAAACAACTTATTATCTGACTGTCAACACGGCTTCAGAAAAGGATTTTCCACGGTCACGCAACTTACTTCTATTGTTCATGATTTTGCTAGCGTTCTTGATAAAACTGGTCAAGTTGATGTTATTTTTCTGGATTTCCAGAAAGCTTTTGATTTGGTTTCCCATGTTCATTTAATGCACAAGTTGAAAGTGATAGGTCTTCCAGCATTTGTAACTAATTGGATCTCTTCCTACTTGTCGAACCGCTTCCAATTCGTTTGCATCAATGAACATTGTTCTACTCGGCTTCCTGTTCTTTCGGGCGTTCCACAAGGAAGCCTATTAGGCCCGTTATTATTTCTAATTTATATTAACGATCTTGTAACGCTTATTAGTGATCCCGTGAAAATTAAATTATTTGCTGATGACTGTATCCTATACAGCAAAATAACATGTCCTGAAGATCAACAAATGCTGAATAGAAACCTTCAGTATGTTCAGGCGTGGTGCGATAAATGGGGAATGAAGCTCAATGCCAAAAAACCCGTTTTTATGAATATAACTAACAAAAAGAATAAACTGTCCTTCCCTTACAATCTTCCGTCACCACCGTTAGAACAAGTATCAGAATTCAAATATCTTGGCGTCACTATAACAAATAGCTTGAGCTGGAACAAACACGTATCAAACACATGTGCAGCTTCTTTCCGAAAACTTTGCTTCCTTAGACACAAGTTTAAAAAGGCCCCCAGCAAACGTTAAGCTACTCGCCTATACATCCATAATTAGACCGCGACTGGAATACGCCTGCACTGTCTGGGATCCTCACACTAAAAGTAATATTGATGCTCTTGAAATGATACAGCGTAAATCCGTCTGATTCATTTTTTCGAAATATTGTACCAGTGACTCGCCGACAAGATTAATGGAAGAGCATGGCATCCCAACACTTCAAGCACGCCGTCAAATTCAAAGGTTAAAATTTCTATTCTTGCTTAAAAATAACAAACTTTCACTTAAACCCGAGAAATTCCTTCAGCCACTAACTTCCCGACAAACACGGCATATACACCTCGAACCTTTGACTCCGTACAGCGTTCGAACTAACATTTTTAAGTTTTCCTCTTTCCCGCGTACAATTACAAATTGGAATAAACTGTGACTGGAATAATCGGCTGTGACCAATATTCACTCCTTGAACAATTGCAATTCTGAATGGCATTGTTTTGCGATTTTGATGCATTCTTGTGTATGTGTACAATTTATTTCCAACAGTGTGCCACATGTATTGGTATTTTTGTAATCTTTGGTGCATTCCTGTATTTGTTTAAACTATTTTGATCAGTGTACCATGTGTATTGCGCCTAAATGTTTTTTTTTCCTTGTGATGCCCCTCCTGCTTGGGCCCTTCAATGGGCTTGCAGTATGTTTTAAATAAAAAATAAATAAAAAAATCGAAATATAGGATGAGTCGCTTGCGTAAGCCAAATGTAGCATTGGTGAAGAAAACAAGCGCGAACATCGCTCGTGTCCCCTGTCGCCCTGCAGATAATTTGCGTTAGTGTTCACACAACCGGGATTGAGCATTCCAGAGGAAATTGAAGGCTTAAAAGTTCGATGCGATCAGCTCACTTTTTGAAAAAGTACTCCCGAGATTGGACACCATGGTTACGCGAACTTCCACGCTCGGTCTTCTTTCACAAAATGTCGAATTGAGTGAACTGTTCCTGCATTCTACCAGTATCTGCACTGAGAGCGCACGACAGAGCACTGTACAGGCAAACTGCCACGACTGTTAACGTACTAATCGTAAGAACAAGCAGCCGCAGAAGCAACAACAGTATGGAAGCGGCAGCAGCTGCCCGTTTCTCATGGACCCATTACGCGACGGCGGCTGGCCGTTCCTTTTCTCGGGAACTCGTCCTCAGATGTTCCTCTCGTATTTCCTTTATTTGTTTCATGTCATGGACCACCATGGTTTCAAGACGCGCTTCTCGTCGCTGTCAGTCGTTGCTGACGCGAGACATCTAGTCGCATGACCCGCACATCTCAAGGGGACGCTACGCTTCTGACGCAGGCCGCTCTTTTTCGAGGCCTGCCATGTATTTTTTTAGGCTTGGTTACTGTATAGCACGAACTTCTCTTCTGCTGCATGTATTATTGCTGGAGAGAGGCCGCGTAGTCAGACGCTCTGATTTGCAAAGTCGGCGCAGCTTAGCTCCGGCGCAGCTTAGTGCGTGCGCCATTAGCAGCACTAAGCAATGCCGCTCAGCGCAAATGTATGACATCTCGGATAATTTTCTAGGACGACGCAGGTATTTCACATATCAACAATCGGCGGATCCTATTGTTTTTGTTATTTTTTCTTAAGAAGAACACACAACGTTTTTGGTTCAATGTTTTTGTTATCAATTAACGATACCCTTGGCTCGGAAGTTGCAACTGTATCGCACATTAGGTGCATCAGTCAGGAATAAAGCTTTCTATTCCTATGAGGCAGTACTTAGCACGTGGATATAGCACGTGTATATAACCGTTTCTCGGAAACAACGCACAAAATAAAAAAAGGTTGACCATTCTGCTTCCCTTCCCTTTTTTGTTTGCTTTCAGTTCTGTGAGTGATCGCCCCCCTTTCCACTGCCATTGTGGTTCCAAGCTTATCTTCCACACTCGTCAATATTTTCAAGTGTGACCTAAATTCTTTACTCCAACCGGCGGGTTATTCATGTGCACGGCGCACAACGAGGAACAGCAAAAATCCGAACGGCTAGTAACAATATTCCGGAAGACTAGCGAGGCTCAGCGCAAGCCACACTGAATCTGACTCGAAGCAGAACAAGGCCAACTCTGCTTGGACGGCTGCTCACGTCTGAGTGATCCCGACAGAACGAATCCCTGGAAAAAGGTCAACAGAATCCGACTGAAGGCAGCCGCCGTCGTGCAAGGCCGCACCAAGCGCGCAGGAAGCCGGATCAGCAGGGCGCGACCGTTTTCTTCGCATAAGTAGGATATCCCGGCCCCGGGTGTCAGACGGATGAATCCAGGGAGCAGCCAGGAAAACTTTGGCGACTGGCCTTCTCGGCATTGGCTTGTTTGTTTCTCGCAGTGCCATGAACGCTGCTTCTCGAGAGAGCTTCGTTGGAGCGCCGTGACTAAAATCTTATCCGCCACAAAGCAACACCGAAGCGTCAATCCCATAAGCGTTTCACAGCGGAAGCTGCGAGGCCCGGGATTTGTTCATTCTTCATGCATGGCGTTCGCGAAAATCAAATTTACATATGTCTGAGTGCAGGGTATGCCCCGTGCGTACGTAAATGCGTGCATCGAGCAACGTATACCCTCAAAGGAGGGATTGACGAAAGGTGAACAAAACACCTAACAAAACAAAGTTTATCGCAGCAGTTACAGTTGTCCAATAATTACTTCAGCTGGCGTAGAAATTCGGCGAATCCCCATGTGCAGTCATCTATCTAAGGGGATACATGTCAAATTTAGAGGAAACCTTTCCCGGCAATCCGTGTTCGAGGAACGTGTACCATTGTTTCCGGTAGAGCGCATGTGTTTAGTTGTCGCCGGTGTTACGGCACTCGCAACCCAAGGCTGCCGAAGAGTAGGAGGAGGAGGAGAGCCGCAGTGTTATTAGATATATACAGACAAATCTCGTTAATTTGAACTCTGAGAAGACATAAAGTTCTACAATTTAGGAGTAGTTCGAACTTGCGGACACCCGTTTGATTACCGGTACATCGCGCAAGATACGTACATATAGGATCGCATGCGCGATGAAGTTGGCCCTACTGCACTTTCTCGTCGGAGTGGCGCTGGTTACCACCCTCATGCTTCGGATACAAATCTATTCACATGAATACCACAGAAAGCGGACGGGAACACAGCCGCTCCGGCAGCATAGTTGGTGTGGCCACGGACGAGTATTCCGCAGGTCGTGGTTTCCTATATATACACACTGTAACTAGAGAGGACCTGTAAGGAAATGGAGAGATAGAAAGTTGCGCTTACCCTCAAAATACATTTAAAAATATCAATGCCTTCGGTAAAGCTCACCCGTCTAAGAGGGCAGCCAAAACTCATAAAATAGGTCACCCTACACAACGTAGCAACATACATTTTACCCCGTTGTGAGGCTTTCATCGGTGCTCAAATCTGGACGGATACGTGCAGTTTCATTTCATTTCTGCAAAAGTTTGGTACGTCTTACAACGTGTTTCTCTATAATGCAGGAACACAAGTAAAGCGAGCCGTTTCGTGGGGCTTTTTCGATAGCAAGACAGAAAGATGAAATATTTTCCTCTTTTGCTTGGACTCTCTTTGACACCTAGCCAGGCATTGATGGGCAGGCCCAAGGCTATTTTTCGGTGCGCGGGGCACAAAATTGATTGGAGGAACCTTAGCGAGTATCTATCGGTCGTTCGGAATGAACGTGTCAGTGGATAGATATTTTTCCTAACTTCGTGTTTCTTTTGCCTTTTCGACTTTGGTGCATTCTTTTGAGAAATAAGGTTTTTTTTTTTTTCATTGAGCTGGTGCAGTGAGGAGCATTTCAGTTTTTACTGAACGGGTTAACTGGTCATTTCTGTGTTAAAGAGACGCAAAGAAGTGATGTGGAAACATTGCGGGATTACTAGCGCAAATTGTAGTCCAGAGTCCATAGGCCATGCTTCGACCACTCTGAGTGCGTTTACGCGAATGTATTTAGTAGAAAAATCAATTCGTAAATGCTGTCTTCCTCTATGCATCCTCGCCCATTTTCTGTGCGTCTTTCGTCTGACGTTAGGAGGAAATGACTTGGCTTGACTTGGCTACTGCACAGCTCGCCGACCTTCCTACAGGGTCATTCGGCCGAGCGTTTAGTCCGCCGGCGCCGACGGGTCGTCGCAATTCGTTCACTCAGTTGAAACTAAGCCACGACACGTTTGTGAATGGAAGCATGTGCCTTTGTTAACTTTGTTAGTTTGTGCGCTGCATACGCTGTATCAAGCTCCAAGTCCAGGTCGCTCCACACAAGCGCTGCACAAGCGCACATGCTACGCTTCGCTGACTGGTACGCTACGAGGACAATATAAGGCCATTTCAAGGCGGAAGAAGAGTCAGCGAAGTCAATATAGTTACTAAGGAAATAAAATCAAGCGAAACGTTTGCCGTACAGCGTAAAACTAGGGGGAGGTAGAACGTTTTTGTGCTGGGTGAGCAAGCACAGCGGTCAGAAGGACGACCACACATCTGCGAACGCTTTCCCGTCTAAAAAATGCAATTGCTAGACGAGAGATATTGTGAAAATTTGGGGGACGCTTACTGCACGAGCGCTATACAACAAACACCTAAGCTGCTTAAAATGCTAAAACTAAAAAGTGTAACTTGTTATAGATTATATACATTATGTTTCCAACGCCCGCAGCGCCTGTCTGTGGCTGAGTGGTCTGGAGCGCTAGGTATGTTTTTTTGCAAGTCTCAAGTTCTAATCTCCGAGGGTACATTCTTTTTTTTTTTTCGCAAGCTGATTTTTTTTTTTGTTTTCGGCTGATGTTTTCTATGCTGAGTTCACCATTTTTTGGCCGTACCGTTCACTGCACTGGCGAGTTCTCGTTGGCGTGCTATTGCCATAGGCACCGGCTGCTTGCGGGCAGCGGGCACAGGACCAGAATCAGCAGAACCTTGGCCTGGTGCGAACACGCTTTTTACGATACAGGCATGAGTGAAGCAAGCTAAAAATATGTGGGAAAAGTACATGGAATTTGAGCGTCTGCGGTGACGCGGAGGGCGTTCATCTACTGCGTAGGCCTCGGCTAGTGATTGCAACGTTTCCAAGCCGTCCTGGGATGCTTATTTTAGGCATTTTACACCCGACAACATGGCAGAATCACGGTATGGTGATTATTGAAATATCGAGAATGCCCATTCTACGACGACATCGGATATCAAGCATGTTGTTTCATAGTACCGAAACTGAAAATTGTTTGAATGCTGATCTTGGACAACATCTAATCACGGTGCACCTCCTCCCGACGTCACAGCCTTTAGTTGGCGAGGCCGCCGCAGACCGCGCATGGTAGTTTTTCTTCTTTCGGGCTTTATAAAATAATTGGCGACTTATCAACCCGATAACCAATGAAAAGTGTGGTAATTTGATATCCAACACGCATTTTTAAACCACGCACAGGCAAGAAGGTGTCGGATGAATATTTTTCCCCGCCTGCAGGCTGTCGTCGTCATGACACTTCATGAATGGTTTGCGGACATTGCGCATGACACTCTTAAACGCTACTTCGTGAATTATGACGGGCTCCTCCCTTTCTCGTCTTAAACCCCCCGCCGCTATATTTCAAAATCTCTTCCCGCTCCGTCTATGTGCTTTTTCTTTCCCCCGTCATCGAACGAAGCCGGCCACAATACGCCGCTGTCGCGTGTCGGGAGCCGGTTTAAAGCTTCTTCACAGTTTCGCATCGGTGGTGATGTAATAAATAGTTTCTGAGGGTGCCGCGCTGGATTTAAGCGGTGGCCGATGACAGGGAGAAAAATTGAAGTCGGAGCGGGGGAGAAAGAACGAAGCAGTCCAGAATTCCGGAAAAATTGATCCCCAATAATCCCTCCACGGCCCACTCAGCTAACAAAGCACGGATGCCGTAGGCGACATAGCGTCGTGCATGAGGGATGACCTCATGCCGAATTGTTTTACGCAACACTTGCCCGATCAGGACAGAAATTTTTTTTCTGAGCACATATAAAGGCCCCTTTCGTTAAGAGAATGGCCGTTTTTATTGCTTGTTTACAACGCTTTGCTAGGGTGAGCATTTACAGCCGGATGGTTCGTTCCCGTCCCGCTACAGGTTGCACTTGTACATTCAGAGGGTGCAGTTGCACAGCCAGAACTTGCAGGTTGAACTTCCTCTGAGTTGCACTTGACAAATTCTTTAGTTTGTCTAGAAAGACCTCAAAGGGTTGCTTTATAACCTGAACGGAAAAACAACGCAGAAGACAGGACCAAGGAAGACTTCCTTGGCCATGTCTTTTACGCTGTTTCTTCGTTCAAGCAATATTCCGCAACTGGCCCGCGTTACCTCTCTTTTAAAGTTCACTGCTTTATAAGAGCTAGCGAGCCTCCCCCCCCCCCCCCTTCCACCGTCCCCACCAAAACAACAAAAAAAAGTAAGCAGAAAATAATAATTTTCTATTCTGACATTTCGGACGAATTAGGGATTAGAGGGTGCGCGGCACCCTCTAATGCCCTGAATGCAGTTCCTAATGTTTGGGGCGTTGCTATCGCGTTATGTCGCTGCGCTACTCCTGTGTCTGTTATGGCGTGTTTATTTGTTAGTTCTCGTCTTATGTATAGAAGCCAATGCTGTTGTTTATCTATGAGATTAATAAGCCCAGCTGTACTAGAGATAGCTTGCAAATTACTTTAAGTACCGGAACATCACGCCCGAAACAAGGGCCAAAGAAAAAACCCTTCACTACATGCTAAAAAACGCAGCCTAAGAATTAGGGTTAGGGGCGTAGAAAATACAAACCGAGTGCTGACTTGGAGCTTTTGGTGCATTTGTGGAAGCAATAAAACAATAGTTAGTTTCACTAATAATGCCATTTATCTTAGTTGCAGGCAGACTCACTCCGCACTGAAGAGGCTAGTCAACCTGTCCATCTTTGATTAAAATCGTGCACCGACAGCGCGAAACGTTGCGGTTGCAAGGTGCAGCAACGCACCATTAAATTTCGTTCTCAGGAACTGGCATGTCAAGAACTGTGAAAATACCAGAAATAATATAAATTCGTCTTTTTTTTTTTCAGCCACACAATGCAACGCAGGGAAATAGAGCTAGAGAGTGAAAAGAAAAAAATACACGGAGGGGCAAAACGAGCTTCCAACTCTCCTCTGGATTTCATTAGGGGCTGCGTCCTGTGGAAAGCTAAAAAAGTCTGAATTCTCGAATGGGCGGAAAAGCGCATGCGCGCATGCAAAAAGCAAGTAAATGGCCGGAAATGGACGCGTTTGTGGAATAATGAGGAACACGCTGTTCTGCCCGCAGTGCGTTCTTGCTGCAGGAAAGTCCAGTGATGAATCCACTTGATGGAAAGCTTCCTTGCTCTCGGTGGTAGTGTGAATAGAGTGGGTTTCGTTGCCCGGAAAAAGGAACGAGAGTCTAGCAGACGGGGTTTGTACGCATTTTTGAAATGTTACATGAGCAGTAGGCAGTTGGACGCACGTTGGTTACCGAACTTTTCTTCTTCATTTAAACAGGATTGTGATATTTCCGTAAGCCATACTTGCTTTTCGTAAAGGCCTCAAACCTTGCAGCACTACACAGTGCTAGCAGTTCCAAAACATGAACAACAATTTGGTTCTTCGACAACTGTAAAACTGCAATTCCGTAGACATTGTTGCACCGGCGTTAAATACAAATAAAATTGATGATTGAGTGTCAAAATTGAATACGAGAAGCAAGAAAAATAACATTGGGTTGACAACATGGAACTGAGCATTGTTCAGTGAAGAAACGTTAACCAAACGCGGGAGAAACAAAGAAGCTTGCCGTTGACAAAGATAGAGTTATTCAGCGAGAGGCTAAACTGGTAACAAAACGAACAACGTGGATGAGATAATGAGATATTGTACGTGGACTTCTACTCTAGCAACGCTAGGCGAGGCAACTGGCTTGGTTTGCGAGGCCACAGAGGTAACTAAAAGCGAGCTAAAAAGGCACGAAGGAAATGAAGAAAGGCTAAACCTTAGGTAACAACAATGGTATGACGGCGCGTATCCTAAACGATGAGGGTTAACTTGTACTAGGAAAACTAGCACTGGTATTCTGACAATGCATCAGGCCAGTGAAGGTATCGAGTCTTAATGCTCAGGTATTACACTGTCTGTCACAGGAAGGATGTTTGCAAAGATATCAGTTAACCGCCTAAGCGACATCCCTGGTTTCTAACAACCGAGCGCACAGGCTGAATTTGGGAACGACTACTCAGCAACAGATCATATTCATGTTGGTTAGTTGGTTGGTGCCAAAAGAATGGCTCATACCCACTCATAAACCAACAATGAAGAAAGCCGTAGATTATAACAAACCCTTTTGCATGGCATTTCTAGATTACGAAACAGCCTCTGAAGTACTGTAAACCTGTGTGATGATGGTAGTATAGAAAAAATAAAGCAGGGAGTAGAGGAAACATGCATTGCGGTTTTAAAGGACATATTCAAGGAATGTGCAGCCATATGGTGTCGCTTCATCAGAAGAGTGGAAAGTTTCTTATTTGGGAGGCCGTCCGTCAGGTTGAACATCTCACAAAATTGTTTACAGCATGTCTGTAGGCCGCATTAGATAAAGCTTGATAGGAATAAATCATAATAATATTTGAGCCCATTTTAGGCTGCTCAAGTTACGAGATATTTAGAGATGACGGAACCTTGTTAGATATTCGAGAGAGTAACGGCGAAAGATTTTTTTAGGAACTGTTCTGCGAAAGCTTGGTCGTAGGGTTATAAAGATAAGTATGACCGAGTCGAACGTAATTTTAAATGGACATCCATAAGGCGGTCACTTCAGCCTAGGCGATGAGTACTAGAAGAAGTAACTCACTTTAACAAAGCAGGGAAGAAGATGATCCAAAAAATCAAGCGTAAAATAACTATTTTTGGCGGAAATAATGTGGCAAATATTCTGACGTTATGAAGCGTAAAATAACTATTTGTGGCGGAAATAATGTGGCAAATATTCTGACGTTATGGACAGCAGGATCATTAAAGGCATCTCTGCCCCTACCTTCCCGACTAACCTCACCTGCACAAAAAGATAATTCACTCTCTGCCCCCTTCATCCTCTTCCTCTTTTCGGAAAAAAAAAAGAGGCATACAACCGATGCGTACTTGACACAAACTTAGGGACTGACCGAGGACTTCGAAAGGAAACTTTGATAGGGCCAAGGAGTCATGGGGAGATGGGTGACAGGAGTAACGTTTGGGGACAGTGCACGAGCGTCTTCAATTAGGGAGCAAGGTCGGGTGGAAAATGTCCTAGCTCAAATTAGTATATAATACTTTTATGCGCAAAGGAGGCCCAGTTGTCCAAGTTAGGGGAATGGTCATTAGAAAAGAGGGAATAAGGATATATGGACTGAATGAAGCATGAGCTTAGTGAAGAATTCCTTACGGGCACTGTGAAGAGGTCTTTGTCGATGTTACCTATCGTAATGATTCACTCTTCTCAGAAATGAAGTGCGCGGCAAATTCTGAGGCAGTTGCGTTGTGGCCGTGAAACATCAGCATCGGTACAGCTCTCTGATGTCACTTGGAGTGCGTGTGACGTGTACAGTGACGTGTACAGTGATATCAGCGCGCGTACAGTGACTTGTACAGTGACATCAACGCGCGGCCGTGCCTGCTTTGCGGCGCTCTACCCCCGCACGGAGCCTGTTGCGCGCATCTGGAGAGCGGAGGTTCTGGGCGCTGTAGCTCTGCACGAAATTACAACTCTGAAAACATAACAATGGTTATTTGTTTGACCGATGATGTTCGACAATTTTCTCATTTCAATCAAACACCTAACTAGAATAATGGAACAGGTAATTAAAAATGAAGTTAATCTCCTCGATTAATAGCACTTGGGGCACGTTTTATTGCGTCCACCCCGGCCTCTAATCACTTCGCGTAAGAAAGACATTTTTACCTCCGAAAGCCTTTTTTTTTTTAAATTACTTGAAGTCTTCCCTGAAAAAGCCTAATGAGAATATTAAAGGCATCAAACCGTTTATTAATGACCTTTTCTGGTGCGGATAAAGTTTTGCTAATCCAGTGTTTTAGACGGACAGAGGCATATCTTTGCTGAGCCCTCGTAGAAATGCTAACGCATTTGAAATTCATTTTACCAACATATGCTTGCGTATGATGCTGTTATAAAAGATCGACACTGTGTGTGAAATCATTCACAAACTAATCTTAACTGCTCGCTGTACTTCTTGCAAAAATTGGCCGCGTATCTGCTCCTTTCGTTGCAAATGCCGTCAAAAGACGATAGTCTTTATCGGCTTTTGCGAAGTAAATGCCTCCCTTCGCTTTCCCGCTCACCTCTCATGTTGTTCCTCTTGCGTCCGCGCTCCTCCCAAGGTAAAGACGCCAAAGGTGTGCTTAAATAATTTTAAATTTCCCGCGTTCCACTGCTACAAACCGGGTGTCTCGATGCGAACGCTGCCGTACGGCGAAGACGCGCGTTAATCGAGGCGCCCTACTTCAACGTTTATAGAACCGCGTTTCCGTACTCCACGTGCGTTGCAAGCAGAACGTGGAACCTATCTAGTGGAAGCTTGCGTAACTATTGCTGGTTGATTTCTTAAAATGGCGCCAGCAGCTATAGTGGCGCGAGTGACAGCAGGCGACGGCGGAGTGAATTCTTTTTCTGCAGTTGATGAAGTATTTAATTTCGCAAAAGTCAAGCATGTTTGATTTTTCTACAAAGGAAAACTGCAAATATCACCTCTGTATTGATTTGTTGTCTCATATTTACGTAATGTATTGTTCTTCTTCAACAATGTTGACAAGTATGAACATTACACCGGACATAGACGGGTAGATTTAGCTGTGACTATATAAAGACTATTGCGCAGGCATTGTTTTGCTTTGGCCGGGTGGCTGTTCTGGTCTGAGGAAACTGAAAGAGTCCTGGAGTGAAACGCTGAATGGGGGGGGTCATGATATGTCAATATTTTCGCGCGCTTCTGTCTGTAATGTATTTTTGGTTGCTAAAATATGGTATGTGCTTCAGGTGTTGTGCATGTCAAGGGTCAACGTGCAAAAGATTCACATGGGTTTTTGCTGTGTTTATTTGGCGCTCAGGATGGGAGCGCATGAGTCGTACGAATCTCTTCATTTCCGTTAAAAAAGGAGGTCTTGGACTGGTGCACCTATTTCTTAGGCAGGTTTATTTTCCTGAGAGACCAGACAGACCCTTTTCTACGAACAGTTGTGCAGACGAGATTGTTGATTTATTTGCCAGATTTTGTTGTGTCTTCCAGTGCACTAAAACCAAGAGCACAACTGAAGTTACATGAAAGAGGTCGTTATGGCCTTTCATTTCCTGAAGGCCAGGTTTTCCTACGAATACCTTGCTCTGGTACCTAGAAAGAAACTGTATAAGGATTTAATCGATGTGGCATTACCGGTACCTGTTTATCGCTCGTTATACTGTGCAGGGACGGGGAAAGATGTGTTAAGAAGAGTTAAGGCAAATGCCCGTCAAGTCAACAATCAAAAGTGTCTTCTTTCAATTACATACCGGAACACTACCCGTCAGTCCTTGGCTGCGGGAGAAAGGAATACTTGTAGCTGGGTCAGTGAATTGTCGACATTGCGGTAAACTGGAAACCATAGAACACATTTTCTTGGACTGTTCTGACGCAGTGTTCCACTGGGACATTCTCCAGCGGACACTAAAGAAAGAACTGCCGGTATCTCCGCACGGAATACGTTTCCTTCCAACGCGTAATGATGGAGGCATGCCACTTGACATTTTATGGCCTTGAGCCTGCACAGTCTTGGAAATCGTAGGGCCGTCGACATGCAGAATGCCGACCGGAAAGGGGAAATACTTTTTTGAAAGCATTGCTTATATAAAATGTAATGAAAATGTTACCTATCGTTAATGATTCACTCTTCTCAGAAATGAAGTGCGCGGCAAATTCTGGGGCAGTTGCGTTGTGGCCGTAAAACGTCAGCATCGGTACAGCGCTCTGGGGCGGTATTCTCGTAACTGTCCCTTTTGAAAACGTCCCTTTTGAGTCCCTTTTATCGTGACGTACCTCCGGTTAAGCAATGAGCGTTGACAGTAGGTTTGCCGCGCTTGCGTTACGTCACTTCCGGTAGTTTGGTTTTAGCCAATCAGGGCTCGCCAAAAGGGACACTTTTGAAAGGGACGCAAAAGGGACAAAACTCGAGAATACCGCCCCTGATGTCACTTGGAGTGCGTGTGACGTGTACAGTGACGTGTACAGTGATATCAGCGCGCGTACAGTGACTTGTACAGTGACATCAGCGCGTGGCCGTGCCTGCTTTGCGGCACTCATCTGCCGCACGGTGGATGTTGCGCGCATTTGGAGAGCGGAGGTTCTGGGTGCTGTAGCTCTGCACGAAAATACAACTCCAAAAATCTAACAATGGTTATCTGTTTGACCGATGATGTTCGACAATTTCCTCATTTCAATCAAACATCTAACTAGAATAATCAAACAGGTAATTAAACATGAAGTTAATCTCCTCGATTAATAGCACTTGGGGCACGTTTTATTGCGTCCACCCCGGACCCCGGCCTCTAATGACTTCGCGTAAGAAAGACATTTTTACCTCCGAAAGCCTATTTTTTTAAAATTACTTGAAGTCTTCCCTGAAAAAGCCTAATGAGAATATTAAAGGCATCAAACCGTTTATTAATGACCTTTTCTGGTGCGGATAAAGTTTTGCTAATCCAGTGTTTTAGACGGACAGAGGCATATCTTTGCTGAGCCCTCGTAGAAATGCTAACGCATTTGAAATTCCTTTTACCACATATGCTTGCGTATGATGCTGTTATAAAAGATTGACACTGTGTGTGAAATCATTCACAAACTAATCTTAAATGCTCGCTGTACTTCTTGCAAAAAATGGCCGCGTATCTGCTCCTTTCGTTGCAAATGCCGTCAAAAGACGATAGTCTTTATCGGCTTTTGCGAAGTAAATGCATCCCTTCGCTTTCCCGCTCACCTCTCATGTTGTTCCTCTTGCGTCGCGCTCCTCCCAAGGTAAAGACGCCAAAGGTGTGCTTAAATCATTTTAAATTTCCCGCGTTCCACTGCTCCAAACCGGGTGTCTCGATGCGAACGCTGCCGTACGGCGAAGACGCGCGTTAATCGAGGCGCCCTACTTCAACGTTTATAGAACCGCGTTTCCCTACTCAACGTGCGTTGCAAGCAGAACGTGGAACCTATCTAGTGGAACCTTGCGTAACTATTGCCGGTTGATTTCTTAAAATGGCGCCAGAAGCTATAGTGGCGTGGGCGACAACAGGCGACGGCGGAGTGAATTCTTTTTCTGCAGTTGATGAAGTATTTAATTTCGCAAAAGTCAAGCATGTTTGATTTTTCTATAAAAGAACACTGCAAATATCACCTCTGTATTGATTTGTTGTCTCATATTTGCGTAATGTATTGTTCTTCTTTTACAATGTTGACAAGTATGAACATTACACCGGACATAAACGGGTAGATTTAGCTGTGACTATATAAGAGTATTGCGCAGGCATTGTTTTGCTTTGGCCGGGTGGCTGAATCGAGTCACGCATACAGACAGACAGACAGACAGACAGACAGACATACAGACAGACCAAACTTTCTGGGTTTAAGTAGCCCAAGAAAGACTATGGTCTTTAATAAACCACGCGGAGGGCGCAGCGACGCTTTACAGGGCTGGAAGCCTCGTTTTCTGAAGCCTGGAACAGCTCTGTCATGCACTAAGGCATACAGCCCTATATGCTGTTTTTACCCACCTGCTGTTGGGCTCGCTGGTGGAAACTGCACTGTGTTTTGACGGGGTTCCGTGAGTAAGAAAAAAAAAACATATTCTCGTGTATTCTTCATTCTAAAGGAAGAAAAATGATAAGAAGCACCCAAGGCAAACGTTTCCTCTCTTTTTAAAGCGCTTAAACATGGTATGTGAAAGATAGAGTGAGTAAAACGCAAGTGCGCTTTCTTCAAATTAAACGAATAATTGGCTTTTTAACCCTTACTCCTCCCCCGCGAGAAACTAGTGGCAATAAGCGCAGTTATACCTCGACTAAAACCACGAAGCGGGGACGAATGGCTTGATGACTGCTTAATAAACATTGGGTGTGACATGGGGAGGGAGTGCAGGTCTCGTGCAGCTTGAAAGGATTCCGAGTCACTAGATCCAACGCGTAGTGGTTCCAACGAGTCATTACATCCATTCGTGGATCTACTGACTCGGTGGATCTAGTGACGCGTTGGATCTAGTGACTCGGTTGGATCTACTGACCCGTTGGATCTAGTGACGCGTTGGCTCTAATGACTCGGATGGATGTACCGACCCTTTGGATCCTATGACTCGTTGGATCTAGTGACTCGGTGGGGCGGGAGGGAGAGGAGGGTAGTTAGGGCAGAAACCTTTTTTCCCCCACCGCCTACCCTTCCCGCGTTACAAAATGAACAAAAGGGCGCCACTCAGCATATTGCTAGGGTAGCGGTTATGCTTCCTCGCGCTGTACGTCTTTATTTATTCTTTTTCCACTGCTCGTGGTGAGTTCGTAAGTGCACACAACACTTCCAAAAGAAAGGGTCAAAGTCTTTTGAGACTAACCACGCTGCGAGCACTCGGCTATCAGTCATGGAGTAAGAAAAATGTAAAAAAATTAAGAAAAAGGGGCGCGGCGACCCCTGCAGATTAGTCACGGGAAAGTGCGCCTGCTACCGTGACGTTCATGTGAAAGGTACACGTGACGGGGGGTGCGGGGGGACCACGGGAAGGGGATATTTTGTGCACAGGTTCTCCGAAAGCCTGACTTCAGGGGGTCGGGGGGGGGGGGGGGAGTGCCTTACTGTTAATTTTAGTTTCTCGTAGCAGCCGCTAGGAGGACCGGTGCTGGTAAGGTCCATTTAACCTTATAACGCAGGAGTCGTTGTCGGTTTTCTCTCTCTTTTTTTTTGCATTTTTTGATATAATTATAATTTTCACAACTTAGGTTAGTTTTCGGTGTCCTAACGTTTTCTGTTCGTTAGGTTGTGTTAGATTCGTTTACGTTAGGTTACTTTAGTGGCAGGCGAAGCAGTGCCAGACTACGGTGCCTAGTATATTCTAGGCACTACAGCCCTACAGGGCATTTTTCATCAAAACAACGCCTGTGGGTGTCGCTTTAGTGGTGGGCTTATAATACCGTCAGATGGCATATAGACACAGCCTCACGTAAATGCACTCGACTTCCTTGAAACGATTTTTCGTGTAATTGTTTGTTGAGAATCGTTCCTTGGAGACGTTTTATTCTCTTTTTTTCGGCATCTCCAATTGCATTGGAAAAAACATGTATTGATCCTGCAGTGAAGTCGGCATACAGACTCCAGGCGTGGCCTACGTCGTCTTCTTGACCCCAACCGCGTCCGCGTGTTCTCCCAGGCTCATGGCCTTTTAAATATCCCTTTGAAGTGTATGAGTAGTAACTTTTGATGATTAATGACACGCAAACTATTCGGATTTTTATATCCAAGTCCACTGCTTGGTCAGTGCGAAATAACACTTTTTCTTGTGAATTAACTAGGTTCCCGTCCAGTAACATTTTCAGCAGAAAAGCTGGGGAGGAATCAATAATAACAGAGGTGATTGTTCGTTGATATTCCGTCTTGCACGCCAACTGGAGGTCGGGGTGGCTTTGCGCTTACCGGAGGACTTCTCGTTGCCAAAGTAAAATGAGGGCCATGACGATGAAGTTTGCAGTATAACAACGAAATTTATGCACGCATATTTTCATTTGTGCAAGACAATAAAACAGGGGAAACCATCCGTATTGACGACGTGGGAACAAATCCCTGTTCGGCGAATCCTATATTGCAGAGAACCGCACACAAACATACCGGAATACTGAAATATTCCTCCACTCGCGCGGAAGGATTTTCCACCTTCACCCTCACGTCTCTCATCCCTCGGTCGCCCACGTCGTCCGCTTCGGCGCGTTCTTGGAAAACTGTGCCTTGAGCTTCTGAATGGGTTGCCTTGGCTAGCGGACGCTGCAGCTCGTATTAATTTAAGCAACACGAATGGTAGCGGTGGCCCGATCAAAGTCCAACAGTTCTAGGCGAGGTCCCGCAGAAGCCGGCGCCATGCACGCCCCTTCCCCCGTTCCCATGTGCCGAGAGAAATTCGGGTAGGGACAGATGGCTGACTCTTACGGCGAACATCCATCTGAATTCAGAATCCAAAATTTGGGGAACAAAAAAACAAGATTAACACATTCGTTTTGGGGTTATTTTTACAAGGTCTTTTCGGTGCCTGAACATACGATTACACGCACAGTTAAGCACCCGGCACGTTCCACTGCTGGTCTATTTCGGTACAAACAGGTGATCCAGGAATTGATGATAGGAAAAAAAAGAACATAGTGAAAAGTTGCTATAAATTACAGATTTTTTTATGTTATTAATATTTTCTTTATCCCGGCATAATTATAAGTGCACTCAATTTCTTCGAAACGATTCCTCCAGTAATTGTGTATTAAAGAGGGTTCCTCAATCGCGTTGAATTGATTTTTCTTTGGGCAGTGTGTCAAAGATTTATTTTTCTAAAAACATGATCTGTTCTCTTATTGTAATATGTACGCGTAATTATGAATCCGCATATTTTTTAAACGATTAAAATTGTGGTTATTTATTTAAAAATTTCCTGAATCCTCTTTCATTTAATTACCTTTCTTGTAAATGTTCTTTGAATAGCAGTGCTAGCGACTGAAACGAATTACTGAAATTGTGAATTTGTGACGACTTAGTTATGCTTTCTGCTTATTTTTTGAATTGCGAAATGTATGCATATCTAATTCATGGTTGAGACCTAATTGTGGCCTGTACAAAATCAGTACCACTTGAATGGTGAAAAAATCTTGCAGTCAATTCGTTCTGTCTTTCACACTTAGGCATTTAGAGACTGCAAGTAGTTCATCAACCGGTTATTCGTGGACGCTAGTAAACAAAAACAAACTGATGAACACAACTACCACCCAATACCAAGGAATACAAGCACGCGCGGTTCCTCCCTTTGGATGTAATGGCTCGTTGGATCTAGTGACGCGTTGGATCTAGGGACTCAGATGGATCTCTTGACTCGTTGGATCTATTGACGCGTTGGATCTAGTGACGCGGTTGGATCTCTTGACTCGTTGGATCTTCTGACTCGGGCATCACGTGACCTAGTGGATCTCCTGACTGGTTGGATCTAATGACCCGTTAGATCTAGTGACCATAAGCGCTTGAAAATAGTTCCAGTGCCATCATCGCGTGCATTCCGTGAAGCAATTCCATTCCGTCTGTGGAAGTCTGCTTACGTTTTCTGCGGCGTTACTATTTTATTGCTTATATTCCTTAGTTATTACTTACGTCACAGTGCTGCGCTGCACTGTGTTAGAGCACCGGAAAGTTGCTGTCCGCGGTTTCTTGTGCTGATAAGAAAAACAGTTTTCCATCATCGCGACAGGCAAAGCCATAGCGTTCTAGACGTGCTTTTACGTTAGCTTTTCTTGTTATAACTTTTTAACATTCACATTTCCACTCTGTGGTAATAGCAGAATACTCGCCTTTCTTCTGAATTAAAAACATGGTATTTTTTATCTTATGAGGAATCCTGCAGCATCCACCGCTTGAGTGAGAAAATTTCAACTCGAGAGGCATACCCATAAGTTGAGACTCGATGAGTGTTTTGTGAAGGACAAAGGAAAGCAAAAAGGAAAGGTGGTAGTGACCCAAATACAAGCAAACTTTGGCCAAGGTAATAGTGCACCGAATTTTCAACAGAGCTCTCGGGCAAGCTAACATCGATTTTGATGTCAGCAAATAAAAGTGAAATTTCGATTACGTTTCTTGGAGATGCGGCACCTGTAGGACCATGATGCATGTCTTCATGCCGTAACATGAGGCAAGAGGCTCCACCGCACCAGCGGGGCAAAAGTGGCGCATAAGTAACAAGGCTTGAGACGAACACGCCTCAAAAGCGGCAGATTTGAAATGCTGTCAAGTGGTGTGGCAATGGAACTCGCAATGCCCCGTGCACCTCTGGGTTTCGACTAGGACCCGCCTCTAGTTGCATCACGCACATTAGCCGAGTGGTTACTAAGGCTTTCAAAGCTGTCTCCTCAGTGTCAGAATAAGTTATCCTTTAACTTTAACTAGTGGTTCTACTATAAAACGCACCCGCCAATGACAGTAAAGCCTCGGGACCTATAACTTACCAGCGCTCCTCTAAGCATTTTCAATTGAACGAAATAATTCCTGGCGCTGATTATCAGCAAACTAGATAATAGCGAGCTAACCGTTAACGTAGCAAATTGCGTTTCGGCGGGCCGCAGCCCCCACTACTCCACTCGAGTACTCTCTTTGGAGGAAAACAAACGGCCCATCACGTACAAACATTCCAATAAATAGCCTCACTGCACCGCTTAGTGACAAACCATTTTTTTATTTTCTATTCACCAGACACGACCATCCGGTGCTGTTCCTTCAAATGAGCACAGGCTGGTTGCAACAAGACCCCACGCGTTGTGCCCATCGCATTTTAACAGCTCTTTCACTTCACCTCGCACTTACGGCGCGAAGTTGTTTCTCCCATTGCCACCCGGCGACTGCGAAAGAGCGGCCCGGCGACGAGAAAAGCAGCTCCGTTCGTGCCGCAAACACCCCGCTCTCTGACGTTCTGTTCAACACACACGAGCTCACCACCGTTTATTATGCAAATCTCTCAACGCTCCCGCTCCCCCACGGCTTACTTTGGGAACGAGGATTGAGGCGTGTTATTAAGAGAGGAAGATAACGGGTGAGAAAGAAGCGAAGAATAAAAAAAGGCCTAACGGTGTTTCGCTTGGCACCGGAGAACTACGGCCCCGACATAAACAGTCGGCTCCTTGCAACACGCCATGATCCGGAACCCGCTTTCAGCGGGGCCAGAATGAATGGAGCGGGCACCCCGCAAAACACGGGCGGCTGGCACGCTTCCTGCTCCAGCATCAGGCCGCGCCCCGTGCCTGGGACGCGAACCCAGTTCTCTGGAGGGCGCGAATTCTTTGGCTAGCCGACCGGCGAGGATTACGCAAGGCCATCCCTGGCCGCCAATTGGCGCGATTATTTCGGGTTCAAAATATTTATGCAACCTGGTTGGGTGCCGCGAGAGCATGTTCCCATCACTATAATAGCAGGCCAGGGCTGATTGTTAGAAAGAGAGATGTAATCACACAAGTAGAGAGCGACATCTTAATGTCGCCTATCCCACCCCTTCTCCTTCCTGTACTTCTCGCCACCTCTTCCCCGATGTTTTGTTCGGTCAAACATTATCATACAAAATAAAAAAGGCCGCGTATCTGCTGCTTTCATTGCGAATGCCGCCAGAAGACGATACTCGACTGGCGCCCCTGCCAAATAAAGGTCTCCCTTCTCTTTCCTGCTCACCTCTCATGCTTTCCTTTCCAGTCTCGTTCCTCGCAAGGTAACACGCTAGATGTGTGCTCAAGTCAATTTAAATTTGCCATGTTCTGCTGCTCCAGGTCTGGTGTCTCGATGCCAGCGCTGCCGTACGGCGGAGACGCGCGTGAATTGAGGCACCCTACCACAGCATTTATAGAACCACAATGCCCTACTGAACGAGCGTTCCAAGCAAAACGTGGATCCCATCTAGTGGAACCTTTCGTTGCTATTGCCATTGGATTTCTGAAATGCCGCTAGGACGTAGCGCTGGCAACCGCAGGCGCTGGTTTTCTGCCATTGATGTAGTATTTCTTTTGCCATCGCAAAAACCAAGCATCCAGGAATTTTTTAATAAAGGAACACTGGAAATATTCCTTATGTTTTTGATTTTCTGCCTTATATTTGCGTAATGTCTTGTTCTTGTTGAACAATGTTGACAAGTATGAACGTTGACACCGGAGTTAGACATTTAGGTTTGACTGGGAGTATATAAGACTATTGCGCAGATTGTATTTACTTTGGCCGGGTGGCGGAATTGAGCCACAGACAGACAGACAGACAGACAGACAGTCCAAAATTTTCGCGTTTAAATAGCCTAAGAAAAAATTTAGTCTTTAATAAAGAAATAAACAAACGACCCACTTGTTTTCATCAGTCGGGTCAGGAAGTGAAATGAACTTCTGCGGAAATCGAAACATGAGGCTGTCGTTTAAATTCGATGTCGTTTAGTCGAACCCACCTTCACGCATAATGGCTCGATAACTACCGTAAAGACAGGCTTAAACAACGAGTATTCTGATTTTTTTCCAACTTTCCTACCCCATATCGAATGTAATGCAAAAATTAATTCCGCATAATAGAATGAGAGTACCTGAATTCAGCATAGCAAGCTAAGCTTTCAAAAACTTCTAGTGTAATGATAAAAAAAGCCACCATAACAGAAGTTGACAGAACTGAAAATAGGACATTTCTGGAAGCAAAAGCTATGTAAAAAACTTTCTACCAACGCGAATGCGTATCCGGCTAAAGGTGATTATTTAGCCATAAAAGCAAAACAAATGCGACGAATAAAGACAAGGAAGGCCGTTTCGTTACTCAGACCATCCCCTCCCGTCTTGCTATGCATTCTTCCGGCATGGTGCAAGAGCAAAGTTCTATTTTTCTTCGTTTACAATA
This sequence comes from Haemaphysalis longicornis, assembly GCA_013339765.2. Classification (NCBI taxonomy): domain Eukaryota; kingdom Metazoa; phylum Arthropoda; class Arachnida; order Ixodida; family Ixodidae; genus Haemaphysalis; species Haemaphysalis longicornis. The sequence goes on from CM023451.1 coordinate 154,107,026, forward strand.
ACGAATCCCAATTAACTAAATTCCGTTGTTTTCCGTACTCTCTGCTCTGGACTGCAAACAAGTGCTTCTTACTGAAGAGCACATAAAAAGATTAATAGGTGTGAAGGAGGCACAAGGTTCAATACATTGTCCATTCTGTTTCGCTCATTTTATTGCTACGAGTCATATGGCATTTTTACTTAATATCGTTCATATTAGGCTAACTGGCTTACGTCTATTTTTTTCCTGATTTCTCATTAAATTCTTTGTTTTGGTTACACATGGCAAATATGTCTTTCTTTCACTTTTCCTGGCGGAGCTTAGACGCTAAGCAGAATTAATGACTACCCATGCGAACGGCGGAAAGCACATCGCTATTGTTCTATAAACCTTATCGCTTCTTATTGGAACGACTATGCCGGCGCAGAATTTACGCGTGCAAAATGAAACAGATTAATCTTTTTCTGAAGGGCCCGGTCTGTTGGGACGGTAGACGCCAATTTTCAGGGCTCCAACCGATGTAGTCTACGCTGCTGTATGCGCAATTCATTAGTTAATTCGTGCGCGCAAGACCGGAGTTGCACACACTTCTAATTAAACCATCCAAGGGTTTTATATAAAGGCGTGGGTGATAGGAAGACAAAAGGGGCAATTCGTTAGAAGAGTAGCGACGGAGAGTGGAGTTGTGTGATTTGCAAATTGGTTGAAGTTGTATGTGCAGGTTTGTCCACTGTAAACGTCGTGCTCTTTTGCATGTTCCTCTAAAATCAAGAAAGCAAAAACTGAATAAATATTATGTGGGATTAGGTTGTCAGCTAAAATTACGTTTTCGCTTCCGCTTTCTTAATAAATTTTTTTGGTGTCGTGCCTGGAATGAATCCAAGCGGGAAGGGGGGGGGGGGGGGAGGAAGCTTGGAATTCGGTTCCTGCGGGATTTCACAAAACCAGAATTACCCCAATAGGTGGTAGATAGTTCAAATTTTGCGTCGTACCGGCCATAAAAAAGTGTGAAAATGTCTTTGTAAGGCCACCACGCACCACACGTCAGTTTACAAAACTATTTTGCTTTCAAGAACGGTTTGTAATTGGCCAGCCCTTTGTATTCCGGATTATCCTTGGAGCGAAAATGTTCTCTAAAATCGGGATAATCAGTGGGTAGAAGGAGCATTAAGTACAACGTCCCATTCATAAACGTGGAATACGGCTTTTGAGCGCACCTTTTTGGTTAGCTAAGCCGTTTTGCGGACGTACACCTGTGGCCTGTTTACAGACGTTTTCACTACCAGTTTCTCATTAAATAGCCTTTTTTTCGTGGGGGAGGAGGACGGGAGACTTCTATTGTGCGAAGCCCTTTTATGTTACACCATGCATTCGTTTGTGTCATCGATCACGCGCTTCCCAAGGTAATGAGGTGAGCATCGAGATTTGGTGCAGAAGTTGCCGAGGCGATAGCGTGCCCGGTTAGGCTGCTACCATTCACATAAACGGCCGTTATCTAAGCGAGCACTGGCAACACAGTGTTTGCCATGAGATAAGGGGAAGCTCTCGGACTAACGGCGACTACAGACTAACTCCTGCCTACCATAACACACTTCTACATGCCGATGTATACCACCCTATACCCTGCCACATGCAAATCCTGCCCCCAACCAGGCACCCTGTACAACAGGGTATGGGAGTGTCAGCAATCCCCTACCCTCACCCCTAACCCCAACCCTACGTATGAGCAGTGGGTGGAGCTGCTCACCAGCTCCAACCTCTCACACCCCCGACGATTGGTGGAGTCCAGGACCAACCCAGGCAGCGCAGGACCACTCGGCCCAACTCAAGCCGATGTACTTTGGCCAAGTTTTTCCATCCGGCCTTTTCCCGGCAGACGTATACGGCCCGTGTCCAAATGTGGGTCCTTTTGGCCGTACGCGGCCGAACTCCCATGGCTATCCAACGGCCAGTGTATGTCGGCCGGTCGACCGGCTTACGTTCATACGGCCAGATTCCCGCCGTAGGGCTCCGGCCATTCGAAAGCCACCCGTGTGCGGCCGAAGAACGGCCACCGGAGGTCAGCCGAGATGCGGTCGTCGGACTCCAGACGGACTAAAGCTGCCGGAAGTTCGGCCATGCTGCGGGCATTGCAGTTCAGCCACAGTACGTTAACTGTACTGAGGCCGGTGGACAACCACTGCATGCAGCGCAAGCAGATGACTCAGTCGCACTGTGCAACAGCACAAAGCCGCCATTTTGGAAGAACTTGTTCTTGTACGAGTTGGCTCATCTTGGTGAATAAACACGGGCTTAGCGCGAAAAAACAACACATACAGAAAGGACGGGACAAGCGCAAACTCTCAACTAACTTTTATTGGACAGAGCACACACATACAAGTACACTTGTCTTCTGGTCGCTCATGCGCACTTTCTACAACCATAGCAATCTGTATCCCAAGTGTAGCTGAGCTCAGCATTACACACGGCAAGAAATTTAAAATCCACCCTTCGTCATTGACAAGGCTCTGTTGTTATCGCGAATACAAGATAACACATATGTTTTTAAATAGGCAGTCATAAAATCAGATCAAGAAACAGTTTAGGGCACTATGTTGAGCCTACAAATGCACGAGCTTAGCCTCTGATATATTTAGTACGAACAACGTAATGCAACATTGTTTTTTTTGCAGAATTATTACGAGACCGAATGCAGGAAACTTGCGCTTTTGCGCACCCTGTGCCTTTCTTTGGTGAGGAGTCCTTGACATGGCGCCGATTGAGCTCCTGCGGGGTGACCGCTTGCTCGACGTCCCTTGTAGGCTAGTTATTTTCGGGGAGGCAAGGCTATCTCGCGTCGGTCATTTTTGCGGTGTCGATGTCTGCAAAGCTCTCCATTTCTCGTGGGGGCGAATATCCTCGAGCTGATGCGTCGACGACGCCGGCGGGCGAGGCGCGGTCGCGCTGATTGGCGAGGCTTAGCTAACCCGTCCGTGTGGCAGTCTTCTTGTGGCAATAAATGGCATTCCGATGGCCTAAAAGGTTAACTGGTAATGTCCAGTGTGTCTTTGCACCTTCCCGGTTCACCTAATACCACTCATTACTACTTGACAAACAAAGTTCGTTGATTTAAACCGTATAAACACCGAGCGGATGAAAAACGCGACTACGTAAGTGGGGAAGAAGAGGGGCTTCAGGGCGGGCGATAGGAAAATCAGGCATTCATGAGCGGAGTGAGGCGCTTACGCGGATAGCTCGCACGCGACGAGGAGGCACTGGTATTTATATGCACGAGAACCGGGTGTACAAATCCAGCGACAAAACGGGGGCGATCTGCGTCTCGTTATTATGCACGCTAACGGGCCAACACAAGTGGAAAATCGGTCCGAGAATGCTCGTTTGGAGCACAATTGCTATGCTATACCGGCTGTACTTTTTTTTTCTTGCAAAGATAATAAGATTACAGCGTCACTAAATTTTCTGCTAAGGGTGAGGTTAGCGCACGTGCCACCATTTCAAAAATGCTTATCTGTACCCCGGCCGAATCTGGTAGCGCGGACGCAAAAACTACTCTCGTGGCCAGCAGGTATTGGAAAGGAAGGCGATTTGAAATGTTGTAATTAGCTCCCATCCCGGCATCTAGACTCTGAAAAAGCGGTACTCGCGTTTTAAAACAATGACACCCCTCCGATTTCTATAATCTTCGCTCCTTCGGCCTCATTTATCGCAGTTTATAATTACCGGAGTGCATGCGTACGTGTGTGGGTCTGCACGCCAGCAAGGCTACGGTCGGCAACGCAGTAGGTTACTGTTTCAACTTGGTCGCTCTTGCTGCTCTGGTGATTTTTCATAACACCACTGACAAGTTAAATTCCACGAGCTAGAGGGGCAAACGATGCACACGCGTGTGACATCGGCTCCGTGTTCGACCCTTCTGTTTAGCGGCTAAAACCATCTACCGCTGGCCTGACCAGCCCACGCGACGTTCCAGGAAACCTCGCGATACCACCTTCATCGGTCTTGGCGCACCGCAAGTTCAGTTACGAATAGCTGAACGTTTTCCCCGGCCGAACACTTGGCTAAGCCTACCGGGCTTGCCACGCCGGCGATCACCCACCGGCGGCAGACGAGCACGTGCTCCTCTCACCGGTGGCAAGACTGCACGTGACCGCGCGGCAGCTCGGGCGCACCACTCGGGATAACACACCGACATGGAGTACGCCGTTCAAGGAGAAGACATTTCTCCCGAAGAATAGCCAGAACCCCGATAGGCCGCCGTTCAACGACGACAAGTCGCTCTGCGCGCCACCCCAGGGTCCACCGAACCTGCCGGCTTGCTACATCGGATGAAAAGTAAGCGCCCCTTCCACCGGCAACCACCTTCTCTTCCGTTGCCAAGCACTGACATCAAGATCGCCCTTCGCCCTCGTGGCAGACTCGACCTCATGTCTGTCTCCCAAGTTACTCTGGCCGACACCCTAATGCATCAGGCGGGCATTGCGCCAAACCCCATGGACCAAATCCGCATTCATCACGTATCAAACTATGTTCTCGTAAGCAACCTTTCGGAAGAACGAGCTCGCAAGTACGCAGCTATTAATCTCCTTGCGCTCCGAGGGCAGCGCTACGAAGTAGCAGCCCACGTATCAGCGCCTGCTAACCCGGTCACAGATGTAATATTCAACAATCCGGAAGAAGACACGCCCGAGCAAATATTTGACAGTGTCTGCAACTACAACCCCGACTTGAAGATCCTCAATGCTAAACGTCTAAGCAATTTAAACATCGTGCAAATCTTGTCAGATATCTCCATCTCTATTAGTGCTTATTCAGTCCCGGAAGTTCACACAATAAAATTTCTCGGGCTCCTTACACAACGGAATCGAACCAATACACACTTTGTCACCCAGTTAACTAAGCATGTTGTCCAAGCAATTGGTCACACAAAAAAGGATTGTCAACCGCCGGCATGGGTTGTGTGAGAGTGAGAGATTACGACTCATTCAGGTCTTCGTAATCAGCAGAATAACATACTGCCTCCCGTATACCTTAGTGACAGTGCTGATAAGTTTCAGAAAATCAATTGCCTCATCAGAAAAGCCTACAAAGCGGCACTTCAGATACCCCTGTACTCTTCCACTGCCAGATTAGTCCGTCTGGGTATCCATAATAATGCCGAGGAGCTTGTGGAGGCGCACCTGACAGGACAAATAGCACGCATATCCACTACCTCAACCGGTCTGCACATCCTAGACCGACTCGGAATTCGTGCCCCTACTTTGCCCGCTCATAAATCCCCCATTACTGGCGTCAGTCACGCTCGACTTGTCGTCCGTCCTGTACCACGCAACATGCACCCTGTGTACCATGCGGCTCGCAGAACGCATGCAGGCTCTTGTGCAGGCTCTTCAGCGACGCCTACCTGCAAGACCGGATATCTTATACGCGAACGCGGCAGAATACCGTCACCACGATGCTTATCCTCTGGCCATCGTGAATCGGCCGGACGACCCCTCATTACGCTCCCTGACAGTTCGCACCACCTGCCCTGCCACGGTGGAGGAGGCAGCAATTGTGTTCGCCCTGTCACAATGCCGACCCCCACGATCGTAATCTCTGGTTCAAAGACGGCCGTTCAAAATTTTGCCCGGGATCTCATTTCGCCGCTGCCATTCAAATTTATCGCTCAAAATCCTCCAACTTCCCCGGTAGAACTGCTATAGACCCCGGCGCACTCAGAACTCGGGGGGAACGAGGCGGCCCATGTCGCGGCTCGAGGATTCCCCACAATCCGAGCGGAAGCCCAGCCTAGTTCTTTACCACGGGGCCCCCGATCATCCAGAGACCGCCTAATTACGTATCATGACATACTCACGCATACCGCCTCGCCCGCCGAAAATACCCCCCCAGCGCATCCCCAGCTCAGCCATGAGCAAGCGCGTACCTGGCGACGTCTGCAGGTTCACTCCTTTCCCTGCAGGGTGGTGCTCCATCACATCCATTCTTCCCTCTACCCCCCCCCCCCTCACTGTCCCGCATGTGGCGAGCGCGCCACACTTGTCCACTCCATGTGGGCCTGTCCTTCCAGTCCCTTCCCTTTAATCACCCGTGACGATAAATGGGAGGGTGCCCTGGGTAGCTCCGACCCGGGCGTTCAGATCGCCTTGGTGGAACGAGCTGCCATCGTCGCCGCCGACCTCCAACTGGCCGCCACCACACTTCCATAACCACAGTCGCTTAGGAGGAATAAAATTTTATTGAGGCCCAGTCGCTCAATAAAAGTTTTTCTGGTGATGATGGTTGGGTGTTTATGGCGCAAGGCCAACTGGGGCAAAGAGTGCCAAAACAATAGTCATATACGAGGGGTGAAACCTTAAACACTAAGTAAAGTCAGCAAAAACAAAAGTAAAATCACAAAACGACAATGAGCATGGCTGGTGTATAGGGCCAGATTTCATGATGCGTGATAGGAAATGAGGTTTAAAAACTTGACGTCTGACAAATACTCAAACACACGTTTCACGGAAACAATGGCATCGTCACCTAGGAAAAACGATGGATGTAGGGGAATATGTTGTCTGTAGAGTTCTCTTAAGTGTTTGTGTCGTGTTGTGTGAAGTGCCTTGCATGTGATTAGTATGTGCACTACGGATAGGGCCTCTCCGCACCTGCTGCACTGGGGTCTAGAAGATCCCGTCAGCAGATACGAGTGCGTTGCATGGGTGTGCCCTATCCGCAGCCTACCCAAGGCGACTTCTGTGTGTCTGTTGCGTGTGTCAGTGGTGTATGGTCCCAAGCGTGGTTTTATAACGTGTAACTTGTTATCTGTCTGTTCACTCCAGTGTGTTTGCCATGTTCTACGCAAGTGTTGTCTTATGTGTGGCTTGAGGTCTGTATATGGTACGGGTGTTATGTCTACAGTGTTCCTGAGTGCAGCAGCAGCTGCCCTCTCGTCTGCCAACTCGTTTCCAGCGATCCCAGCGTGTCCTAGGACCCAGCAGAGGAGCAGCCGATGCTTCTCCGCATACACAGACATGATAGTGTTAAATACAAGATTAACTATGTGGTTTTTGGGGGGCGTATGCGATGACAGTGCGCGAACAACACTCAAGGAATCTGTGTAGATGATAGACTTTGGAATTTGATTTTCAAGTATGTGTCGTACAATCAGTAAAATTCCATATGCTTCTGCTGAAAAAATTGTTGTGTGGACGCTCATGGTTCTGGCTGCACTGAAATTCGGACCATGAGCAGCGCAGGAGACCATAGTGGAGGTTTTAGACGCGTCACTGTAAAACTCTGCAAGTGGGTATTTGAACTGCAAAGAAAGAAAGTGCTGCAGTATTGCAGCTCGCGGTACCCGATTTTTGTCAAGCTTCATAAAAGAAAGGTCACAGGACACAGGGCGAACTTGCCAAGGCGGTATAAATGACCTGTACACGTCTAAAACGACGCACTCAGATCCGAGGCTCGCTCTCTCGCTCGAAGTGAAAAAGGCGGAAGTAACGGACGGGCGATTTACAACAGCACAGATGTGGATGTATCGTTAAGGACAGGATAAAAAGGGTTGTTATTCTGAGATGAAATTTTAAAAGCATAAGTAAGTCCATGTACGTTTCGCTGGTTCTCAAGGCTCCACTTATTACATTCAAATATAGGACTCTCGACAGGGCTAGTGCGAAAAAGCACCGACGCAAGCCGTTAGCCCCAAGTGTAGTACTGGGTCAAGCATTCGCAATGCTGTTTTACTCGCCGCCCGACCCATACTACCACACTGCCATAGTCCAAACGAGACCCAACCAAAGCAGGTATAGAGCCGGTAGTAGGAGTTCTTTGTCGGAAACCCATTACGAATGGTGCGGAGAGAATCCTTCAGGATATTCATTGTTTTAAGACATTTATGTTTAAGTTTCTTGATGTGTGGAATGAATGTGAGTTTTCTGGTCAACACACAACACCTTAAAACTTGTGCTCCTTGTTCACAGGAAGCGACACGCCATTAAGTGTAATGTCTGGGTCTGGAAGGATCCCGCGCTTTCAAAGGAAGCCGGCAACACCATCGCCGACTACCACGCCCCCCGACGCAATGACCCTCCGGGCAGGGGCCACGACGCCGACACCCCAACCCCAGTGCTCACGTACAGAGATATAACGAGATCATATCGAGAAGAGCGGTGCACCCTCCCTGAGCCACACCGCACCCTGACGAGGGACCAGCAAACAATACTCAGGAGACTACAGGCAGGGTCGCTCACGCACCCCGTCCTGTTACATAGAATGTATCCCGAGAAAGAAGAGGACACGTGTCCATTCTGCAACAACAGCACTGGCACTCTTGCACACATAATCGCAGAGTGCACTAAACCCCAGGCACCCCTACCCCCCACCCCCCTCCCCAACCCCCCACCCCCACTCCACGAGCGATGGGAGACCTTGCTGGCCAGCCCCGCCCTACAGACTCAACTTGTGCTAGCGGCCAGGGGCCAGGAGCTGCTGGCCACATGCGGGTCCCGTGAACAGGGAACCGCCCCGTCCGGCACTTAAGGGTGCCGCCGTCTTTTCGGGCTCCAATAAAGTCTACTACTACTACTACTACTCCTAGAGAACACAACGCAGGAGCTTTTTGCAGGATTCAATTTAAAACCATTCTTGTCTGCCCAGCTGGCAAGTTTCTTGACGCCGAGCTGGACTTGACGTTCGCATATTGACATATTACAAGATTTAAACGATATCTGCACGTCATTTACGTACAAAGAGTAAGAAATTGTAGACGGCAGTGCCTTCCCAAGGGAGTTCATCTTTACTATGAAGAGAGTGCAGCTTAGAACTCCACCTTGCGGCACGCCATTTTCCTGCACGTGTACCTTTGACAGTGCAGAACCAACTCTGACGCGAAAGGTTCTCTCTGACAAATAACTAATAACGGTATTTAACATGTTACCAGAGACACCGAACGACTTAAGGTCAGTACGCCATGCGGTGTCATAGGCCTTCTCTATGTCAAAAAACACCGTAAGAAAGAATTGTTTGTGTATGAAGGCATCCTTAACGTATGACTCTAGTGCCACAAGTTGATCGTTTGTGGATCTCCCTGCCCTGAAGCCTGCCTGGCAGCTCTCAAGAAGACCGTTGTACTCCAAAAAGTACACAAGCCTCCGGTTTATCATCTTCTCGAGAAGCTTTGCACAGGCATCTGGTCAGGGCAATGGGTCGATAGCTAGCGGAGAGAAGGGGTCCTTCCCTTCTTTCAAAATGCTGCAACTATGGCATCCCTCCAAGACTTTGGAATGTGCCCCGAAAAGCCATATCTGTTGAAAGGTGAAGAAGTGTTACAAGAGGTGTCTGTGTGTAAGTTCTGTATCATTGTATATGTAATGTTGTCTGGGCCTGGGAGCTGAGGGTTTTACACGTGCTCAGAGCACCCCTCAGCTCATGAAGCGTGAAACTCCGAGTTATAAGAAGTGGGCTGACCTGTCATTGTCAGTAAAGGCTTCTTTTCGGCCACGAGTTTGTGGTTCATGAAAGTGTTTGTGTAGTGTGCTGAACTGGAAACGTGTTTGGAAGGGTTGTGCGAGTGTGTCAGCCTGGTCTTCGAGTTGTGTCCCCTGTTGTACTGACCAGAGGCAGGCTGTGTGTTTGATGTCCCTTGAGTTTGCGTATTCGGGTCCATACTTTTCGTGTGTCTGTGTAGGAGTTAATTCATGTTACGAATGTACGCAACTATCGCGTTTTGCCTCACGGCGCACACGTTTTCCGAACGCCTTGGCCCGTTTGAAACAAGAGGAGGTTACTCGACGTGGGGGTACCGACGAAGGACACCCCACGCCTTGTTCTGGGCCTCTCGCGCCGCCTACAGTCCTCATTCCACCACGGCCTTCGCTGGTTGCGCGGGGGCACCAGAGGCGTGGGGAATGGACTTTTCGGCGGCATCGAGGATGTGCGCCGTGAGCAGTTGGGTAGCTTCTTCAACGTGTAGGTGTCCTATGGATGTGTGGTGTAGTTGGGATGTCTCTGTATATGTATTCCAGTTAGCTCTTGCTTCATTAAACCTTTCATGGGAAGATGGACTGCTCGGGCCTGTACCTATATACGTTAATGAAGTGGGGAAATGGTCCCTACCATATGGGTCCGTGCCCACACCCCACTCAAGACATGGAAAGAGAATTGCCGAACCAATAGCCAAGTCAAGATTTGAGTATGTATTGTGTCCTATGTTATGGTATGTAGGCTGTTTCTTGTTGAAAAGGCATGCTCCAGAGGATGTTAAAAACTTCTCTATCAGGCGACCTCGGGCATCCGTGCGAGAAGAGCCCAAAGAGAATTGTGTGCATTGAAGTCGCCTGTTAGGATGTATGGTTCAGGAAGCTGGTCGACCAGCGCCCTCAAAGTCAAAGCTCAGAAGTGCAAGATCAGGGGAGATGTAGATGGAGCATACCGTTATCAACCCATTAAATAATATTGTGCGGACGGCTACAGCCTCAAGGACGGTGTTTAAGGTGACAGGGTGGCATGCTAAGGATTTGCGGGCAATTTATGGCCACACCGCCAGAAGAGTGTGTGCAGCCATCCCTGTATTTCCTGTATACCAGGTAACTATTCAAGAAATTTGTGTGTTTGGAATTAAGATGTGTTTCCTGGACACACATTAAACTTGGCTGGTTGGCATGCAGAATCTCATGCCGTCGTCAAGATTATTCAGAAGGCCTCTGCAGTTCCATTGAACTATGTTTTCTCTTCCCATTATGATGTGTTAGAGCTACTGGAGCGCGATTATTTATGTAGGGTCTTTCGGGGCTTGGACTCTTGGGAGGGGCTTTCTGGCCTCCTCTACTGACCTGGACGTCGCCAGCCCGTTCCTTCCGTTGCGATGAAAGCCGAAGGGCTCGACGTCCATGTCGTCATCTGAGGCAAGGGGGTGCCCAGCGGACTGGGCCCCCTTGACATGGTACCCTTTCGGGTGTCTTTGCCTGCGCTGCCAGTGCCGAGGCGTGGGGAGCACCACAGGTGGCACAGGCAGTGAGGCGGGGGAGGGGGCCGCTGCGACTGCCTCCGTCTCCATCTCCGTGCCCTTGCGTGGTGCTTTGGGCCGGTGGAAGAAGAAGCAGTGGTGCATAGGCATCCCCAACAGACGTTGTTGCCACCACAGCGCGCTGCTGGGTGAGCGAGCGGTGCGGAAGCGGGTTGGGCTGCCATAGGCAACCCAGGGAGGGGGGGGGGGGCGGGGGCGGGGACCAAGTCCGACTCGCGGTACTGGGTCCCCGCCGAAACCAAACGCCGCTCCGCCCCCGGCGAGCTGCGTCGGCCGTACCTGCCCAGAGGGAAGGAGGCGAACCTCTTTCGCGCCTCTGGGAAGGTGATGTTTCGGTTATCTTAAGCTTAATGATTTTTTTTCAAGATGAAACTTCTCACAAGCGCGACAGTATGCTGCATGTGGACCCTGGCAATTCGGGCAGGTGAAGTTGGTTGCAGTGCAGTTGTCGGAGAGATGATCGTGCTGGGCGCATTTGGCACATGTTCTGCCTCGACAGGAGTTGGTACCATGCCCGAACCTCTGGCACTTGAAACAGCGCCGCGGGTTCGGGATGTACTACCGGACAGAACAACGGATGAAACCTGCGTTGACATGCTCGGGCAGTGTGCAGCGGTCGAAAGTCAGGATCAGATGTTTGGTGGCTATTTCTTTGTTGTCCCTCCTGATGACGATGCGCCTTACTGCTGTCACGCCTTGGTCTTTTAGGCCTTCGAGCAGATCAGTCTCTGTTTCAGTTAGGAGATCTGCCTCAGAGATCACACCTTGACAACTGTTGAGGCTGCGGTGGGGTGTGACCCTGATCTCCAGATCTGCCATGCGGGTTTGTTTCAGGAGGATTGTGGATTGCTGCTGAGTTTTAACTTCAACTAGCACTTCGCCAGTTCTGAGCTTTTTGGCGTCATATGTTTTGCCGATGATACCTTCAAGGTATTTAGAAACAAGAAATACAGATTGAGAGGAAACCGGCTTCGATTTGTCTACAGATTCAATGATCAAAAAACGAGGGTAGTTATCTGGCTTTGGGAGCGAGATAGAAGGCAAAGAAGGAAAATATACTTCGGTGCGGCCCCTTTTAGGGGGCCGATCACGGTTGGGGGGGGGGGGGGGGGTGTTAGTCAAAGAGGTCCCGGAGCTCCCTGCCTGGTAGACAGGCAGGGAGCCCATCGGCCGGAGCTTGACCAAGGCTCCGACGGCCACCGTTCGTGGTTTCTAACCCTCCACCTATAAACACATCGCCACGGTTGGATCCAGCTTATGTTTGGGGGCTCGGGGTCCGCGGTATCGCCAGTACCGTCACCAAGATTGTTCAAGGTGCCCCGTGCGGGGAATTAAAGTTTTTCTCTCTCTCTGTCTCTCTCACAACCACCGCTTTAGAGTGTTACGGGCGAACACCATTGGAACCTTGAGGGATCCAAGAGCAACTGATATCACATTTAATTTTAAGCACAAAGGCCAGGAAAAAAAGTAGCAAAGAGCATTTTCTCAGCTGCTTCCCAACGCTGTTGCAGAAACCTGAAAAAAAGAAATACAGCTTCTGTCGTGCAACTGCTATGAGGCGGGAAAAAGCACTCCTGTTATCAGACATGCAACAGCAACCCTAAAGACGTTACTCTCCGCATTTCTTTTCCGCCAGCTTGCTAAACCATTGGTTTCTGGTAAACAATAGCCAGAACAATGGCGCGTTCGCGTTTTACGCCCTGCATTACGTTAAAGAAAATTCGTCACTACATTGCTCACCAGAGGCAAATTAATCTACCGGCAAAAGTTCGCCACCGAAGTACAACGCCGCAGGTCGGTGTTTTCGCCCTTTCTGACTGATAAGCAACCGAAGGCACGAGTTGACGAAGAGAGCCACCTGTATTACTGCGCGAATTTCCGATCCCGGATAAGCAGTAGGAGAGAAGGGAAGGGAAGTGTTTAGTTATAGAGGTTCTTTGAGGGGCGTTTGCAGCCGTAAAGTTATTCCGCTGTTTAAACGAGTCACCCTTATTCCCCAGCAGAACACATTCCAGAGAGCGAGGAGGGGATGAGTCATTTTTTTAAATGCATAGCATTTTAGTAACTCACAATGTCACGCGGCGTTCGGCCTAGTCCGCAGCCAGGCCACTACACTATAAAAGAAACAACAGTTTCCGGCGCCCGGATTCGAACCCATGACGGCGCGGGCGGAACGGCAAGTGCCGGGCGCACTACCGATTGAGCCACGCAACCAACACGGATTTCGATTTTATTAACGCTTCCTAAGTCTTTACTTCTATACAAATTCGTGAGAAATCTTTGATGAAGGGAAGTTCAGCTCTGTTATGCACACCTTCCTTTCTTCCTATTCACGCTCTCGAATGGAGAAGTTTCGGCGCACGTTAAAGATCCCCAGGTTGGCAAAATTAATCCGGAGCCCTCCACTACGGCGCGCCTCATCGCCTGCGTTGCGTCGGCGCGTTAAACCCTACAATCAATCAATCGAATGGAGAAGTGAAGAAATTGTGTGCCTACTCCGCATTTTGTATGCCTACGTTGTCGGCGGGAGGGACAGGGTGTTGTTTTATCGCCGGTCTCCTAGACGACCATCACCACGTATCCGGCGGTAATTCCTACTAAAAGCTTTCTGGCATTCATCGTTTGCGTCTGCTTTCTGTTATCCCCAGCCATGCACCGAAGTTATGAGCGAATAAATTTGGACAGAAAGACAGAGACCCTGTGACACTTTTTAAAACTTTTTTCTAAATCTTAAATGCTTTCAGAAGGTACTCAACAAATGCATCCAGTAAGTAGAATAGCGCGTCCCAAAGTACCTAAGCCAAAAATTACTTCTCTATGGCCATCAGATAACCTTGAAACTTGCCGAAAAGATTTTTCTCCCTTTTCCTGTCTTGGCGTTCTTCGAGCCTCGATCGACGTCTTTAGAGCAGTTTAGTGGCTATGGACCGGCTTTATTTCAGTTGCAGCAACAAACGCATTCGGTAGATTCTTGGACAAAATCGCCATTGAAGCAAAGCACAGACGAAGGCGGATATGCTGCGACGAGAAATTCACGCAGTGCCGCTCCGTGCTGGCGTTAACTATAACTTCCACAATGCTTCCAGACGCGAAGACAAGGGCGAAAATATTAATAGAAAGTGTTGCAGAGTTCCTTGAAAACTGCCTACGTGTGTTATGAGCGAAAGTGTGCGTGTGAGTAGGTGCATCATTGTCGTATCCAACGAGGACGCGTGAATCGGCCGTGAGCCTATATCATCAGATCTCATCTTCACTGGCCAATATTTCGTAGCGACTATTCAAGATACGTGGGTGGTTATGTTGACGTCGCAGTCAAATGAAAATGTAAACCATGATTTACATTGGAATGTATGGTTTCCCTGTTTCTGTGAGCCCGATCGAGGTGATAATTCGTTTCACCCATCAAGCGCTATTACGCGTCGTGCAATGGAGCAAGACCCCTAAATCATACGCTGCTTGAACCCCTAAAATTTCTCCCCCTCACATTGTCCGACTGTAGCATCTGCGCGTAAAACCCCGAAATCAATAGACTCCTCCGATCACCCTAGCCTACATCGGCTAAGGCGGCTTCGATGTTAACACTGAAGAGATGGTCTGTGAAAATACTTTGCACACTGGGCATGCTCTTTCGACCAATGGAATTATGCTCCAGGGACTTGGCGAAGCAGCGGCCATTTCGCATAAAGAGGGAACAAAGACGCGTGGAGCGATAAAAAGGAAAGGGTGTCTGAGGCCCGTAAAACACGCAAGCACACACGCGCAATTTTATACGTGTTTCAGCGGCGGCGATCACTCCACACGGCCAGCGAGTCGCTGAGAACCCGAACAATCTGCAGTAAGGAAGCGTGATATTGTCTTCGAGAGAGAAACGCCCCTATTTTCGCCCCAGTCCTCTCGGCGGTTCGTTTGGCTTATTGGGATCGCGACGGCAATAACGACTGTAGTGGCCAAACATCCAGCGCGTCGTAATCAGAAGCCGCCGCTGGTTATTACGGAACGTAGTGCACGCCTGTTTTATCACGCTTCCGATCGGGGCTGCCGTACCACTGCCTGCGTTCCCGACAGTCACAGAAGATGGTTACATTCCCTGAAACGAATGCTCCAGAGGCAATATATATCCCCTATTCCTCCGCCCTTTCTTTATGGAGATGTTTCTCCTAAGGGCCAGAGCAGACTGTAATGTTGTAGACAGCTGGAGCAGCCTGAGTTCATTCCTCAGGCACGTCGGCCTTTTGCGTAACAGAGCCGGTAGCCCAGTTTATGCAGGGGGAGGATTATTTTTCTGAGTTCTAGTGCGCTTGATCGCGCTTACTTTTTTTATCTTTTTGAGAAATAAGACGAATACTTGTTTGTTCTGCGTTGACTTTAAAAAAAGGGTGTGTTCTCAGGGCCAGTCGAAAACTTAGCGGACCATCAGCGGCTCGTTAAAAAGCTAGCGTATGGCGGGTGCCGTCATCGCTGTACTTCCATTTAGGACTACAAAAGATGCACAGATATTATGCGGTTATGAATAAAAGGCTCTAGGAAAAGCCCAGTCATAGAACTGGGGAGCCGATTGGAGCTAAAATAAAAAAAAAATCATGCAGCCCTCCGTCTAACGACGACGATGGTTGAACGCGAAGCTTTCTCGTGACGAATGCTTTGGTTGTCACCTGAGTTTGGACTGAGTTTTGACGATATCGAAATGGAGCAATTGGATAGACGCCGGCTTTGCAACGCGAGGAACCCAGTTTCGATTCCGGTGAGCGGAACATTTTAACAGCGAAGCTGTTAAGCAAATCGTAATTTTTCGTGTCTGCAGTTAAAAACACGAAGAAATGGACCTCTCCCTGTATGTAAACAACGTGACGTCACTAAGTGCATGTGCGCGACGGGTGGCGCCTGCTGGCGGCCGCGAAGTGAGGTGGCGGTCGGCAGAAAGCGCCTGCGCCGACGGCACGGCCTGGCCGCGCAGCGCCCGAAAGGAACGATGTGCCGTTGGTTCGGGCCGTCACTGGCTTCCCACATTGCAGGTGGGGGTTTAGCTATCCTAGCTGCGGCCGTCGCATCTCCATGTAGCTTTCCGCATCTACAACCTCCGCAACACTTTCGTTTACCGTACGGTCAACTGAACGGCGACGCTTTCGGATAATCAGTGCGCGGCAGAACAGCCTAAACGAGTCATTCTGAAGGTTGGTGCTGTTGCGAGCATCCCAAAATAGTTTTTTTAAGATTCTTGTGTTCGGACACCTACCAAGGGAAAGCCTAATTTATTGTTGTTTTCGAGGTCCGCTTAAGCTAAGCGCGGTGCCTCAGGCAGCTAAACGCTCCGTTCTTGGTCTCTTTGCGTCGCCCGGAGGACAGTGGCGTACACACGATTTCATGTCGAGGGGAAAAAGTCGACCTGGTAAGCATGAAGGATAAATAGTAAAATAAGCAGCAACGAAACAAAAATATGAAGAGCAAAAGGGCAAAAATTATTCCAATAAAAATATCGCGATGATGTCGTTTCTCTACGAGATTGACCGATTGTTTTCTTACCTTTACTCCAGTGAAATCTCAAAATGGTTCATCGTCATTGTGACAGTAACATAGCAGCCACGTATGGTTAGTGCGTATATCTTTCGACAGGGCACTGGAAATATTTTCGGTAGTACTATTTTATGATAGTTAAAGTAAAGGCCCAACCACATGCACGCGCAAAACCGTGCGTACTCGCGCAACGACGTAAACCGGCCTAAGCGCGTAAGGAACCGGCGTACTCCGGCGTACGCCGAATGCATTGGTACGCGCTTGTTACGCCGACAGTCAGAGCCCGCCAGATATCGACGCAAACTTTCGGGCGCACTGTGTTGACGTACACCTCTGGCGGTGATGTTATCGGCGGTCAGGTCGCATAACAAGACAGGGAATCGATAAATAAGCTAACTTCACTATTAATTATGCGATAAACGAAGTAAGTAATTTGTAAAATCCGGGGAATCCCAAACAACCGGATAAAAAAATGCGAAGCAACGACCAACTATGGGAAGCAAGGCAGTTTACGCCATATGTAGCGGAGGGTTTTGTGCTGCCAAGTATGCATACTAATCCCTTAACGTTGTTTTAATGTCCCAAAGAACTGTTTTAGTTGTTTCTGTATTAAACATACGTATTTTTTGAGAATAGGCATTATTTGTTTTATTTGAGTTAATATGTAGTTGAACTGGTCGCCACAAATCTGAGTCCGGAGTAGTCGAGCCCACACTGCGCGGCGCATTGGTTTACGCGCGCGTTTGCGCTGATATGTGGTACTCGCCCTCTCCGACTCGTCGGTCGGGCGCAAAGATGTCGCCGCAGCGTACGTCGTTGCGCGAGTACGTCGTTTTTACGCGTGCATGTGGTTGGGCCTTTAGTGTCCATGTACGCCGCTGCATGACGCCAGCGTCGGGAGGCCGCACAAATGAATATATTCACTGAGTCTGTATCGCTAAGGGCAAACACATTTTCGAGTCGCGTGAGCGGCCCATCTCGCCCCGAAGGCACGATGACTACATGTGTAGCACGGCAAGCATCTCAGTTTTCCGGCATCCTCAAGGCAGAATATAATTGATCAAGGTAAAAATTTATTGTACTTACAAGCAATGAATTTCGTTCGTCTTGACAGATCCCCCATAACAAAAGACCAACTTGTCGTTGTCGATCAGGCGGCTATCGCGGATCCCTCGTCGAAACATTTATTTCGCGTCGCCTAAGCAGGTTAGGCATTCATTGTGTTTTTAGTACAGTGCTCTACCTCCTCAAAACATGACAATATTTCGCAGCAAGAAAATTTCCGTCTGCCCCCTCCTCCCCCCCCCCCCCACCCCTATTTCACTTGAGCAAATTTCTGCTGGTGCTGCATGATAGCAGATGGTTGATAAACAGTATCATTTCATTGCACGAATCAGCGCGGACTGCCAATGTAGACGGTATGACTGCGCTTTGGAGAAACAGCTGAGTTCGAGAATTGCGAAATGTTGCTACGAGTAAGAGCAGACTATGTCGCTGCTTTGGCTGCCAGCCTCTTCGGCACATTTGCGCGCATCCACAATACACGCCGAATTTACCTCTGTGGGGACTCTGAAAAGTCTGATGCCACTGATTTTGATCGCAAAATTTGGGTAGCCGAGAGCACAGCAGCCCACCGGCATCAGAAAGTCCAACACGTAAACAAAAATTCCACTTTACGCGCCGCGCGCCGGTCGGAATGTTTTGCCAACCCCCCCCCCCCCGGCCACACCCAGCACGTGCGATTTCCGTGACGTCACGGCCGCCGCGTGACGTACCCCCGGAGAGGTTCATTGCAGAGCGCGCGCACATGAGCGCGGGCCTCGCGGAGACGACCCGGCAGTCAACAAAGTCAAGAAAATGCCTACCGCTCGTGTGTGCGTGCCTCGCGATGACCGCCCAGGTCCCCTGCGCACGTTTTTCAAACCAAGCATACCCATTGGGGAGATCGGCCAAGAGTGGCCACTATAAACTCCCGCGTTCGCCTTTATCGCAGCAACACTTGCTAGAAATGAGAAAGACACGTCATAGCGTACGCCCTTCAAGGTGATGTCCATGGATTATCACTTCCAAAAGATTGAAATAATCTGACACATATGAAAACAATGATGGAGTAAATATCATTGCGGCAGCACAGAAGAAGCAAATCGGCTGCAATCATGGACTTAAACCGTCGTGATGGTCGTGACGTTTGCGTACAGATTCGCTACCCTAAAGTCATGAGCTTTAGTGGGAGCTTTCTTCATTTTTTTTTCATTTCACTTCACCCAGTTATAACGCGATACATAAACGCGACTCTGATACATCATCCTCGTCACAGAAAATTGGCTTTCCTGCAGGGCATTTTCTCATTACAGAAGCCGTCATTGAGGGCTCTAAAGCTTCGCTTTCACATGCGATAAGCGTTGTCCATCGCATCCAGTCAGCTGAACAGTTACTGCCGTCAGACCGATGTCGAAAGTGACATATCGCTTCCAAGAAGGGTCTTCGTACAATGTTAATGCCTTCACTTTCTTTGCATTTGTAAAGTCTTCTTTTCTGTTCGCAAACCGGTTACAGACATGATCGAAGCGAAATGTTGGCTTTCATGTTTTACAATTAGTATCCGATGAAGCCCCAATGCTACCATTGAATATCCTTAAAATTTGTCTAGTAGAAGCATTTTAGATCTGGACTTGTCAACTTACCCGGCACAAGGCAGCGATGAACGCAATGCAAAAATTTGCTCCTTGGTTAGATTCAATAAATTTTAATTAGTAGGATGGAAATAAGGTGGCTTCGTAAATGTACATTGCACAAGGAAAACAGCAAAAAAGCAGAAGTTATTAGTCGTGAAAAGAGGCCCAACTTGGGGTACGACCGACCTCCCTAAGGCAGTCGCTATTGTGTACAGACTTGGTTATTTTTGTTTATGCGGATTATGTTTTCTGCTCTTGATTTACCGTACTAGTGTAGATCTAGGTCGCCGTTCAGCCAATTTGAGCGCAAGGAGGTGAGGCGCCCTGCGACTTGCCTTGCGTTGTCAGCCGAGGCTTCGCTCGCAAAACAGCAGGAGCCTCCCGAGAGGCGAAAACACAAACCCGGCTCAGTAATTCGGCGATAGGTTTTCTCTGTGGGTGCTTGGAGACCTTTTTCCAGTACCGGTCCCTCTAGCGGCCGCCACGGCGAACTAAAAATGGCAGTAAGGCGCACCCCCAAGAAAGTTTGGCTTTCCTAGAACTCGTGCACAAAATATCCTGGTCCTGCAGCCCCTCCCGCACTGACCACTCACCCGCACCTTTCATTGAATGTCACGGTAGCAGGCGAACGTTCTCGTGACTAATCTGCTGTGTTCGAAGCACCCCCCCCCCCTTTTTTTTCATTTTCGTAACCCCTCACTGGCAGCCATGTGCTGGCAGCGTGGTCAGTCTCAAGCGTTATTCGCTCCCTTTTACGATACCCACCAACCGTACGAACGTACGAACCCACCACGAGCAGTCCAAAGAGCAAAAAAGAAACGTTGCAGATTATAGCCGCTCCATAAACAGGAAACCGAGGGGCGCGCTTTTGTTTATTTTGCCCGAGGGCGCCTGCCAAGAATGGCGGACCGGCAGCCGCGGCTATGCGCAGATCGCTACTGGAAAAAGGTCCATTGCTCCGCAAAACTTTCTTTTTTCCTCCTTTCGAGGCGGCTTAAACAAACTTTTAAAGGCACAGTCTGTTTGATGCAGGATTGGTTTTTGTGGGCTACAATTTCTTTTATTAAATTGCCATTTAATTGTTCAGCACCCGTGTCCCTTCCCTTCGTTAGATTTGAACGGCCACCATTTAGTCTGATTGCAAGAAACAGAAGAGCAGAAGAAAGTTTAGCTACGTCTATATATTACGTGTCACTGCTTGATATTGCAGAATATGCGCGTGAAGTTCTCGAAAAGACGATGACCTTTTCTAATGTAACCCACGAATGCACATCGCCGTCATACCTTGGCATTTTCACTACGTCTGATATATGGTTTTTTTTTAAGATTGCTTACAAAGAAGCAATGAATGCACAAAGTGGAATTAGCTACTTTCAGCCGCCGTGCTCAGTCTATGACGACATGGTGAGGCCAACATTTTGTTTCTGTTTTGCTTTGTTCCGGAGCCGCACAAAGTTGTTACAGCTCTTCACAAAGCAGAAAACTGTAAGCAATCCTTCGAGCTTAAAAGTAACACCCCTCTGTATAGGTTTTCTGCGTTTAATTGTGAAGGAAAAAACAGTGGAACAAGACCGGCACGCAACCTACAATCATGAGGCAGTGTGCGTCCACTAATTTACAAATGACTGCTGATAGATACTGAAAAGTGGAAACTTTATTGGTGTTTGGCTTTCTTCTTTCCCCCTCGAAATTCGAAGGATAATGAGTTAATTCATAAGTTTGATAAGTTGGCAAAGATAAAGAAAACTAAAACGCTCATCCTATACATACCTGTAGACAAATTGTACCATCTTTATAATGCACTAAAACTTTGTTCATTCGTACCCGCTAGACCAGAGTTTCATTTTTAAATGCAGGGGCTAAAAATCCTTGATACGGTTTCCCGAACTATGGCCCAATCCATGAAGGTGTATTGTTTACAACATTATAAGAGCTGGTTAACACGTAAATGTAGTTGGTATGCCTTCACAAGTGTACGTTTCAACCTCTGCTATCCTGAATTTTCCGTAAGCTATTTTTCTATCGCTTTTGCTAGTCTGCTTATGAGGAAGCCGCAGAACACTTTACACCATCGGGTTATCCGAAGAAAGATACGGCTATGGCACGAAAACAAAACAAGTGCTCATAATAGACCAGTACGTGACCAATTTCTTCAGAAACATATTTACGGAAACTCGGTGCGTTTTTCAACAAAATGCCTAATGTGGCTGACATTTTTATTGCAATCAAAATGCTTACATTCCTTTAGTAAATACGGGTGTAAATAGACCGCCACAGATAAACGGTGATCATTTGCATAAACCAGAGAAATGGGAGCAGTCAGCACTTTACTGAAAGTGAGGTATTTGATGTCACTTGTTCTATACGTTGCCATCAATGTGTAGATTCCGTCTGAGCGCGGGGGTTGCCGCTACCATTTTTGTTTCGGTTTGCACGGCTTAGAATTGGTGTGATGCGAAATCGTGACAACCGCTCATAAGAGATTAATAAGACGTAACAACTACTTCACATGCATGTAAATCCTTACGGGTCTATTTGGAAATATCAAAGTATCTTCAAACACTGTGAATCCATGTAAGTTTCCAAGGAATATACTTTGTAAACGCTTGCAAAAGTGGCTTCCAGCGAAGCTTTGATGTGGGCCGGATCACGAAACCATTATGCTGCATATATATCTTTCGCTGAAATTTATGACAGGTGTTCGAAACAGCTTTCTGTATGCAGCTATCTTACCTTAATCACTTAAAACCGTAGATCTGTGCAGCGCTTTCGCAAGAAACACTTGACGAACACGAAAGACGCCACGCAAGCCCTCCCCTTTTACAGCGACGGAGTGTCAATCGTTTACTGAAACCGACACTTTGTCTTTGCTTGGCATAAAGAGAGTGCGTCCGTCGCCGTGTGTCCATGGCCATGCGAGACATACAATACAAAGGATTCTGATCATGGATGTTTTAAACAAAATGTCTTGGCCAGCTACGAAGTTCGGATGACCGAATCCATGCTCCTGCATCTTGTGAAGCCGAAGTCATAGCCAGCCGGCCACAGTTGCTTTCTTTAAGAGTTTGCTGAAAACAGGGTTCGAATGCGGGTTTGTATTTCAGTTGTGCGGCCTACGACCGGCAAACAGCACACTCAGACACGTCCACAGACACGCAGCGAGAAAAAGCACCCTCCTAAAAAAAATACTATCGGCAGTCGTTACTGTAAACTGAAAAACACAATTTATTTGCTCATCATTCAAAAATGTGTACTTGTTTTCATACATACTCGATGCCATTGTAATGTATTTACATATTATGGTGTCAAACGACATAACATTCAAAAAGGAGCTATCAAAGGTAGTTTGATGTTAACAGTTAATATAGTTTGCAATGTCCAGCTCAACTTATAGAGGAGTGCACTCAACTAAGCAGCTAAGCACGCATAATAAAAAAAAATATTGCACCGTCATTACAGATCAAGTTGTCCCATCACAGCTCAAATATTAAAGAAAGCCAACCTCTCTTACGAAAGACGCTGCAGGACAACTGCAGTGGACGGCTGCTCCCTGGTATCAGAAATGGACCTTGAATGGCGCTTTCAACAGACCTTTGCAATTGTATAGAAACCTCTGGAAGCAGCAACGAAAATCAGTGGGACAAGCGAAACGCGTTATCTCTATTGGGCTGGCGCAATATTTCCTCGGGGTTCTCTTTTGTTACAGCGAGCTGATTACCTCGACGTCTTGTACACGTCTCTTGCATCAGAGGCGCTGGACGGTGGAGGCGTGACCACGTCAAAGCCCTGGTTACGCCGAGCTTCTTTCGCAGCGCGAAATTTTTGTTGCCCGGACCCCTCTTTCTGCTTTCGCGGTCCCGGTATGTCCGGCCTCCCAAAATTGCTGGTCTCTTCCTTTGTTTTCTCGCTGCTTGTTACAAACTTTTTCTGTTTTTTTTTTCTCTTCCTTAGGATCGAGTAGGATGCGAGCGACAAACACCGAAGATGGGCTTTCCTATTTAGTGGCTTTATTGGCTCAGCGAAGAAAAAAAGGCAAGCGAATGGACAAACGAGCCCAATATGCAGCTGTAGGAGACCAAACTCGCCCCATGTGCTGAAAGCTCTTAACAGTACCGCGACGACTTCACTTTTTTTCGCTTACTTTTTCCTCCACAGCTCTGGTTCCCGCTGGTTAGTCAGCCTCCGCTTTTTGTGGCGCTGCTTTTCGGCGTCCGCTTTTTGTAAGTGCTTTGAAGCAGTCTGATTTTAAGAGAGCGAAGCTGTTTAGCAAGTCGTAATTTTTCGTTTCCGCAGTTAAAAATATCAAGAAATTGCCGAGCGAGTGCACCTGAAGGCGGGCTTCGCGGCGACCGCCCGGAAGTTAACAAAACCTATAAAATGCCTTGCTCTTGTGAGTGCGTGCTTTGCGGCGACCGCCCAGCGTCCCGGAGCACGTTTGTAAAGCCAAGCATACCCACTTAGAAAGATTGGCAAAGATTGGCCAAAACAAAAACCTCAGCGTTCACAGCAATCGTGGCAACACTTGCTCGGAAATGTGATCTCCAATGATTGTCACTTCAAAAAGAAAGGAAAGAACCCATACGTTTAGCAACGGTGATGGTGTAAAGGTCGTTGCCGCAGCAAAGAAGAAGCAAATCGTCTGCAATCTTGGAATTAAACCTTCGTGGTGGTCGTGAAGGTTGCGCACAGCTTAGCTACCTTCAAATCTTACGCGTTAGTGTGAGCTAGTTTTTTACATCAAATCCATACTGCACAGTACTGTTCTCGCTGTCTGTTCACAAACTATTTTATAAGTCGAGTCAGAGCCGCCTTGCTGTTTCATGCCGTCTTTCGGCCATGCACAGTGCACAATTCAGGGCAAAAACCACCAACTATCTCACCTTACTCTCTTGCCACTTCCCTCGTGAGGTGCGATATTAAGGTCACTTTGCGTTAGGTCGGAGTCGGATGAAACTCCGGCTTCAAGCTCCCAAAGGTGGACCCAATTCTTTACCCACCAAAACCTCGGGTCTCCCAGTGTTCTGAGGCCATGAATTTTTCAAGGGTATGCAAAGACCTGGGGTATTTCCTCCCCATGTATACGTGATTTAACGCTCACGAAATCCCTCTTCCTGAAGACTATGGTGGAACTTGACTGCATAAAGTTTGGACTCAAGGCACGCGGCTACTTCCTTTCCGCTCGCTGTCCAACTGCGTGCATTTGTGACCCCGGGCAAACAAAAAGGACGTCAAAGAAAGCGCAAGGAAGAAAGTGGCCAGTGTCCCCTCGCAGGACGAATGCAGGAAAGCGGCCTTCATTGAATGCGCGCGGACTGCGCCATTCCCGGTTCAGATGGAGTCGGCGCCTCGGCAAACAATCTGCGCTGAGCACTCACCACCGCTAGAATAGCACGTACATTTTTCACCGGACTCCGTAACTATGGTCCTTGGTCTGCGAAAAAGAACACAGAGCCGATTTCAAAGATGATAGTCTTTTTTCAGCTGCTGAAACACGAAAATTCTAAGCTGTCTGTTTGATTGACAGACTGCTCGTTTCAATCTGTCAGTGGTTTCAACCTCCCGGCTAAAACAGATGAAAGAATGCTTCGACACGAGGTGTGAATAGACGAGACTTTTGCAACCTACCAAACCTGGTGGAATGCCTCATGCAGTTCAACACTCTATAGAATAAAGAAAACATTAGGCACATTTGAAGCGAAACATAAGCACACACAAGCAAGAGCGCCAGCTATCTTGTAATTCAACACATGCTTGTGATTATGTTTCTGCTCTGGATGAAATCAGCGGATTAAAAACAGTATCGAGAGGGGTGGAGTAAAAACAGACACTAAAGCGAAACATATTTGACTGAGCAGCGTCAAGGAAAAGAAGAACGAAAGTGTCCCACATGCGGCGAGCGAGTAGTTCGAACGCGGTAAAATTTAATTGCACTTAATACCCCTCCATTCAGTTTCAAACCTAAACAGCCCCGCCCGCGGTCGTGTCAAACAGAGTTGAGGGTACAGATATTACTGAGAACACGTGGTAACTACCCATGGACAAAACTGCCCCTGAGAGAAACAAGTCGCCATACACCATTTACGCGTGGATAGCCTTAGCGAATAATTTTGGCTGGTCTGAAGGAACAGCAGTTGGTTGCAGGGTACAATTAATACACGCGAATTCACCTGCCTTCTTTATTTGAGCATGATAACTTGTAATGAAGTCTTTTTATTATTAGTGTTTGAAGTTCTCTGTTCCCAGTTCTCTGCTTATACTTAACACCCGGCGACCCGAACTTGTTTACGCATTTCCATACAGTATTTTTTTTTCTTTTCCTGCTGTGTTTTCTGTCTGAAAACATACGCGTAGTGTATCCAGTGTTCTTACAAGACCACTTGATGACGGTCATAACAGAAATAGAGAAGCCAGGCAGGGTCCTTGCGGCCTTCTTGGCAACAAAATGACTAAATCTGGCAACGTCGCGCCAATTTTACTTGAAAATGATCAGGACCTAAGGTCTTGTGGTGGCGGCGCCTGCTTTTTGTGGTTTTTAGCGGTAATGGGGACAGAAGGTCTCTGTGGGAAGAAGTCAGCCGCAGTTGAGGCCGAGGAAATGTCTTCCGGTACCGAGAAAACAGGCTTGAAACATTGGCTCTTAAACGTCACTGTCAGTGTTGCGATGACGCCGGGATTACAAGTCGCATATACGGGGTATGCAGACGATAGCTGTAGACGATCGATCTTGTATGAACTTCTGTATGCACTTTCAAATTCATATTCGGGCTCGATTACCAACGCACTGCGCCGTGAGAATTGATGGAATTAAATTTGCAGCCATGGAATCCAAACACTACCCTCGGGCGTGGCATCACAAAGGCTTAGCTACGGCGCAAGTAAACAAATAGGACGCAGGCGTCCGGTACAGGCGGTTTCCTCGACAGGGATTGATTGAACGGCGGACCGTCCTTTCTCCTTTAACGCATTCACTGCTCCGTTTCAAAACGCCGCGCAAATATTACTTTTGAATCTCCCTACGTGCCGAGGTGGGCTCACATTTACACAGAGCTGACCGACGGCGTTTCTTCAGCATCACCTGGGGCTCTCTTTTTTCATTTGTAATGGATCACCAACCAGAGGGGTGCTTTTGCCTTGATCCTGAACTCCCCAGCAATGCTTTCTTCCTGGTCGTGGATCTTCTTTCCCCCAAAGCAATTTTGTTTAGGGTCTCGATACTTGTCTTTGTTGCTTTCGTCTTTTGAGGGATTCCCTTCGGCGATGCTCAGAGTTCAGCCCTTCGGGTGTTTACCCAGCGTTGTCACGCTTAAAAAATATTTTTTAAATTTATTTACTAGTACGTCCCCTGGAATTTTGCCTTGGGATAAAATAGGAGGGGGCGAAGCATCTCTCTCTCTCTCTTTCCACGACCAACCTAGCAAAAGAATTGAGAAAAAGCTGGATATTAAAAAAATGGAAGCGGAACAGCCTGGGCTTTATTATTTTTTTTTCAAAACAAATATGGCGCTGGGAGTCTTCTGAGCCAAGCTGTTGTGGCTGCCTCACATTAGGGTTTTTTAATCAATCCGGCTGTCGTGCTTTTAAAGTGGCCTATTTCAGAATTCTGATGTTTTGTTCCATTCCTCTGGCCGCGCATACAGCACCGCGAAGAAGTTTGTCCCATCTCTTACGGAAATGTATGCAGATGATTGTCTTTTGTGGTTGGTGCTCCCTTGAAAAACGTTTTTTCTAGTCTTTTTTTAAGGGGGAGGGAGGGGGGGTTGAAAAGCGGCGCTCCGACCACAAAAGAAAATGAGCGTGAAAAAGACGGGGCGGCAGCTGTGTCCTTTGTCCCCTTTTATTCGTTTTCGATAAACTGCTGTTGTCATTTTTGCATCAATACAAAACCGGTCTGTCATTGTTCGGATGTTTTGTGGCACTACGGCCTTCTTGACTGCGCACGCTTGTTCTAGTGGCCGCCTGTTAATGACTATCCGCTCCGTACAGCAATTCGTAGACGTCACGAAGTTATTCAATTCACGCGCTTGATGGCATGGGCTGCTAGCGCCCTCATGCGATGGCACTATAAGGCAAAATACTAGGTAAATATTTCACATCAGTACCGATAAAGACCGAAACAAGTTGTCATTAGTGATAAAAAAGAAAGAAGAAAACATTGACATCCACCTGAATACAGCCATACGGTTACAAAGGAAAGCTATACAGCTTCCTCAGAAACTTCGCAGTTGAATAAAAATTCGTCGTGGTGGTCCAGTATTCGAACCCTGCACCACCGCTTAACTGGAGCAGTCGCTGTACCAACTGAACTAACCAGGAGGCTAGTCGTTTGTAGGCCGAGAGCGAATTGATCAACAACTCGAAGTAATGGACAGGTGTTAATCGAACAGATTTAGGGGACCTCCCCTAAATCTGGTCGATTAAAAGAAAGGAGAGTTTATTTTTGCCAATTTTTGGA
The DNA here is from genome assembly GCA_013339765.2 of Haemaphysalis longicornis. NCBI lineage: Eukaryota > Metazoa > Arthropoda > Arachnida > Ixodida > Ixodidae > Haemaphysalis > Haemaphysalis longicornis. Next base: position 154,134,651 of record CM023451.1, read on the forward strand.
AAAGCAGCTGTTTAAAGATACCCTGAGGCTCAAAGATGTCCTATGCCAGTCTGCAGACGATTCGTGAAGCAACTCTCTGTCATCCCAATGACCTAGACTTTTTAAAAGGCATATATTACCCCACCTGTTCACAATACCCATTGGCGTGAGTTTCATACAGCACTGCACTCTTGCCTGCGTATATATTTGCATCCCAATGCAGGGCACCCCCACTCCACGACGGTGTTCGGTAGCCTTCTAGACATTTTTCCAGAGAAATATGCGATAGGATTCCTTCGCTCAGTATTCGAGGGATGCGCTGACACGTGAATTGTCGGAATAAAAAGCTTGCGCCGGTCACCGAAATAGGAGTAAATAGAAAGAAAGAAGAGAATTAAGGTCAAGTGCGCCGCAGTGGTTGGTGTGCCAGAGGTTAACGGTCTCTGCCCGCCCCCCCCCTTCCTCCCCCCAGAGGCCTCAGATCTCTTAGAAAAGTTGCGCGTGGATAATGGATATAGGAGTCGTAGGCAGAGTGAGCCTTGTTTTCTTTCTACTGATGCTATATGGGGCGGCAGCGAATCGCGCGCTTGGACGGCCTACAGCGCACATGCAAGTAGCGCCGGCTTCTTTTCAATAGGAACAGATATAAAACACGTGCTTCGGTGGTCAGAAGATCCAGGGGGAAGGACAGGAGTTTAATAAAAGTGGCTGAGCATCAAACCCACAACTTGGTGGCCTCGCGGAGTGGTAAAAATGCGGAACATTAGGTATCACCGCAACGCGTTCTGAGTTACGTTAAACGTTTTACTGCTTTCATGATCACCAGGTGTTCGTTTCACACACCTGATATATTTTGAGTGAATTTTCCTGTGCTTTTTAGACTTTTTTCTGCTTCGGAAAGGTGTTGTAAAATGTTTTTCTTTTTTTTTTGTTACACAGCTGATATTTAGCAATTTGGAATTCACATCAACAAATGCCTGAAATAGCTCTATTTGGTCGTTTCGCCTGTAGCAATATTGATCTGCCTTCCTAATGCACGTCTAGAAAAATTCGTAGAAAAATGTTCGGGCTTAAATCCTTTTACGAACGCTGCAACACCGAACTAAACTTACGTCCTGAGTTATATCTGCAATTTCCCAAACGAGCGTCACCCTCCATCAATTATCCGTGTGCTGTTTTGCCTTATCCGCCAACGGTTGATGTTTTAAAGCGAAGCTTTACTAATCCCGTCCAGCGGTTTCGCCGTCGCGGTGGATTTTACCTTCATTTGACCGCAGCTGCGCATCACGTGACTCAACGGGCCGAGCTCCGCCGCAGCCTAGTTCGCTAACCACCGCCATCTCCGCCGCTGCTGCGGCTTGGCGCATGTGACCACGTGACCCGCCTGACCACGTGGCTCATCGCGTGCAGGCGAGCTTAATGAGAGCGAAGCAGGGTCGCCCTCTCTTCTGCGAGCGTCGCGTGGAGGCTCGAGGTTTGAGCCGTCGTCGGGAAGCGGCTTCTGACTACACCTCGGATACCACCCGGCGAACTGCTTCGTTGGAGAGGGTCCAGAATGCCAAGCGTGTGAAGCTAGCGTCGGTAACTGAGGAAGAGAGAGTCGTTAGCTTGGAAAACGTGAGAAGCGAGGCCACCAGTCCGGAACCACAAAGGCAGGCTTGGGTCGAATAGTATAACAGTTACCTGCTAAATCAAAGCTTAACCAAGTTAAACCAAGACTCAACCAGACGAAGCCAAGCTTTCGCTTTCAATATCCAGGACTAGCTGAGCTAGGCCGCAGCAATTTTTTAAGTATTCTTTTCTAGTCAAAACATTGTGGGTTGGAGTAACCTTGACCCGCGAGTTTTTGTGGCGCCTAATACGTAGCTTTGTAAAAAAAACCTGTAAAGATTCCTAGACTAGCGTGAGCTACTTTTTGTTGTTGTTTTTTGTACCATGACTTATGTACCTTTTAGCGTATGAGTATAATGCACTTGCCCACTCCTGTAACAGCCCTTAAGGGCTAACAGTAACTGAAAATAAACAATTAAATAAATAAATAAATAAATAAATAAGCAGACAAAAAATTCTTGCAAGCGGGGAATAAAGCCCTGAAAACGTAAAGCTGGCTGTAATTCCTAATCTACAGCCAATATTGCAATTGTGGTGAATCTACTGATAATTAAAAAAGAAGCTGCTTGCCTCGCTGACAGCCGATTGAAAGTTGGTTGGAAGTGGGTTTAAACTGACCGGATAATTTCCGAAAGTATAACTACAGATAGCGAGGGATAATGGCTTAACCCGAAGCCAGCGTTCTGCAAATGAGATTGACCTTATTTGCAATAACAGACTGAACCGGTTCTCAATCGTAGTAGGATACATACGACCTGTCGGAAACACGGTGATTGGGTGGGTTGGACAGCGTATAGTTTCACGGTGTTGACTTATCTAGGTCGTGTAAATTGTACCTTGGTCAAAACCGCCTTGGTCCAAAACAGTATTAATGATGCTGCATAATGGTTTAGCACTCTTTAGAGCCTATCAGGTATTTAGAAAGAACCGAAGTTTTAGAATCCTAAGTTATTGACAGTTCGCAACTAAAAGAGATTGATTGATTGATTGATTGATTGATTGATTGATTGATTGATGATTGATTGATTGATTGATTGATTGATTGATTGATTGATTGACTTTAAAAGGTACGGTAATTTTTCCCACCATTTCACAGAAACAGAACGCGACGAAATACTATAGGAACGAATAGAGGCAAAGGGTGACCATGCGTTTCTGTGTTTTTTTTTTTACCTTTTGTGTCCTTTTGTTTAGCGCCGCCAGTTTCGTACGAACTCATATGAGCCAGCCGGGTGACGTCAAAGTGGTCATACCTTGTTTTCATTGGCCATTGCAATGGAAATTCGAGTAACAGAAGCAACAAAAAAAAACTCCAGTTAAAAAACACAAGGCTGCTAAGCTACTATTTTTTTAAACGCGGCTGAATGATTTCGATAATTGTCACGCTTAAACTAAAACAGATAACGTTCACACAAACTCATCGAATTCGGCGGGTACGCACGCACAATGCACAGGGAACGCAAACGAGATGCGAGGTATGAAAAAACCCGCCCGCATCTTCCCACGGGGGGAACTGGAGTAAATGCGTCGCAGAGTGGTGGGGTATAGCGTGAATGTTGCGTAATTGGGTATGGTTCGGGAATGCTTAATTGTTATTTCGTCTTTATTATTCTTATTTATTGAATGAAGGAGAAGCGAAGGCAAGGAGTGTAAAGTTAAAGTCTGTCTTTATTGCTTGGTGCCGTCGTTGTATTGGACGGAGAGGATGACTGCTTTGTGGTCGCTAAAGTGCACTGTCAAGGGGTCTTTGAGGAGCGGTCGTGCGATTGCGTAACTGGTGAAGACGTTGCTTCCATCGCATCTACTCGAGTCAAGCAAAGCGTCAAGTCAAGCGAAAGCGAAGCAAAGACGCCCTTGACTGAATTCCGAACGCGCGCTCCGCCGCTTATATACACACCGCCCGCGTTCGAGGGATAGGAGTACGGGGGAGAGACGCGCATGCGCACACTTCCGTACACAAGCGCGCGAACTTTCCACGCACCCACCACGCCGTTATCACGTGTACACGCCCTGCCGCCGTTACTGTTGAGCGCGACGCAGCGCACGGGTAGCTACGACGCATGCGCCACAGACGCGCTCCCCCGCACCACCGCAGCTGTTGTTAAGAGCGACGGAGCGCACGGGGTACACGCGCTCCTCCCGCACCGCCGCACCTGTTGTTGAGAGCGAGGAGGGTACGGGGGAGAGACGCGCACCTGCGCCTCGACGCGACGCGCATGCGCAGTGAGCGTGTGGACGGCGCCGACGCCGAAGCGCGACATCGTGCGACTAAGAAATGCTCCGCATTTAAAAAATTGGCCGCGTATCTGCTCCTTTCATTGCAAATGTCGACAAAAGACGATAGTCTTTATCGACTTTTGCCAAGTAAATGCTTGCCTTCGCTTTCCCACTCACCTCTCATGTTGTTCCTCTTGCGTCGCGCTCCTCCCAAGGTGAAGACGCCAAAGGTTTACTTAAATAATTTTAAATTTAGCGCGTTCCACTGCTCCAGGCCGGGGGTCTCGATGTCAACGCTGTCGTACGGCGAAGACGCGCGTGAATCGAGGCACCCTACTTCAACGTTTATAAAACCGCGTTTCCTTACTACCCGTGCGTTGCAAGCAGAACGTGGAACCTAGGCTAGTGGAACCTTTCTTAACTGTTGCCGGTTGATTTCTTCAAATGGCGCCATAAGCTATAGTGGCGCGGGCGACAGCAGGCGACGGCGGAGGCATTTTTTTTTCTGCAGTTATTGTAGTTTTTAATTTCGCAAAAATCAAGCATGTATGATTTTTCATAAAGGAACACTGCAAATATCACTTCTGTATTAACCTGTTGTCTTATATTTGCGTAATGTCTTGTTCTTCTTCAACAATATTGACAAGTATGAACATTACACCAGACTTAGACGGGTAGATTTAGCTGTGACTAATATGACTATTGCGCAGGCATTGTTTTACTTTGGCCGGGTGGCTGAATCGAGCCACAGACAGACAGACAGACATGTAGACAGACCAAAATTTCTGGGTTTAACTAGCCCAAGAAAGGCTATCGTCTTTAAAACTCGAGGAAGCGATCCGCATGAGACCGCGTGCCGCACCACCATTGGGAATAAGAAGGTTATACCCCTTAACGGCGTTTCATTCTGCGGGTGCTTGACGAAGACACACGCGCGCACTCACCGCTCTCGCGTGCACAAGCGCAGTTCAGTATAGCGCCGGAAACTATCGACGTTTGTATCGCGATCTTTCAAATCATCTCTCTCTCTCCCCTCTCTGCAGCGATGCGAATTCGATAGCTCGAAGAGTCCTCGAGAGATTTACGTGCAGTCGTTGAAGCCCTTAAACGAGGCTGGAAGCAACGAACGGAGCTGCTCAGCGTACGTCTTCCTGCCGAGCATAAGGGTTTAGCGGGTCGTAGTCTGCACGGCCGAGCGTATTTTTAAATTTAGGTTTATTTAAACGTTTCTCAACGTCTTTACAGCTTTCTTTACAGCTGTTCTTACAGCGGTATTGTTTTGCTGCAGTTTTATTACAGGGGCACGCTGACTTGTTCGGCTGCCTCAGACATGACGTGAATTAATGAGGTGCGGATAGAAAGAAAGATGGGATGCCTGGCGACAACTTCATACTTTGCATATAAAATCCTGCACATCCCCGTATAACGACGACGATGGTTGAACGTGAATGTTTCGCGTGACGGATTTTGTGGTTTTTTGTCTGATTTTACAGTGAGGGCGACGATGTCGAAATAGGGCAAGCGAATAGATGCCCGCTTCTTCAGCGCAGGACCCAGGCTCGATTACGGCCACGGGAAGCGTTTTTTCTTTTACTTCCCCCGGTGTTTTCGTGTTACAGACGTCACCAGTGAGGACACAAAAGCGTCGCTTCCAATTTACGAGGGAAAGAGCTCTTCCTCGACCGTATTATAGCAAGGTTTAGCGATTATTTTAAACCATGAGGCACGCAGGGTCTCCTGCATCATAAAAGAAACCGAACACTTTGTGCGCTAGGTCGTATTCAACACATGCCGATTTTGCCGAAAGGTGGCTCCAATGAGCAGTAGTGTTATTTTGGTAGAAACATTACCAAATCCGAAATTTTCTCTCTTCCTTGTTTGCTTACGATTTTAGAACTCACAGATTACCAGCATTGATGCTATCTGTTAAGTTCGGGCCCCTAACTTAATTATTAAAACCGCCCGACAGCTAGATATCGTTCGCTACGTATAGTGTTTACCTTTGTGTTTGTTGTCACGCCGACCGAGCTGCCTTTGGCGTGAGGGGCTTAAGGAGAAACCGCGGAGGCTTCGCTGTTATTCGCCGCGCTTTTGTGTCCACCCGACGAGCGGGCCCGGGGACGACGCATACAAACGCGTTGGTCACTCCATACTAGCTGAAAGGGATGTAAGCTTTTGAAAGGGCAATTTCCTTGCGTTCGTTTGAGAAACCCGCGGAGGGGGACCGTTGACTTTTAACGACCGCGATTACCGCCACGAGAATCCCCGAACCGGACAGGAGCTGAAGGTCGGTCAAGGGCTCAAACCTTGGGTCAAGCAGAGGTCACCAGACGTTCTGTCTGTGATAGTTGCACTGCTCAAAGCTACTGGGCGAAGATTCCGTTCGTCAAACGTCTGAGCCTGGCTACGTGGCGGCGGGGATGCGTCAATGGGTAGGCGACCAGGCTTTGTTAGGCGCTCCACGTGTTAACAAAGGAAAGGAATTTTGGTGGCGTGGATAGGCGTGCACGGTATGACAATACTTTAAGACGTGCCTACCGATAGCCGATTCCCGTCGTTAGGTCTGCTTTAAGTTGGTTGATTTCAGTTCTGTTATATTTGTGTTTTGCGGACTACCTTTGGGTTTCTGTATGAGAGTGAGAGAGGTTGGTTACGTGACTATTTTGAACAAACCTAGCTTTGTTTTTCACGGTGCCCAATCAGTGGTCTAGTGTGGGCCATCCTCACTCTCAAGTTGGGACGTCCAATTTGTGGGCGGGGTTTTAGTGGTAAAACCGAAGAGAGACAGGAGGAGGAGAGAGACAGAGAGAGAATGTGGAGAGCGGCGAGCTCGACGCGAGCCTCGCCCGACCTCCTCTTTGCGATCACGAGCCATGAGTTGTAAACACGTAATGCAAATAAAGTGTACATATTGCACATTTTTAGTTTGCTTGGAGTAGACCGTCATCGGCTACGTGCCGTCGGCCAACGAGCCAGCGATTCGTCGCTTCATCGGATCAGCAGTCATCGACTTCGACGACCGATCCAGCCTTTGAAAGTTTAACTGTGCCGCTGGTTGGCTCCATCGAAAGGCCGTCATGGACAGCTCAAACATGCTTTTGATGCTGGCCACGTTATATTATTCTTCGCCAAGAAAGTTTTAATTGAGGTTCTGCTGGCCGAAACCACACCTCAGCTATGAAGCGTGCATGGGATTATCAAAGCCGATGTCATAAAAGAGTGCAGAGAATTGTGTATCTAATATTGCATCCTGTTTTGAATGCTGTGATTGTGTACGGCGTCGTCGTATCCGTTGAGTATATTTCTCAAATTCACTCTAAACAACTTCGTCGTTTCTTCGAGGCCTTTTTCTAGCTCGGCAAATCAAGGTATACCTACCCGCCGCCATGGCTCAATGGCTAAGCCGTTGTGCTGCTGTTCCCAAAGACGCGGGTTTGAACCCAGCCGCGATGTCAGCTTTCCTAATGTCGAAGTTTCAGCCCATGGTAAAGATTCCAATGTGGTCAGCATTAACCCAGAGCTCTTTACTACGGCGCACCTGATGGCCCAGATGTAGCGTTCGGCGCGTTAAAATTCACATTCAATCAATCAGTCAGATCAGGGAAACAATCCGATCGCCGCAGCTAGTAGTCGAGGCGCCCATGTAATAGTTCCACGTTCCTGCAGACAAACGTAGGTCGGAGGTGGTGCTTGTGGCTTGCCTTGGAAACATTGTTCTGGCCGTGATGCGTGGAGTAATTTACGAGTGTACTTTTAACAGTTCCTCAACGACAGTGTGAGTGCGGATGGCATACCGCGCTGGTGCAGCCAACTTAAAGGGGCTTTAAAAATTTTCTCGGGGGAACTTCAGTATGCTAACGTAGTTTGAAGGCTAAATCATTGTGACTTTGTGACATCGTGGCTTACGTAGCCTAGCTCAGGCATTGTGACATTTTGGCTTACGTAGTTTGAAGGCTAAAGAATTGGGACAGTCATTGAAGACATCTTTCTTGCTACACCGTGTCAACGCCTCTTTCTTCGCTTTTGTTTTTTGGTCCTTTGGCGCGAAACACTTTGACAGGCAGACTGCAGACACTGAGTTTTCCCAGAATCAGAGTTCTCCGTGCCTGTGATGCACGTGTTCTACTCAGGTGCCATCACGTTCACTTCTAAAACGCTATAGGTCATGACTGCACGCACGCTAACATTTTTAACCCCCGCTAACCCCACGCTGTGCAGCGCAGTGGCAACGCACTCGGATCCCACCTGGAGACGTGTGTTCAATTATCTTACTGACCCAATTTATTCATTTTATCGAAATTCATCCATATACCCACTTTTGCACCATATCCGAGATTCTTCACAGTGACTTACTTTTTCATCCGTGGCAATTCTCTGAGCCGGTCAACGCCGCTTTTTCACACAAAAAAAGCTCTTGAGAGGCTTTCCCCTCACAGTGGCACGCGCCAGAAATTTCCCGTTACTCGTTCTAGGACTGCGATGCGACGCTGTCATGTAATAGTATCTGCCCAGTAGGTGAGTACCGGTGAGACGCAGCTGTCATACACTTTCTTCTACAGGGACAATGGTAGTCATTATCTGTGAATGCCTGCCGAATGCACTCCACCCCATTCTTATCCTTCTAATCATCTCTGCCTCATGGTTGGGATGCGGGGTTGAGATGTATTCTCTTACCACTTCCAGTGCCTCGCCACCTATCTGAAACCGATGTTCTGTGCCGAGATTATTGATCATTCGTTTATATTTCTGCATATTGATTTTCAACCGCACGGTTCTATTCCGTTTGTCCAGTGCGGTAAGCATGCTCTGCAATTCGTCCCCCGAGTTACTTTGCAAAGCAACGTCGTCAGCAAATCTGGAGTTACTGAGGTTTTCTTCATTAACCCCTACTCCCACCTGTTCCTAATCCAATGTTCTGAATATTTCTTGTAAACATGCTGCGAATAACATTGAAGAGATTGTGTTTCCTTGTCTGACGCCCTTCCTTATAGGTATTTTACTGCTCTCTTTATGGAGGATGATGGTAGCTGTGCACACATTGTAAATATCCTCTAGTATTCTTACATAACGCTCGTCTACACCCTGATTCCGTAATGCCTGAATGACTGCTGACATTTCGACCGAGTCAAATGCTTCCTCGTAATCTATGAAGGCTGTATGTAGGAGGTTAAGTATACTCAGCGCACTTCTCTATCACCTGATTGCTCGTGTGAATATGGTCCATTGTTGAATTGTCTTTACGGAAAACTGCTTGTTCTTTAGGTTGACTGAAATTTAAGGGGGCAGAAATTCTGTTAGCGATTACCTTGGTAAGTACCTTGTAGACGACTGACACTAAGCTTATCGGCCTGTAATTTTTCAAGTTCTTCATGCCACTTTTCTTATGGATTAGGATGATGTTCGCGTTCTTCCAAGATTACGGTACACTAGCGGTCATTAGGCATTGCGTGTACAAGTTTGCCAGTTTTACTAGTACAATTTATCCGCCATCTTTCAAGAGGTCTGCTGTTATCTGATCTTCCCCAGGTGCTTTGCCCCCTTTAATTTCTTTCAAAGCCTTCCTTACTTCTTCTGTCGTTACTTTTTTTTTAATTCGAAAGTTTTCCCTGCAGGCATATCGGTGCACGATTCACAGGTACACGAAAAAGTTTGCTTCTCGTATATAGTCCAGAAGGTGCCGATGAAATGGTCCATGAACCCAGCGCTGCAGGTCTGGAGGGCGGCCAGGGTGGAGGCCGGTTGCACGAAGGTGCCGTAATCGGATCTGATGCAGTCCGGGGCAGGTCCACAGCAGATGCTGCACATTCACATTCTATACGGCGGAGTCGCAGAATGGGCAGGTAGATTCGTATGGGCCGCGGTACTGCGATGGCCAAGAGGCAGTCACAGACGGCGTAAGGGCCATCCCAACGCGTATTCTCCGCAGCGCAACCTCCTCTCGGTGAGTCAAGTCACCAGGGAGGTTTGAAACACACGGGGGTATGAGGGCTCGCGTGGTGCGCCGGAGAATTTCCTTCTGTTGTGCCAGGTTTCCACTTGGATCTTCGGGGAAAAGTGGCAGTGGTCGCATCAAGGTATGCGGGCAACTAGCCGTGTCTGCCTCCCTACTGCCGGGTACAGCTAAACGGGGTACCCATTCTATGCGGATCAGCAGTAGGGTGCTTCGTGCTAAGTGGTGAATGGCATCTGCGAACGCTGTAGCTTGTGTTACGCGGCGGATGTCGTGGATGGCTTGCGTAGAGTCTGTGCGTATTATTAGTCGACAGTATGACCCTGCCTGGACAATAGGCAGTATTGCGGCCATCCCATCGTGTACCGCTGCTAGTTCAGCAAGATACGCTGGTGGCATCGGGTTAGCTTCATAAGAGCAACATTGGTCTACGTCTGGTAGCTGGGGGCAGATGAGTGCAGTGTGCACCATGCCGTTCTTGACGCTGGCGTCTACATATCCAATTGCCGTTTCCGCGTCTGGGCTATGTAGGCGAGAGGCTTGGGCCGTGGCCTGGCGAGGTACCGGGTGATGGAGGCGACCGATTGGTTGGTTGTCTGTTAACTGCACTCGGTGCCACGAAGGAATGTTTGAACCTTTCACAGTGGTACTTGATACAACGTACCCCATGTACAGGGCTAGCGCAGCGGCGGCACCGGTCATCGAGATTTTACAGGCCCGAGCAGAGCGGCGTTGGTGCACCAGCTCATCAATCGTACTGAGTTGGGCCTCCCCCTGCAGAGTCGGTATTGGGGTCATTCGGGGTAGTCCAGTGATGGCCCGCATGCCATCCCGGTTGATGGCTTCGAGGCGATCCCATTCCCTCATCGTGAGATGGTGGAATTGAGCCTGGTACACGAGTCTGGATTGCAACACTAACCGCACAAGGAGGCGAGCAACGCTGGTGCGCGACCCGCCAGCCTTCGTCGGCATTCGACGTATCAAGTGTATTGTCCGTGCGGCACGATCCTTCGCACTCTTCACCCATGAAGCCGCGGACCCAGACGAGGCAACATCAAGGCCCAGCACACGAATAGTTTGGACCTCCTGTAGAGGTTGTTGATGAATAAACAACTGGACAGGCCGTTTCTCAAGTCGGCGTCGCCCATGTTTGTTAGTCACTGACATGTATGACGTTTTTTCTTCCGATAGTTCAAGTCCTACTTGGGCTTACCAGGAATCACTCATATTTAACGCCGTTTTTAGCGCATTTTCTTGGACAGAGATGTCAGGATGCACGGACCACACAGTAATGTCGTCAGCATACATGATGTAATACGCGTCAGGTATCTCCGCCAACCGCCAAGCTAGGGGAAGCAAGGCGATATTGAACAATACCGGCGCCAACACAGAGCCCTGTGGAACACCATGGTGCGATGTGAAGTGTCCTGTAGCCTTCCCGGCCAAGCGAAGGGTGAAGGTGCGGTCCCGAAGAAAGGCGTTCACAAATGTGCAGACACGGCTGGGAAGTTTAATCCACTCTAGGATCCGAACAATGGCTTCACGGCTGACATTGTCGTAGGCCTTCTTAATATCCATTGCAAGGACGGTTCGAATCCGGCGAGAGCATCCTTCGATCAAGATCATATCAGAAAAGTGCTGCAGTCCGTCTTCGACGCCCAACTGGGGTCGGAATCCAATTGGGGCGGGATGGTACCAGGAATATCGCTCAAGCTACCAAGTAAGACGTGTAGCTAGCATGCGCTCCATCAGCTTACAAATCGTTGATGTCAGAGCTATTGGCCGAAGGTGAGAAATCCGGTCTGGTGTTTTGCCGGGCTTCGGGGTAGCAACGATTTCCGCGTGACGCCAGGAATCAGGAATCGCGGCTAAAGTCCACGTTGCATTTATGGCTTCAAGTATGGCAACAAGTGTAGTGCCTTCCGTGTTCTTAAATAGTTCATAAGGGATGCCATCAGGTCCCGGTACAGTGCACGGCCTGGCATGGTCGACGGCTGCCAAAAATTCCGCCATTGTAAAGGGGGCCTGAATCCCTTCAATGTAGTTGCATGTGGGCAATGAACCGGCGAATGCCGGTAGGCAGTTTGGAATCGTAAAGACAGCTGGTGGAGTGTCAAAGGCGGGAAAGAAGGTACTTGCCAGCGAGAGAGGCAAAAGCGGATGGTGTCTGGCCAGATGCTAGAAGGGCACTAGCTGCTGGATCTGGAAGGCGATGACCACGTTCCATTGCTTGGAATGTTCGCCAAACCGAGGCATTAGACGACGAAGGGCCCAAGCGAGGCGCACCAGTCTAGCCAGCGGCCCCGTGACAGTCGTCGTTCATGTCGTCGGGCTGTTGCTGTGAGGCGGTTAAGGTTCAGACGTGCATCAATTGATGCGGGATTCCGAATTGGAATTAGTTCAGCTTGACGGCATGCGGCCCACAGACGACAAAGTTGTAGGTCAGGGGCAGGCCGCGATTCCTCGACCCATGCACGTCGTACGAGTCGCTGCTTCCAAAGCCACGCGGAGACTCTGGCACGGGTCAGGTAAGGTGCTGCTGGAGACGATCGTAGCTGATGTCGATCGAAAGAGGTCCCAGCTCTACCACCGACACTGTCTTCGAAGACGATTCGCCCGGCCGGGAGAAAGGTTGAGATAAATAGGATGGGGGTCACTTCCCCAGCAGTCTGGCTCACACATCCAGGACACTGAAGCACTTCCTACTGGTGGGCTTGGAATGGTAATTCGAACAAAATTTGCGGTCGCAAATTTCTGTGGATCAACTATGATTCTCTTTGGTCGGGGGTGGTAACGCGCCCCTGTAATCCAGTGTGGCGGAGGCCGGGGGGTCAATGTTGCGAAGTGCAACTGCACCAAGCGGTACAGTTTGGTTTATAGTGGCGCACGGTTGCTGAAGCAATGTGAGCGCTACTATGAGGCCGGGGGAGTGGCGAGCCCCTGTAACCGCAGGTAGGAAGGGGGCCTATAAACACGAACCGATCTGCTCAGCCGAGGGAGGTGACGAGCCCTTGTAACCCAAGTCATAGGGGTACATGCGGTACAGTTCGTTTTATCGTGCCATGCTGAAGCATGGGTACACACAATGAGGCCGGGGGTGTAGTGAATCTCTGTAACCGGAGCATGGAAGGGGCCTTTAATGCGAACTGGTCTGCTGACCGAGGGAACTTGATGAGCCCTTGTAATCTTCAGTCTTGGGGGGCGAGAGTGCAGAGCCACTGGGGAGTTCCTCAGAGGATCCCTTGTATCCCGAAAGATGGTATTGTGGGTGCAACTATGACTCTCTTGGCTAGGGGAAGTAGCGAGCCCCTGTAATCCAGTGTGGGAGGAGGCCAAAGGCTGGGGGTGGTAACGCGCCCCTGTAATCCAGCGTGGAGGAGGCCGCGGGTCAATGTTGCGAACGTAAGTCATGCGCCAAGCGTACAGTCGGTGTATTGGGTACCATCTGAAATTCGGGAGAACCACTACCGAGCCGGGGGCGTGCAACCCTGTAACCAAGCTTGGGGGCTCGCTGTTGAACTGCGAATAGGTCTGCAGGCCGGGGGTTGTGACAACCCTTGTAACCAAATGTCATAGGGGCCAGAGCGTGTACGTCGGTAATCAGGGACTCGGGGGGGAGGCCGCACCCCCTGTAACCGGCGTGCGAGGGGCCATGCGAGGTTCCTGGTGCAACGGAACAGTGCTACGCACGAGCGTACTGGTGTTCCGCACTTGGGGAAACGAGGAAAGTGTCGAGGTAATAACTTTCTGGCCGGGGGAAAACTGCACCCTTGTAACCAGGCTAGAGGCCGCGGACCGATCTAAGTCTGCGAGTGCAACCCGCCGCAAGCCAACGTCGTTTGTATTGGGAATACCGATTAAATTCGGGAACCATTACAGGCCGGGGGACTGGCGACCCTATGTAACCGCAAGCTTTGGCGGGGCCAGCGACCTGATCGCATAATTCGGGGGAGTGACATACCCCTGTAACCAAATTCCAGGAGGCCAGATGTTGTACAGTCCGTATGAGGCCGGGGGGGTCGCGCCCCCCTGTAACCTTGCTGCGAGGAGCCTATAGACTGATCTTCTCTGGCTGCCACGGGACGTGCTACCACGAGCTACTTGGTGTTCCGCACGGGGAAAAACGAGGAAAGGTGAGGTTAGTACACCGACCGGGGAAACTCTCCTGGCTTAGGTAACGGCTAGTAGGCCCGGACCGATCTCCTCTGCCGAGCCGCACACCCCAGCGGCAATGCCACAAGACTCTTGTTCCATTGAGCGAAAGAGAAGGCACAGAGGAGGACATAAGTAAAGGGCTCTCATAAACGCCCCCGTGGGAGCCTTGCGAACGTGGATTTCAGTTAACGTTCGCATACAAACTTCCGGTGTCCGGAGACCGTGAAAAGCAGGTGTTGCAAGTACCCGTGTATAGTGGAAAGCCTCACTGGTGATTCGTGAGTACCTGGTGCGGGACAGTTGATCAAGGACGTTAGTACGCATCGGCCGCAGAGCTGGGGGTCGGGGGGGGGGGGGGGGGGCCCGACCGTCGCCACTAATAGGGTACTTTCTGTCTCCGACAAGTGGGGCCCAGTTATCGGACCCTATGGGTGAGCGGTAACCCGTGGCAGGGACCGCATATTTGGCAATTGGCACTGTCTGATGCCCTCGCTGAGCAATCAGTCTTGGAAGAGAGTCAGACAAAAGGATTGGAGCAAAATTGCTTCCCTCATTCCCACCCTTCTTCCCATAACCCATCCCGATGTCCAAGTTCCCGTTCCCAGCAACCCACCCTATCCGGCTTTTTCCTAGAGGGGACAAGAGGGGTCCCCCCGGGCTCGTCCCCCTGGCGGTGGGTCGCAAGAAAGCTTTTTCCCGTTAATTTCTCTCCACCTTCGGGTGGACAAAATTCTCTTTGCCGGTTGGCCCTATTTTTGTACTGTTGCAATTGGGTATAACCGGTTGTACTACGGTGGTACCGGGGAGCCATTGAAAGCTCCATTTACTCGATGGTGGGATGTCTATCTCCTCTGAACTACTTTCTCGTTCAGCATTATCCTGTTATAGAATTCCTCGGCTACCATGACTACTTTATCCCTATTTGTGATGGCATTGCCTTGCTTGTCTTTAGGTGCATACATCTGACTTTACCCCACACCTAGACACCTCTTCACTGCTTTCAGGCGGCATCCGTTCTTTAAAGCATATTCTATTCTCTCCATATTATACTTCCGTGTGTCAGCTGTCTTACGCTTTTTGATTACCTTCGAAAGCTCCGCTAGTTCTATTCTGTTAGTTGGGGTGTAGATTGTCATGGTTTGCCCTTTCCTAATTAGATCTTTCGTCTCCTGGGAAAGTTTACCAGCATCCTGTCTAGCCATCGTGCCCCCGACCTCTACTGCGCACTCCATGATAATGCATGTAAGATTGTCTCTGGCTTCCTGTGTCGTAAACACTGCTTCCTCAGTACGAGCTGAATATCGGTTCTGTAGCGCGATCCTGAATTCAACTTTACGTCTTACTGTAAGCTCATTAATAGGCTTCTTTCGTACTAGCTTATTACGGTCCCTCGTGAAATCTAGAATAATTAGAGCTCGTAGCATACGGTGGTCTTTTTTTTTTTTTTTTTTTTTGGAGCCGGTAATCCCTTCATCATAATCCCTCTATCAGGAGGACAGGTTATAGAGGGGTTACCGGCTGCCAAAAAAGACCGACACACACGCGAAGCCAGAAGAGAATTGTTTTGAATGCGACCGGAACGACCGCAGCCTATAGCTTAAGCGCAAGCGACCGCTGATGACCCGTAAGCTGCTCGGGTGGAATCGCCCGCGGATAACGGATGGTACTCGCTAGTCTCCAGCCCCGGAGGGCTGTATGTACAAATGATGTTTCGAGCTGCTTGCATAAAACATCCGCTGGATCGATGGCATCGGCAGTGCGCAAGGAGACACGACACACGCACGAATAGGCCGTTACATCGTTTCACGGCGAGCGCGCCGCTGTCTTGGACACTATAGACGCCGGATGTAGAGCATGTTTAATGCGGTGCGTTGCAAAGCTTGGCTATCTTGATGGGTTCAGGGAGAGCAACTGAATTTTGCTTTCACTGAAACACATAAAATGAACACGGAAATAGCAAAAAAAAAAGTTATATATCATTGTTTTAGGAATGGATTGACAGGAGTGTTTTGTCGAAATAACACCCGAAATCAGTTGCGTGTTGGTTTTCAAAGGTATCTTTCTCAGTGCTCAAGGACATTGTCTTGCACAGCCAATTATTAGAGAAACATCATAGAGAAGAGAGAGAGAGAGAGAGAGAGAGAGAAGAGGAGAGAGAGAAATGAGAGAGAGAGAACAAAGACATAAGGGATAGGAGAGGTAATGGGGCATTTCGTTCCACTGGCTTTGTGCCTCGAGCGAGCGTGATACATGCAAGATTTGAGGCTGTTCCTTAAACTAATTCTAAACAGTCACAAAATCCAAACGACCCAATGTTGAAGAGACTCAGCAACTTTTCCGATAAACGCTTTTACTTTTTCCTTCGCGTCTGAATGCACTGTGAAAGATACGAGTTATCCTAAGCATGGAGCGGCACCACCGTGATTTGCTAGCCGCAGTACGTGCGCCTTCCTTTCTGCTTGCTTTTGTGACTTTCTTTTTAAAGTCACTATAGACTGCGCTTCACTGCTGGAAGTGAAGGAAAGCCGGCCAATAGCCGCCACACCGCTGCAACGACGTGATTCCAGCGGTCGAAGAGCGCCGAGACCGGGAAAGAGAGAAAAATCTTCTGAGCAAGCTTTGAAGTTATCTGATGGGCAGACCGGCAGTAATTTCTGGCTGAGGTGTTTTTCCTACACCTAATCTAAGTACTGGATGTGTTGGTTGACTACGTTCTGGAGCCCCTTAAAATTAAAAAAAAAGTTTTAGAAAGTGTTCAAGGGTTTGTTTAAAGAGGCTCATGACAGACAGCCTTGTCAAAACTACGAGGCCTCCAAAGTTCAACCTTGCCCTTCGATGCCTTCCTTTCCTTGCATCCATAATTCTGCCCCCGCTGAATTCCCTCCCTGGTCCTCAGAACATCTCGCGTGCTCCTGGCGTTTAGGCGTCAAGCCGTTCGGGGTGATCTCAACGCCACCTTCAGCGCTCGTGTGCCCTTAGCACTAATGCAGACAAAGTGCATTTCTCTCCTTCAGTTTTCTCTGATATTTTTATTTTGTTATCCGCATAGTCGTAAAACATATTTGAATCACTGACTATCTGGCCGGGAATAAAATAAACAATTGTATGTGGGGAAGGATGTCCACAGTGAATCAGATACGGCTGGTCATGCCGCCACGACCGACGGCACCCCTCAACGCACTGAACTATGACCTATGACTTAAGCGATGCAATGAAGATATTAAAGCATTATCTCTTGGTTATGACGACCTCAGTTTACAATAAGTACGAATAATATATGCGAAAATTCCAGCAAACTGTCGCGGTAAGTCAAGAGCTGCAAAATTTTGACCCCGGTGTTGTCAACCTATTAGAACCTTTCCTACCTTTGATGAGACACGATGCGTTGGGCTTTGGTTACCTAGTATTCTGCTGCACTTACTGTTGCACTAAGGCCGGCACGTTGTCTTAGAATGTCCCACATTAAGTCCAGGATTTAGATGAGACCGTTTCGTTGCCCGGCAGTGTTTTATCCTGATATATCTATAGCCCATGTTGACTGCGCAGATAGACAACTGTTACAAGAACAGAAGGACGCGCTGGTTGTACAGCAGGCAAGAGGGACACGCCGCTAAGCAAATACTGCTATTTGATCGTGCTCGGGCAGGCTAAGTCCTGCAGGCAGGGCTTTGATCGTAAAAAAATCCCTCAGGGCGCTTAAGTCTTCCTGCGTTCTTTGAAAGCTAAGGACTAGCGGTGTGCTTAAGAAAAAAGTTATTTACTTCTACATCGTGTCGGTGTTTATTTCGTCACTTTCGTGTTTAAGTGCAGAGCACTTTAGGGGCTCGCCTTGTGGTCGTAGCTCGCTGTAAACGCGTAACGCTCTAAGATGTCAAGCGACTGCCATTATCAGCGACGCAGCGACATAGCAGACACATATAGAGCCCGGCGTACTGTCGTAGCGGAGTCCCCATAGAAGCTTCGCAAACCAAGCGGTTTATATAGTCATAACCGTTCAAAACTCGTGAACCGCTGGCGCTTGTCTTGTATCTCCTTGTTTAGAGCAAAGAAAATTGCAGGGACATTCAAGGCAAAATATGCGTGATTAGCGGCAGCGCCCGCAATCACGTAGTTAGGAACGTTCTTTGGGTTGGTTTTTTCGATAGTAAGCGAACAAAACTATACGAGGGCAAGAAAAAAAAAATTGGCCGCGTATCTGCTCCTTTCGTTGCAAATGTCGTCAAAAGACGATAGTGTTTGTAGACATTTGCCAAGGAAATGCCCCCCTTTGCTTTCCCGCTCACCTCTCATGGTGTTCTATTCCGTCGCGCTCATCCCAAGGTCAACACCTAAGGTTTGCTCAAGGCGATTTGAATTTACCGCGTTCCACTGCTACAGGCCGGGTTCCTCGATGCCAGCGCTACAGTACGGCGGAGACGCGCTTGAATCGAGGCGGCCGACTTCAAGGTTTATAGAACCGCGTTGCCGTGCTCCACGCGCGTTCCAAGTAGAACGTGGAACCTAGCTAGTGGAACCTTTCGTTGCTGTTGCCGGCGTGATTTCTCATATGCCGCAGGAGGTGGCGCGGGCAACAGCAGGCGGCGGTTTTCTGCAGTAGATGTAGATATCGTTTGCTATCGAAAAACCTGTGCATCCATGAATTTTAAATAAAGAACACGGTAAATATCTTTTGTGTATAATTGTCTAGTCTTATATTTGCGTAATGTCTTGTTCATGTTCAACAAAGTTGACAATTATGAACAAATAAACCGGGCTTAGACGCTCACATTTTGGCTGTGAGTATATAAGGCCACTGCGCAGTATACATTTTACTTTGACCGGGTGGCTGAATCGAGTCACAGACAGACAGAAGGACAGACTACAGACAGACCAAAATTTCCGGGTTTAAGTAGCCCAAGAAAGACTATCGTCTTTAAAAATGGCACGTTTCAGACTGCGCACTAAGGCGCAGGTGGTGCCGGCACGTGGGATATGAAAAGCAAGCAGAAAAAGAGCAAAATTCCCGCTGGCGCTGTTTTAGGTAGGGGGTGCGTGAGCACTGCAAAGGATGGAAATTTGAATTGCATTGGATAAACCACCGT
Source organism: Haemaphysalis longicornis (assembly GCA_013339765.2). NCBI lineage: Eukaryota > Metazoa > Arthropoda > Arachnida > Ixodida > Ixodidae > Haemaphysalis > Haemaphysalis longicornis. The sequence goes on from CM023451.1 coordinate 154,153,644, forward strand.
TCTATTCATCAAGACAAGAGTGAGAGAGGGTGGCGAATAGCGGGATGGGCGTTAGCAGTGAGCGGATAACGGCGCTACACCCCGTTATGGCGAATCACTGCTCTGCACTTCCGACAGCTTTCACGTTGAGTGGAACGGCTTTAATTTTTTCTCTTTCGGCACGCAATACTTCGACAGGCAGACCGGCAGCGGATCACTTTACCGATTTTCCAGAATCAGTGTTCTCCATGGCGGGCGTGCACCTCTCCTACTCACGCGCCGTCACGTAAACCTGCCCCGCGGTACGACGCCAGCGCCACGCGCATTACGCCAACTTGTCATTTTCTCAGCTAGAGATCGGCAACAACGACAACAACACCGGTTTTTCGCACAATGGGGCACTTAAAGCTGTCGCCTTAATAAGCTGTAGAGTAAAGCGCCATCTCACAAGATTGACGGAGGGAATGTAGCCAAGACTTCAAGCCCAAAAAGCTTAATTTCCGGCGCATGTGCAAGGACACCCATGTAACGTTGCACATAATCAGTTTCGGTTTGGGCTCGTTCCAACGAATTTCCCTGAATATCAAAATTTTTCGCTGAATGTACCCGAAATAAACAAAGCAATAATTTAGAGTCTGACTAAAGTAGAACCTCTATCTGCCACTAGTTTCTTGGCATTGTTTAAGTTCTCTGGAGTTCTACTGAAAATAAATTTAGGCGCTCGGGATTAAACCCAAGGTCGGTTAGAGATTCGGACGAAGCTCTTATGGAAAGCACATCATGCCTGCCGAGTGAGTCCGCTCGTACGTCGTTTCTTGCTTCAGTTTTACCATTATTTTCCCCTTCTTGTTATTTTGTTTGGGGGGGGGGGGTGTTAGAATGTCTACGCGTTACCAAATCTATCAGTGAACAACTCTGCATAGCAGAAGCAGCTGCAGCCAGCGGCAATGATCATCAAAAATGGCAACGTCTCCACTCCGTGGATGATAGCGAAGGTGCGGAGTACGGGGACTCGAAATGACATCCAAGTTGCGCCCCGAGTGACATCCGATTTTCGCCCCGACCGTCATTTGATTTGAGCCGTAAGTTGCAGATTTATTATACCCTAAATGAAACTGCAACTCACGGCTCAAATCGAATTTCCCTTGATTTTCGCCTAATGGTGGTGTGCGCACGGGTGGACGCGGACGGACATTGGGAGGTCCTAAGGTACTCCGCACCGTTACAGGCGAGGGAGTAAGCCGTTTGACTCTTCGGTACTGTATTGTAGCAAGTATGTATGCAGCGCAAATGTACGAGCAATTGTGACCAGCATCAGTCACAAGGGGCAATTCTCCGTATGTGGGTATGCGCCGGATGACGACGAAGAAGAGGGCGCTTTCGTTCATGTTCAGCCTCGCGTAAAGCTGGCCGTTTCGGCTCGCTCCTCCTGCGTTGACGCCTCGTCCTCGAATAAACGAGCCGATCCTTCTACGGGAACGTCGAGTATCTCCTTACTTGCGGTAGTAGCCCAAAATTTGTTTGTACATCGAGTCGTTTTGTGCTAGCATAATAAACAGCAATAATATTCATGGTTTCCAGTTGCAGGCATGCGAGGTACGTGTATTGGCATGCGCGGACGATATCGCTTTATTTTGTCGTGACAGAAAAAGCATAGCAATGCAGTTGCGTTGCTCAAGACATTTTGTGAGTATACTGGGAGCTCTGTAAATTGGATCAAGTGCTTGGGATTCTGGCATGGCAATTGCGACGTAACCACGTAACCGCTAGTGTCGTTGAAGGTATGGACTGGCAGGTTGTGCCGGTCAAATACTTAGGCGTGCCACTTGAAAACTACAGAGATAGCGACCCGTCCTCTGACGAAGCCAGACGGCTGCGATGCGTGATAAAGCGAAAAGTGGGAAGGGAAGGGGCGTGCGCTGTCGATGTTTGCGCGCGCAACGGTGTGCAACATATTTTTGTTTGCGAAACTTTGGTGCGTTTTGCAAGTGATCCACTGTTCTCGCGCCAATGTTCAGCGGCTGCATCACGTTTGTGCGGTTTTAAATGCAGAGCATTTCTTTAACTCACGATGTCACCCGGCGTTGTCGGCGTGCCTCGGCGTCCGCAACAGCCGTTCCAGGTGCGCCCTCTCCCCCACTCCTCCTCTCCCGCATCACGCTACCCTCCTCGCTCTCAACAACAGGTCCGCACCCCTCCCCCTACACTATATAAAAAAATAATACTTACCGGCGCCTGGTTTCGATCCCACGACCCTGCGGGCGGAACACAAGGTACATGGTGCTCTACCCACTGCGCCACAAAGCCGACACAGAATGAAAGGCTACGAACGCGCCTTATGTCCTTGACTCATTCAAACTACGTCAAGAAGCTGCTGATACAACGCATTCACTACCTGTGGGCGGAACGCGAGGTAGATGGTGCTCTTCCCACTGCGCCACAAAACCGACACAGAATGAAAGGCTACGAACGCGCCTTATATCCTTGACTCATTCAAACTACGCCAAGAAGCTGCGGATACAACGCATTCACTACCACCAACTCCCCAAACACTAAACGTTAACGCAATACACCCACCCCCTATGCGACGCATTTACTCGAGTCCCCCTCGCGGGGAGATGGGCCCTTTTTGTTTGGGGCTCGTCATGGGAATGGACGAGTAAAACGAATCTTTTCTGCAGAGTACGCGCAGACGGTTTATAGCTCTCGCATCTTTTTTTAGACAAGTTGTGAATCGTTTTTATTTCTTACGCGAGGTAAAGGACCCCTTCCTGCGCACTGTTATTCAAGTCAGGTTAGGCAGACTATTGCCCCAATTTATTGTTACGTCATGTCAAAGCTACAATGGAGGAGTACACGGGTATTTAAAAAAAGTTGTTCAAGCGATACAATTTCTTTGTGTACGGTTCTCTATGGAGTACTTGAGTGCCGTGTCGAAGAAAAAGTTGTACAAAGACCTTGCTGAAATTTGTTTTCTGGTTCCTTTATATCGATCCATGTTTCCGGTGGGCCCCGGGCAGAACGTTTTGAAACGTGTAAAAGCTATGGCCATTCCCCCGGGGTTAAAACATTTTTCTTTAAACTGCACTCTGGAGTGTTACCAGTTAAAACATGGATGTTAGGAAAGGGTCTGTTTGTGCCATTAGGTGTGGACTGCTTTTTGTGTAAAAAGCCCGAGACGGTTGAACATGTTTTTTTAGATTGTTGGGATGGGGTGTTTTTGTGGGACGTTCTTCATCGAACATTGAAAAAGGAGTTCCCGTTGAGCCCTTACGACATTCGGTTTTTAGCGGTGCACAACGATAATGGAGTGCCTTGTGACCTTGTGATGTTGTTGGTCCTCCATGAAATATGGAGGTCTCGAATTGCGTTTCGGCACTGTGACGTTGACGGAAGGCCAGCAAGGCAATATTTCTGCGAGAGCGCCCAACGTATTGCAGAAATGCGGAAGAGTAAACAATGTACTCCTGAATGGTTGCATGAATTTGAAAAGGTATTGTCTATGCCCCGTTTTAAATGCGAATGCATTTCTTAGTAGGGGTTGTCGTGCTCCGTCGGCGTGCGCCTGCATTCCTCCAGCGCGAGCGCACGTGAGCGCGCGCCTCGTAGTTCTGCCTTCGTCATCGTCGTCGTCGTAAGTGCGAATGCATTTCTTAGTCGGGGGTTGTCGTGCTCCGTCGGCGTGCGCCCGCAGGTGTTATCTCTCCACGCTCCTCCTCGCCCCTAGCAACAGCTGTGGCGCGCCTAGCAACCGGAGCAGGTGGTAGCTCGGGCGGGAGTAGCGGAGGGCAAGGGGAGAGGAGGAGCGCGCTCGGACGTCTGAGGGCGCTCGCATCGCGGAGCTCGGGCGGAGTAGCGGAGAGTGAGTGGAGAGGAGGAGCGCGCTCGGGCGTGTGAGGGCGCTCGCATCGCGGAGCTCGGCGGGAGAGAGAGCTCGCGCGCGGGGCGGGCGTGTTGCGCGGGTCTCTCTCTCCTCTCCGCGTACCCTCTCTCCGCTCGCTGCGCTCGGAAAATGTATATAAATGCAGTGGAGCGCACGCCTCTTTCCGTTACTGCTTGCCGCAGCGCACTCATCGGTGCACCCAATGCATTCGCATTTCCGCACGATCCCCTTCGGGGAGGTGGGGGGAGTTTTTTTTAGTCATGTAACGCTGGCTTAAGTGAAGTCAGCGATTTTATTATATGTACCGATGTTTCTGGATTATGTCTGAAACCGGCAATAAAGAGAAAAAAATCGGTCGTAGCCCAATGGGTAAGACGACTGACACTAACTCTGCATGGTCTACCAGACACAGGCTCGAATCTTGCCGGTGCCTGGGTGATTTTTGGCGATTGTAAATGCTATGCCTACGGACGCGGACGGGCATTGTGTGGTCCTAAGGTACTCCGCACCTGAAAACCCCACACTCACTTCTTCGCCTCTCCGTTTTCCAAGAGACGCGCGCAAAACCTAACCGGCTTTTGGGGATTTTACGGAATAGTTGAACGAACAGGAATGAAGCTGTGGGTTATACAAAACGTTCGCGTCACTAAACTACTTCGCTTGAATACATCCGTTGACTGACAGTAAGAAGTACGCAAAGCTACCGAGCACCTTTACGACGAAAAGCTGCTTACCGTGGAAACAGCGCGGACGGGAAGCCTAATCTTTCTTTGATCAAGTTACTCAAAATCAATCGTTATTCTCTCTCAGATTACCGAAATTTTAGATGCGGAGCGTCTTATGCTCGGGGGTATGTCCCATGGCGTCGGCGGTGGTCCGGCGTCCGCACACCACCGTTTATTGGCCAATCCCCCAAGTCTTATGCACGGGGGTATGTCCCACGGCGTCGGCGGTGGTCTGGCGTCCGCACACCACCGTTTCTTGGCCAATCCCCCACGTGGGTACGTGCCATAGAAGAGGAACAACAACAACAACAACAAGTCCGGTTGTGCTTGCGCTTGACTCGTGATTCTTCAGATGAAGTAGGATGGAAGCAACAGCCCCGTCAGTGAGTGTGCTGACGCAATTAAGTGAGAGCATCAGTGCACACTAACAGATACCACTTCAATCTCGTCTCACTCGCGTATATACGCATGCAATAAGGAAAAGTACACCCATCTCCCCGAAGGAAACCATGAGTAGGATATATGAGCATTGCGGGGTTAACTACATTTCCACCAAATTTGGCTAACCAACATAACGGAAACGCACACAGAACCCCCATGACGCTCAGCATCCCACTCATGGTTACCTTGGAGGGATGGGTGTAATTTTTTAAGTACTGTCCCATGAAGGTTAGCCGCGAACAAGAGCATGACGTTACTTGAATTTTTTTCTCTTTCCTGTTCGCAGAAATGCATTATTGTCGTAGCAGGCATTTGCAATCGCGATTTATCTTCTGCAGCAGGAATTGTAAATTGCGGCAACACTAATTGTTCGTTTAAGAACAGTTATAGTCCTTGATTTTCTAAAAACTAAGCGAAGCAAAAGTTAACACTATATATTAAGGCAGCTATCGCAGGGCCTTCCGCCAACAAATCAATAGGAGACTAGTATAGTATATTATAGTTACTTTTGTTAGGACTTAACTATAACCGTATTATCCTGAGGCTTCTCTTAATGAAAATGTTACAGTCAAATCGTCTGTAACGCAAGTGAGGCCGCTCGTTTTCGCATCCACTACACCGAAAAAAGTTGCTATTGTCATCGATGGCTCGATCACGCCATCAGTTCTTCGAGTGGACATCCGGTACATTTTACGGGAAGCCTAACAGCAACGGATACAGACGTCCACGCACTTTTTTATTAGCCAGCAACGATTGGGAACTCGAGAAGTCTGACAATGTTGACTTTAGCGATATCTCACGGTTATATTACAAGAGAATGAATTTTTAATGAAAATGTCAGCAAAAGCAAAAACTCTGTTGAGATATCCTGCCTCATAAAAATGCTATTTGGGCACCTCAACCTTCAAAAACGAAATGAATTAGTAAATGAGAATGATTGATGAAAAGGCGACATGTTGCCTTTCCACGGCGTGATACTTCAGGGCGGGCTGTTTCCTCTTGAAAGATCAATCTAAATACATTTTAAATAACCAGAGGTGTTTTAATGGCCTCCACAAGCTTGATACACTAGCACAATGCACTAAACGGCAAAATTTCCTGGCGGCGGCTTCTTTAGCTGGAGGAAGATAATTCTCAAAGCTGCTTGTGCTGGTAAAAATGGGAAACGGAACTAAAAGAAGTGATAGTATCAGAAAGAATTTAATCTAAATGATGGCCCCGTGCGTTCTCTCGTTTTGAAGAGGAACGAACGCGTCGAATGACCGCAGCTCTTTTCGCAACATCTAGGGCGCAGTTGTTCCTTTCAAGACCGGAGCCGCTTTTCTCGCTCACTTTTCTCTTGGCATGGACACAGTTGTAGCGGTAACAAGCGCTCTGCCGAAGGCGGGACATTTAAAATTTTAAAAGACAAGGTCCGGTTCTATCGCATGAACTTGAGACGTTGTAACGTTTGATGGTGGATCATCGCATTGGGGCGTCGTCTCCTCTCGCTTATCCTTTTATTCTCCTTGATCTGCAATGTCGCTTTTTGAGACGGATACTTCAAAACGGGGCCGGCAAACAGTCCAGGGCAGCAAAGCAAACTTTCGCTCTTCTCCGAATAAATGAAGATAACGTCGGAGGAGCAATCCGTGCCCCACGTTTCCGGATAGAGGTGAACTCGTCTAGGAAGCCGTACTTGCCGCTGTATTTTGTCATTTACATGGGTGACCTTAGATCGCCGTGGGTAAGCTCGACGATGATATTCTGTCACTGACTTGCAACGCACTTCCTCTCCGCTGCGTTCAAGCCTTTTAGTCACCGTGTCTCCATATGGAAACTTGATTTTCTTCGTCGTTTTTTCTCATTAAAGCGAAAAGAGTTCATGCTGCAGAGCGATGCGGCTAATGTTGGAAACCTACGAAAGAAAATGTTGTGCCATCTGATGTGAAAGGGTGGAACAGAACTCATTAACATAGTTTCAAAATGGACACCGCCAGATTTTATGAGTTCCGTTGAGCTGCCGTCCTAAGTTCTCTTTACGGCGGCGTGAATCATTTCACATAAAACACCTGTTTTATGTGAAATAAATATTACTTTACCCCCTTGTTGTAAATTGGCTCAGTTATTATTTTTTACTCGGAAAAGCAGGCTTGACTCACGGTGTCTCCATATCATAGGACGCAACACCATTTGCATAATAACTATCCCAGAGAGGCGGAACCTTTTTTCCTACCTCTTGACACCTAAAAGTGCAAAACCTGAGAGTATAGAATTTTTTTGCAGTGAATATAATAAATCCGGACTTGAGGTGTTAAGCTCAATTCTTCCACTTTATCGAATTTTCGCTTGCGTTTTCTATGATTTTATATTTTGAGTGAGTTGCACAGTGCATAGACAGCAGAGAGAAATTTGTGTCGTGAAGGATTGAGCAATTGCATTACATTTTATTGTAATTCGAAAATTTTAAGGCGCGGTAAATTATAACACCAGCGCCGTCTTTTCGAAGCCTCGAAGAGAAAGCTCAAAATACAACATCGGGTTCCAAGCAGCCCTTATTCCGCGTTCCGATCCCCAGTTCGCAAGAAACGAAACAATAAAAGACGAAAAATAGCGCTTTGTATTCCTCAGAGAAGTACACTTTATTTGCGCTTTATGGAACCGTAAAGCGATCTTCGAAATGGCCCTTTTTTATATCATGGAACCAACACTACACTTAACTCCACGCTGTATGCTCCGCCTTTGTCGGGTAACGTTTTCTATTGTATACGCTATGCCAGGTGTTGCATGATCCGATTTTGATAGCTCTTGAGAGAAGTTCTCACTCCTCTACGACTGGTACTGTGTTATTGAGATGCCTTTTTTTCGTTGGCCTGCCTTTGCAATGAAAGCTTCACAAAATGTGACCTTGGAGCGTTTTTTCTCGTCACTTTTTTGCACGTGCCTTATATGAACGGTGTCGGTAGGAACACTGAATTGTTTTATACAGCTGACAATAGAACTCAATCTACCTTTTACATGCATGTCTGGAAATTTTAATTGCAGAGTTTTTCTACAAGCCGTAAGTTCGCCGTTGCAGGAAAAACATACCAAGAAAATACCGAGCGCTCTTGAACGCGTTTATTGCGGCTACCGCCCAGCATCCTCGGTACTCGCAGTGGCTATACAAAAAGAAACTGGCAAGAACCCAGCGGAGGGAGAAAATGTCCAGCACTAGTGAGCGCGTGCCTCGTGGCGACCGCCGAGTCCCCGGTTCCCGCAGTCTTCAGCAAAAAAAAAAAAAAAAAGCAGTGTTTTAGCTCTGCTATGCCAGGATATACGTAGGGTGAGCTAAGGTTCAGCTAGTTATTATTACCTTTCCTGGTTGTCTAGGATTAGCTTGATTATCATGCTTATTGCTGCTTTAATGACACACAGACACGGTGTACGCATTATGTGACACATGTATATTTATCAAGCGGCTCCGGCGCAGCGTCACCAATCGCCGCAGAGCTAAGCGGGTTCCACAGGTGCACGCCAGTGTTGTTGCGACGTACGAGCCATCGGTTGCACACCCGGCCACCTTTCGCATGATCATCAAGTGGACCGGGCCGCCACGTGCGGAACGGAGGTCGGCGAAGACGCTGGGCGCGTCGGGTGTGTGAGAGACGCCGGGCAGCGAGCAACCTTCTGTGAGCCGTGTTACGTCACTTCTTCTCGCGCATGCGCAGCACGGCTCTCCAGGAGCCACGCCAAAATTGATGATCATGCGAGGGGTGACCGGGTGTGGTGCCGATGGCTCGTGCGTCGCAGCAACACCGGCGTGCGAGTGTGGAACCAGCTTAGCTCTGCGGCAATTGGTGACGCTGCGCCGGAGGCGCTTGATAAATATACATGTGTCACATAATGCATATACCGTGTGTGTGTCATTGAAGCAGCAGTAAGCATGATAATCAAGCTAATCCTACACAACCAGGAAAGCTAAGAATTACCAGCTGAACCTTAGGTCACGCTACGTATATCCTGGCATAGCGGAGCTAAGCCACTACTAATTTTTTTACAGCACCATGCCTGTCCTTCTTGGAGTTATTTCTTGGTGCGGAACGCTACGCACAGTGACGTTATTTTGTGGTGCTAATAAGAACAAAATATTCTCTGAATGTATCATGTGTCCACAAGAACCATCGGCAATTCTGGAACAAGTCCTCATTGAATGTAGAGCGCATTTGGAATTTTGGTGATGGTCGTAACACTCGTGGAACAGTAGGAGGTACTTTAGTATTGTTATTGTCGAAAGCGCAAAGCTCTTCTGGGCGGCACATTATGGATGTGGGGAAAATGGACTGCGATAACTTCCGAAATGTTAATCTTAGGCAGCGTATGTTGGCCTATGTTCCCTTTATATGCTCGGTTGTCACTTGGCTCTAGGCACTGCCTTGACTCAAAATTCAAACTTTCGCTTATTGTAGGTTTTATATTTATGCAATGCTCAGAAAATGTAGGAACGGATGTTGATGTATTGCTGCCCAATGTTCAGTGGTGTTGTATGGTTCCGTTTATTTACGTTGACTGCACGAAAGATACATCCAGATTTAAGTATGCTTTTGTTCTTATAGGTACAAGGGCACGTGCACAGAAAACCTTCCTGGCCTTCCACATCAGTAACAGAACCTTCGAGACGGCTCCTGCACACAGCAAGCGACGACGGTGCGGAATTTCGTCTAAGGTACGTTTTGTTAATGTTAGCAATCATACACAATCTTTCGAAACGAATTAGGCATGCGCTTCTATCCGAAGGTAATATACTTGTATAGGACCTGAAACTACACATGTTGACCTAGAGCTGTGCAATTATAACGTTTCTGAAAGAACATGTGCGTCCTTAAAATTGTCGCTTCATCACGTATAATAAAAGGGCCAGGCGTGTGCACATATATCTTGCATGTATAAAATGCCCCACGCGAATGACCACATGTATACATGTCGTTGTTGGACTGGTTTGTATCACCCTCGAGTTCTACATGAAATGTACTAGTGTTGTCATTTTTCGTTAGGGATCCGTCCGGATATAGGTCACCTGTCATGTGCGTCTGAGCACTGGCTTAAAGCAGTGGCGGTATGTATTAGATACGAAGCATCTCATGCTCGGGGCTGTGTCCCTCCCTCCCTCGTTGTCGCTGTCCGCCGTCTACACACCCACTGCGCATGCCTGGCCAGGCACCGCTGATGATGATTGTGGTAGGATGCCCCTAGGTATTGGCCAACGAAAGAATCCATCACGAGATAGCTTCGCGTTCAACCACCGTCGTCATCTTCCCGTAGGGGAACCCTGAGTAGTATGCGAGGCATTCCTCCTCTCCTCTCCGACACTCATCTCCTCTCCGGCATTCCTCCTCTCCTCTCCAAAGCTCCTCTCCTCTCCGTGATTGTGCAACAAATGGCAAGACCTGCGGCTCCGTGCGCGATAATGCGAAGCAGCTTAGGGTTAGAGATGCGACGGTAGCCGCTGCATACTCCGCTGGGGGCGCCACTGTAGCTCCGCGGTATAAATGACGCGCGCGTGCTTTCCGCTCCCCTCATTCTCCTCCCGCAACGCCGCGATCGAACTGAAAACTAATGGAAACTTGAGTCCACTATAAAAAGAAATAGTTAGGCGGCGCCCGGTTTCGATCCCACGACTTTCTGGCCGCCACGCTCTTTCCACTGCGCTACAAACCGACACGTGAGCATGTGCTACGAACGCGCCTTATGTCATTCACTCATTCAAACTACGTCAAGAAGGCTACTGATACAACGAAGGCACGCGAAGCTGAACGTCAACGGAAACGACGAACTGAAAACTAATGGGAACTTCAGTCGACCCCATGGCTGCTTCGCATACTAGTCATGGTTCACCTACGGGAAGATGGTTTAATTTGTTTCTTGTGTTCTCTTTCGCTCATACCAAAGCTGATGATTAATATTTTCTACTTCCTCATGTATAAAACCCTCAATTTTGACCCCTTATCAGCAAGACCTACGTGTGGGATTTATAAGTTCAAAATGCGTCGTACAAGCTAACTAAATTTCTATTCACAATCTTCAAATATTCACATCTCGAAAGTTCACATTCAGTGTCCGAGGACACGCGCACACATGTGCACCATATCTCAGTTAAGAAACTGTTATATCAAGTCGTGTATGAACGAATGGAAGAGTATGTAGTCTCCATCAGCTTCCTTGAGCTGAAGAGACAGGGCTTTAAGAGGAAAATTCTTCTGTGTTGAATCGCATCCTACAGCTCCCCCTTCCGACAGGGGACGTATCAGTGCTATAGAATTGATACATCCCCTGTCGGAAGGGAGGGGGGGGGCAATTGATGCAGAGGCCCGCTCTTCGATGTGCCCCCGCCCACACATATCGTTTCCTTTGGTTCGCAACATCTGCTTAGACCCGAAAACAGCCTTGGATGCGATAGCTATCACACATAAAAGCATGTATTACATTACAAATGTGCTTTGTGAGTCGAAGCCAAGAGCACTTTTCCTAGTTTAAATGCCGGGTATTTGATCCAAGATCCGCGGGAAATAACGAAACAAGGTCACATGAAATCGCCCCCCCAAACTTTCCTACATGCTTCAGTTTCTTTACTCGCACCCAAAACATTTTTGCTCTGCTAATGTTATCTTGGGGTCATGTCCACAAGCCCAGTGGGAAATCTTTATTGGCAGTTCCTACAAGTCGGATGTTTTATTGGCACCACAAGGACGAGACAGTGACTGTCGCGCATGGTTCGCTTTACAGGCAAACCAGAAGGGAGAAGCTGGATAAGTGTCTTCCTTTTTGTCCTTACACTCGGCTTCCTCCCAATCATTTCTCTCTCCGACACCCTCTCTCTTGGTGCATTGCTTCCTTCCCAACTTCTATTCATACATTATCTCTCTTCTTTCCCCCTTTCTGACATGTGTCCCGTATTTGTGGTTATGAACCAAATTCTAGTTCCCTCGCTCCAGCATTTATTAGTTCCCTCCCCACACAGAGAAAACCGCTGGGACGCGCGGAAGCTGCTGTTTCGAGGGGCCGGGTACGATAAATGACTTAAGCTCCACAAGGTCAGCGATCATGTTGTCACCGCGACAAAATACATAATCCTGCTTGGCTAGTTGGCGAGTAGTCCTTCTGCAAGGGTATGGTGTGCAACGCAAAACACGGAAGGTGAAGAAAAGCGCCTGTCCTGGCCACTTCGTTTTCGCCATTCATGCTTCTCGTTGCGCATCTCAACGTGGGAAATAAACTCTATTTATCGGTCATTAACACAACAGAGAGTCAAACTCGTTGTACATCATCCCCGGTGCTTCCCTCAACCACATTTAACGATCGCGAGACATTTCCACCTAGCAGAAACAAGCGTTGCGGGTGAGCGAAGTCGAAAAGCGATAAACGCGTGTTCCCAGGAGGTACTCGCCTCGGGTTCCGCGCGCTCCCGGCCCGGTGTTTATGGAATGCGGGGCCTTGCCGCGCACAAAACGGTGCAGGGCGGAAATGTGCGCGATCAAGACAGCAGTGGTTCCCATTGTTCTCTGGCGCAGCTGGGACATGAGCCGGCTATCGGCAAGAGGCCTGCTTGCAATGTCCGCTCATAAGTCTTGCAGTGGGTGTTTTAATGCAGTGTTTGTTTGGCCGAGAGAAAGCCGTGGGCGAAGCTTCCCGCGTGAGCGAAAGCAGCAGGCCTAGAAGTGAAACTCCTGTGCTTGCTTGGGGTAGGCCGCTATTGTATTCATTTCGATGGCTTAGCGCAATTACTCTACGTACAGGAAAAAAAAGCAAATGAATGGCCGACAATTCGCTGCTGAAAGCGCAATAGGAAGTCCAGCTGTCACACCAGCTCATCATCTGGGCATTCCTACGCACGCTACCACCAGACCGTCCACCAGACTGTCAAGTGCCGATTTTTCGACAATTACACGTCCTTTTGCGGTGATGTGCTCCCTTTTGTCTTTGCTTCCAGTTTCTTTTCTGGCCGTCCCCGTCGTTGTGGGCGACCGGAGCTGTTCTGTTGACGAACAACACCGTCCACTTTTCACGATAAATTACTGTCGTGCGCTTTCAACTCTTTTATTGTTTACACGCATCCACACCCACGTCCTTCTTCACGAAGCATGCCTATCTTAACTGTGAACTTCATTTGCAGCTAGACTTTTCCTAGGGATTTCCGGGACGAAAATATCTGTAACTTACCAATACATGGAGGCTTAGCCACCATTCGGCATGCACGCCGCTGTAACAGGGATTATATTCCGTGGCCTTAGAAACTTATTCTGCAAAGCGGAAATTATTTGACGCGTTTTATTTAGCAACCCCGCGATGGTGAAGGATATCAAAAGAACCGTTCTTATAAATTATTACATCATTTCTCCTCACGTAATCATTTCAACGGACGAGTCTACATCGCTTTAAACCTCTGAGCGTCGCCTCATTATCGCTGAGACACCTTCGTCCATCTTGTTATCAAACAGTATAAAGAAGTAATAATTTCAACGTGACTCTACTACCACGTTTTTTATATCCATAACGCGTTTCTCATTTGCATTACTAATACATCTCTGCTGGCCATTAAAATCCCATCAGGAGATGGGATGCGCGCCGCTGCGTGCACGAGGGAACGCAAATGAGTTGCTCTAACAACGAGCGAACTGGCGCTTGAGCGGGATGACTGAGGACAAATATTTGCCGTTGCCGAAAGCGTTGTCGCCTCCTGTCACTGCACCTGGAATCCCGCTATTGACTGTCGCAAGGCATCGACGTTCCTTTGCAGCAACTGACAACTCGGGACTCGCTCCTCGCATGTTTGGAGAGTGCGCATGCATGGACGGTAGAATTGCGCAACGGCGATCGAAACATCAGGCAGTGGAGCCGATGTTTGTCCGGCATCCGGACGCTTGTGTAGAATTGGCGCAGACGTCGCCCGAGTCCGCACTGAGCCAACACGTATTCACACGCGTTGCTCAGGAGTGGAGGCGAGGGGCTGACGGAACTTTCAAGACCATCTCTCCTCTTCTGTCCCCATTTGCTCGTAGCAAACTGTGTCCTAGTGACTCCCTCTTGCGTCAGCTGAACTAGGGCACATCGAGGCCGCAGGAGACATTATGGTTTGAGCCAGGAGTGGTTGAACCATCTGCTTTTGCCACTGTGGTTATGTTAGTGTGAATGGGTCTGTGGTTAGGTCTGCGTTTTCTGTTTCGTGCTTGCTATATATTTTGGCGTTCAAACTGTCCATGAGTGGCGTCGTCCTTCGCTTCGATACAAAGCTCAGCTGCGAACTCTCAATTTACTCTGTTGTAACCATTAAAGGTGTCAATTGCGCCAAATCTGCATTTTTGTGTAGATGCAGGGCGACACGGTTCGCCGTTTTCTCAATTTTTTAAATTAATATTTTGAACGTTCTTTTGCGAACTTATTTGTTTATTCATCGGTTTTGGTGGCAGGTATATAAGGTGCCTATTTTTGATTTTGTCAGATCACTTTTGTGGATACTTTTTCTCTTTTTTCTTATTTTCGATTTTTGAAAAGTCTGTCCGACTTATTATCTCAATTTACGCTGTTATAACGATTAAAGATGTTACTTCCGCATAATCTGCATTGTTGTGGAAATGCAAGGTGTAACGTCGTTCTCAATTTTCGCTATTTTAAAGCGTATTTTGAACGATCTTATGGGGACTTTTTTTCGTTTATTCTTCTGTTTTGGAGGCAGGTGTATAAGATGCATATTTCTGATAATGTCAAAACGTTTTTTGAAAATTTAATATTCTAACTTTTCGTGGTTATTTGGTTTTTCAAAATTTAGCTAGGACCAATTATTGCATTTACGTTGCAATAACGATTAATGATGTTCATTTCCGCCAAATCTCCATTTTTGTGAAAATGCAGGGCGTTACATGGTTCTCTAGTATCGCTATCTTTAATACGTGTTTTGAACGTTCTTTGTCAGCCTTTTTTGCCTATTCTGCTGTTATAGGGAAAGTTGTATAGGTTGCCACATTTTTTTTATTTTGTCAGATCATTTTGTGAAAATTTTACTCTATTATTTTTCGTATGTATTGATGTTGCGAAAATTCTATCTGAACAATTATCTCCATTTACGCTATAGTAAAGGTCAAAAGGGTTACTTCCGCAAAACCTGCCATTCTTGTGAAAATGTAGTGCGTTACACGGTTCGCCAATTTTCGCGATTTAATAACTTCGTATTTTGAACGTTCTCTTTCGCGGACTTTTTTTGTCTAATCTTCGATTTTTAGAGGAATTGTATAAGAGGCATATTTTTTGTTTTAGTCCATAATTTTGTAAAAAAATTAATTTTTTCGATTGTTTCTTATTTATTGGTTTTCACAAATTCTGTCCCTACCGAGTTGTGTCCATTTACGCTATTATAGCGATATAAATGTTGTTAGTCCGGAAATATGCATTTCGGGGGAAATAAAAACCGTTACGCTGTCCTGGCTGTGTGGCTACTCGGCAAAGAATGCTACGCATTAATACGGGGAAGCGCTGGGTAGATAGATGCTGACTGTTCATTCAGTGCCTACAGCGCCGTCAGCACCGATCGAACATCTGTGTTGTGCCTCTCGCGAATGTTGTGCGCCTTACTACTCGCTGTTGGCGCAAGAAATGAGCGATAGCTCGACAAACGTGGTTTAACCGCGCTCAGTCATCGCGAATTAATACCTAAATTCGGTCTCACCGCTGCGCCGTGTGCTTAAAAGCATCTCTAGTCATCCATCTTCACAGCGTGAATGGCTCATGATTTTGTAGTCCACCGACCGTGCTTCTTTCGGCAGAGGCAATCGATATCTTTCACGTTACATTGGCAGTGCCAATTACTCGCTGTCCCTTCAGGCAACGAGCTGGAGTAACACCCGAACTCTAGTTTAAAGTCAAAAAAGCTTGTAGGCACGTAGAGTACAAAAATCGTTGTGAGGTACACAAAATCGCGTAGAAAATCGGAGCGCGAGATACGAACCGGGGACTGCTCGCCGGAAAAGGGAAAAAGCAGCTCCAGAGGAGGATGGGCCGCTGCCGCCCGTGCAATACGAGCATCTTCGCCGACGGGGGTACCCAAGGTACCGAAGGGGACGAACTCCTAGGAGGCGCCTGGAGATGGCAAAAGAACGAAACGAGCTAACTTTGGAGGGCGCTGTCCAGAGGAAGTTGTAAGCGTACCCGGGATTTTATGCAGTCATTTCGTAATTGCTTTCTCGTGTATTCTGGGGCAACTTTGTGCCTCCTCGGCGTACTTTTTGCAATCGCCACCACATTGCGGTTTCGTAAAAGCGCAGCGATTCAGGCTAACCAATCCTCTGTAAAGCGGTGATAATATGCTATGTTCGGCCTAAATATGCCACCCAAAATGTTCAGACAGGCAAAGAAAAACATTCAAAACCAGGCCACTGCTGCCCACGTCTGCTTGATTACAGTCACATTCTTTCGATTACGGGCTGAGCTAAGACTAAAAGAAAAAAATGACCGCGTACTTGCTCACTTCGCTACAAATGTCCAGAGACGCCCCTGTCACGTGACAGCCTCTCCTCTTTCTTCTGTGCCACCATTCACGCTCTTCCTTTCAACTCTCGCTCCTCCAATGATAAACATGGTGGAGGTTTGCTCAGAATAATTCAGTTTTCCCAGCATTCCAATGCCGGCACGCCATCTATTATAACCGTTCGTTATGCTACCGCAAGGTCTAGGCTAGGGAGCAAGCTATCGGTCTATTTTCGGGTGTAACTGCTGTTTTCAACGACTATTTTTTTTTATTTGCTATCGCAAGGATCAGCGCACAAGTATTTCCAAATAAAGGAACACTGCCAAGTACCAATTACGTATTGATGTCCCACCTCAAATATACCAAGTGTTTTCTTTTTGCTCAACAAGTGTTCGCATGCATGAAGTGTGCTATCAGATTTGGGGGAAAAGTTTTGCCTATAAAAGCTTGTCGTTTCAGAATTTTTTAACCTTTTGGCCAAGTGGCTGAGTTGAGGGCAGGCAGACAGACAAACGGAATAGCCTGACATACACGCAGACAGATCATACTTTTCGGGTTTAGGTAGCCCAGGACTACCGTTTTAATACAATACCGAAGGCACTATAGAGAGATGTTGGCATGGAGCATTCATTTTAATTGGCATCTCATTGTTCAGCCATCATTGCCGAGTCGGATTGAGAGTTGTATAGGGAGGCTGTGTGGTCCACAATGACGCATTATACACTCCTGCATTATGCAGCCAATTACAACTCCAATACACTGGTGTATTTTCTTTTCTACTCTTCTCATTTCCCCACTTTTTCTCCCTTTCCTTTCTTTCCTTCTTTCCTTATTTCTCCTTTTGCTTATCTTTATTTATTTATTTATTTATTTATTTATTAGTTTGTTTTTTATTTCGCACTGAAATTGAAACAACTGTTCACGTCTCCTGGTTTTGCGAGTGCAGCACGCGTTACAAATGTACGTGATTCGTTCTGTCGTTCCTGGCCGCTAGCGTCGCCGCCATTCTCGGCAACACAGCACAACTCCGAGACTGCGTGTGGTCTTTATTTGTCATCGGGCGTTGTTCAATCCTCATTTTAGGGGCGAAGCTCCTAAAGCCATAGGTCTGTCCATCCATTGTGTCTCGTGGTACGTGACCGCCGCATGCTTTCGGAGATGTCGAAAAGTGGGCCGCGTTGCACGCGCAAGAACCGGCTGCAACCGGCAGCGCAAACTCGGCACCGGGAGCGTGAGCTTGTCGGTGTTCGCCAACGGAGGCGCGAGCGCACGTGCACTGCGAGGGGGAGATCACGCAAGAGATCACGCCACGAACGCAGGCAGTCGTTCTCGGAGATCGAACGAGACGCAAGGACCTTTGCTCGTTTCCTCTCGTCTTGTTCGGGCACAAGTTCGCCCTAAATAAAAGTTCTTTCTTTACCGTTGTGTCCCATCCTACGTGACAAATTGTGGTGGAGGTGCGGGGTAGTCCTCGATGGCGCGGGGTCTTTCACCAGGTCTGGGCCTGGGAGCATTGACTCCGAAAATAAAAGTTGATTTGTACAATGTACGCACACAGTCTTACGTCTTTCTTAATGATGTAATGGGCGAACTTTCACGGGAGAGTTACGGTTACTGATGATCTCCCCCTCTAGAGCTTCGCCCCACTTATCATCATTCATTCCGTGGATATGGCGTGATTTTTTTTCTTCTGTCTCACTTCCATCTGTAATTCCCGAGAGGAAACGCGAATACTTTCGCGGAAAAAAAAGGGCGGAAGAAGGGGGTGTTCCCGTCCGCGGAACGGCCACCGATGAAACGCCTGTGCTTAGAAGAGACTGAAAGAGAATGCCTCAGCGAATGATAAAGGAGGAGCGAGTTGAGGCTTCCACGGAAAGCGGGGTTCCTCTGTGTATGGCATGGCGCCAATATTTTCTCAGTGGCTGCTATACCAAGAAAGAAGAGGAAAAGCCGCCAGAGAAATGGGAAAAAAAAGATGACAGCATGGGAGTAGGTGAATACGGTAACTCGCCAGTAAAACTACCTGGTTGAACCGGACACACTAGTGGAGAAAGGGAAGTAGGGAGTGGCGATGGTGCAGCGCACTGCCACAAGGGAATTTAACTTCGGTAGCGCATCTAAATAATATAATATACTATCAGCCCCTGCGTGACGAATAAAAAATATTTACTCTTTCTCTCTCTCCCCCGCATAGAAATGCGTCTACGCCGAAGCAGGAACCTAATCGAGCCGAAACTGAGCATGCTGGCACAGGACAAACGCCCTAGTCCAGAATTAAGGCTGTAGTTATGTGGGTTAAGCGTAATTCATTTCGTTAAAAATATAGACATCCAGTTTCGAAACAGCTGACTGACACGGAAGTTAAGCTAGGTTACGCTTGTTAAGCGGGGTTAAGTTTAAACGTAATATTGGGTGTCACTCCCGGTAGATGGAGAGCCGGAAGGCCTTCGAAGATTAAATGTTGCGGTGCTCTCGGGCAGTTCGTTTTACGGTTTCGGGAAACGGAGACGGCTAGGGTTTGAGTAGTTGCTTACTTTTGTATTGGAATCTGTCGCATTTTTAGTCCATGCATTTGTTGGAGGAGGAAGTTCCGTCCGGAAGTGACGGAAATAATAGAGAGCTATAGCATAGCGGAGAACCGGTACCGGTATGGTACCCGGTATACCTGCGCATGCGCACGACCAGGTTTTCCGCCTCTGCACATGCGCAGTAGCGCCGGTCACCTACCGTGTACCGTACCGGGACCGGTTCTCAGATTTGCTGTAACTCTCTAATTTATTCGCGCATTTGGAGGAGCCTATAAATGTGCGCCATAAAAAGACGCCAATAAGGTGGCGCCAACAGCTGCTGCAAAACGCACGTTTTTTTTTTTTTTGCCTATAAAGTTGAGAGAACTGTGACTGTGCATGTTGTGTTGTGATTATTAGGAACCCGCTTCACAGAAGGCACAAAATACAAGGATAAAAAAACGACATAGGTGTGGAAACTAAAGAAACGAATTGGACCTTCCAAAGACTGAAAATTTAGGAAAGCTTGTCGCCTTGTTCTGCCTCTTTAATTTGGGTTCTGCATTGCCTGCGGCTCATGCTCGAATTCTGTCAGATTCGTTGTTCGCCATGTGCCAACATGTTGCGGCTGAATAGACCAGACGTAACTGGCAGATGAACTCACGGAATTCTTTACGCGCTCTTTATCAGTACTTTACAATGGCTGAATGTAAGTGCTCGTTTCTATAATATTAATGAGCCAATACAGCTCACTTTCCACCAAATGAGTAATAACTCACGATAAACGGGACAGCCGACCACAACTAACGCAGATACTCCTTCGTACCTAAAGTGCCATGTTACGGATTGAACGGTCAATCTGTAAAAATGAAAAAAAAAATATTGCGACCAAGTTATCAACTCCGAAGGCTTTTATGGGACATTAGTGAGCGATATAACAATACATAAGACTCCATAAACAGAGAAGAAGGTTCAAAAGGGGCAGCTATTTCAAAATGAGGAAGTCTAAGAAATAGCCCACTCCTGAGACTCTAATGGGTAATGTTTCGGCGCTCCACTGATAAAAAGACAGTTTTTGCTGTGTCGTGGCCGTTGCCTGCCTTTAAGCCACCGTGCCTTTTCTTTCTGTTTTATTTTTCCGCGGCTGGCTGGCTTTTCTGCATGACCTTTCACGACTCCATTTGTCACCCGAACCTTGCCTTCTATCATTGTCGGTCGTCTGTCCAAAATCGCTGTTACCGTCTGAGCCTCACCGCAAATTATTTGTAATAAATAAGGAGCAGGACCGGGCCAAATATAGTGATAGTTAAAACTGCGGCAACGTCACCGTCCAGCAGCGCAGATTGGTAGCTGAAGCAGAAAATCAGGACGAATGAGCCGACCTGCCTAGCTCCTCTCTCGGTTTCCTTCACGGCACCGAATCGAAGCTGGGGTTCTCTTTTCGGGTAACGTAAACGAACGTAACCTTCTTGGCTGCGTGGGGGCTTGTTTGACCTTGCGCATAGTAACAATTTCCAATTAGAGGTGTCACCTGCGTAAAAGTTGTGCCACTTCTTCCTGCTCCTCCCGGGTTCGTACGTAATCTAAACTTGTGGTCTCTTTTATCTGCAGTGCAGAACCGGCTCTCAGAAGTTCGTGAGCAGTCTATAACCACCCTTGCAATAGAGCTTCTATGAAGAAATAAAATACCGAGTTTTTATGCAACAGTTCTTCGCAGGGAAAAATGTCCAATCGATAAGACCAGGAGCGGAATACAGGGCTGTGTCAGTTTCGGAAATGTAGATTTCGCGTGCACTTCAGTCGTGACGTAGTTGCACTTCCAAGGCCTCTGACCAATAGATGGGCTGCGTAACACCTGTTCATCTGCCTTCAACCAATCAGGGCTCGCTGAAAGCGGTCACTTTGACACGGACCTGAAACGGACAAAACTGAGAATTCCGCCCCTGGATTAGCGATAGCAAAACTATATGGGCTTCTTTGGTTTAAAGAGGTTTCTTCACTGTGTCTGACGAACTCTTTTCTTCGTCGATGAGAATCAGCTTGAATGAAAAAAGAACAAAAATGAAGACTAGCACAGACAATTGCCACTCTTTCTTCGTGCCTGGAATCGACATTACAGAACTGCACTCCGACATTTGTTCCCCGTATCAAATACATGGTTTGGTTTCTGCTTTGCTTAAGAGTTTCTTTTAAGTGGATGCTTTTATTGCATTAACGGAAGTAACACCGGCCGATAGCGGCGATTTTGCTCGTGTGACGTCAAATAGGCACGCAGGCATATCGTAGAACTTTGCATATTAGTGCGTAGCAGTAACATTTGGCTCGCATATTTCATGGTAAACTAAACTAAGGACTGTGCACGCCCTTGATTATTTCTTAAAAGCAGTCCAGATGTTAATAAAAGTTGTGAAAAGTGTTGTGAGGCCGTTTAAAAAGTTTTCGAGTGCCTCAAGTGTTTCTATATCAATGGCGCGAAAAAAATGGTGTTTTCTTTAATGTAACTGGACGCGCTTATTGAAGGAAAGGAGTTATGTGAAACGAACGAACGCTAAAGACTTCACAACTGGTATAATATCCTTCAATGCCCCCCAGACAAGTATTAGCTCATTATTCTGAGGCGCAAGCCACGTGGCAGGCCACTAGAACCGTTCCCAATGCAAATAAAGCTCCAGGGCTGTGACATCCCCATAGTCCCGACCATCCGTATACTGGGTCTTTACACTCAGGAAGGCAGGGGAGGAGCGCTAACCATCCAGCCCCTCGGTCATGCACACGTCTCGCAATCACTCACCCATTGCATGTGGGAATGCCCTCAAGACCCTTTCCCCCAATCACCAGCAGCGAGCAGTGGGAGGAGGCGCTGGGCAGCTCCGACCTGGCCACCCAAAAGCTCTTGGTTGAACGAGCTGCTTTAGTCGGCACCAGCCTGGTGGCCACCCCGTCTCCTTAGCCCACCTGTACATAATAAAGTTCTCTCTCTCTCTCTCTCTCTCTCTCTCTCTCTCTCTCTCTCTCTCTCTCTCTCTGCTCTCGCAAATCATTCGTGTGGTAGGAGCGGGAGATCGTCGATGCCCACCTCGTTTGCCAACTATAGAGCGGCTCAGGCAAATTCGACCGGCCGCACGGTGCTGAGGCAGCTAGGCTACCAGATAGCGGTCGCCAACCACTCTCGACCGGAAACTGTGCCACAGCACATCCGTACGCTCCGCTCCCGCGAAACATGCACCCTGAGCATCACGCACAGCGCAGACAAGCACGGGTACAATTCCTACAAGGCAACTACTCTTACCACACTCATGCGCGATTCACGGACGCGGCCCACTACGCATTCCACCCGCCCACAGCAGTAAGCGTCATCGACGGCTCAGGCGATGCCGTTCGCACCGCGATCGTAAAAACTAGAAACACCGTCGAAGCCGAAGAAACGGCCATCGCACTGGCGATGACGTATCGAACTACGAAGAAACCCCTTCACATAATCACAGGTTGCCAACAGGCATGCAGGGGTACTACTATAACGGTCACATCTCAACATCCGCCTTCCGACTGTATACTAAAAAAACTGTGGTTGATTTCTCTGTCATAGGAATCGGTAAAACACGAAAGAGAAATGTGCAGCGAAATATACAGGCCACCGTGATTTGCGGGTAGGCGGCTGTATTGTGGGTGTGCTTGGCGAGCGCGTCCTGCTGGCGGGTCGCTTCTGCAAAGGTGTACTGGCGTCATTTCCATGACGGATATGATGTCAGTGAAATCTTACTGTATACCGGCATAAAACACTTTCGTGTAAATATATAAAACCCGAAAACGAACAACCCTAAGTATAACGTACTCTTTAGTACTAAAGGTTGCTTCCCCGCAAGCAGACCCTGTGTGCAGGGTTTCACCCTTTACAGGCCGCTTGCTCCGTTGTACTGGCGTCACTTCCGTGACGGATATGACGTCAGCGAAATCTTGTGTGTCCGGAATAAAACATTTCGTGTTAAAAAGCACATAGATACCCTCAATTTTACTGTACTAATATGCACGCCAGGTCACGCAGGGCTCGACGGAAACGAGCGAGCACACGCTACAGCCCGACAATGCACCCTCCGGGCACCGTACCAGTCGCTCCGTGACACATAGCCTATCCAGCAGCAGTACCGTGCACTTCTGCAACGCCACCGCCTTACCAGAATGTGCCACCCACCACCACACCAGACGCTCACCGGAGCAACAGCCCTTGCTTTCGCGCACGGATAGAGAAACAGAAACGCTTCCTCATAATCACGGACTCCGAGCAAGCATGCTACGACTTCGTTAACGGAAGATTATCACGAGTGGCAGCAAACATGCTTAAAAAGATGAAGGGAAGACCGCATCGAACGCACAGATCGACCTGGACTCCAGGCCAAGAGGGACTGATGGGGAATGAAGCGGCTAACAGCACTGCCCGTGAATGGACGAACCGGGAAGGTGACAACACGCAGCTTTTCACCCCACTTCCCCAATGGCTATGGGGAAAGACTAGAAGCACTCAGGGCAGCCAGGGTACTATGCCCTCCCCTCACAAGGATCTAAACGCTATGGAAGCCACCTCCTGGGGACAGGTTCAAACAAATACTTATCCCAACCTTTACAGGTATAGCCTCATGTACCCTGGAAAATACCGCCAAGATTGGCCAACCTGCAACGGCACGCCCACACTACACCACACCATGTCGGTGTGGGACAGCTATGGGCCTGCCAACCAGAGAGAAATCTTGAGCTATGGTAGGCAGCCCTCGCCTTTTCGAGCCTGGAAGAGTAGGTCCATCTGGTCAGCCTGGCCCGGGAAAAAGGCCATACTCAGTGGTGTCCTGGACTAGGGACCCACCACTCAGCGGCACCAAAAGTCTTGTTTTTTAATACAAGTTTGTTCTTTCCTTCCTTCCTCACCCGAGAGGAGGCTCTACCCCGGTGGCAACTACAGACTGGTACATACTCCACCTTAGCTTCCTGCATATCATACACCCCACAATATCCACCTACGTGCCCTCACTGCAGCGAACATCCAACACTGTACCACACCACGTAGGCTTGCCAAAACACACCAGCAGCCCCCATTATTCGCACTCCCAACCACCCTCAAGCAGGTGGGAGGCCGGCTGTGCAGCTCGGACGTTGAGGACAAGCGATAGCTGGTGGCCGGGCACCGTAGAACAACAGCCGCGCAGAGGGCCCACACTGTGGGCTTCTCCCACTTTCAATGTCGAACCTCCTCCTACTTGTAATAAAAATATTCTGCCCATGCATCGGGGAAAAAGTAGGCAAGAAATAAAGAAACTAGAAACAGAAAAGCGAAGCGTTAGGGTACGTAGGGAGGTATCACAACAGTATTTTGCGCTATTCCGCAGCTCGCAGAAAGGGAACAAGCGTGTTCCCCGCCCTGTGCGCTGATGACGGAAAGGCCAGTGACCCAAGATCTCCCTCATAGAACGACCGCCACGAGTCAAGGTTCGGCAGAGTTGGGGATAGTTTATTTATTCCCTACGGAAAGCGGGGACACTCACATAAGCTGGCACGGAGTCTCCTGGCGTGCTGCACACTTCACGCGCCTCACTTGCTGCCATTCCAGTTTAGTAGGAGCTAGCTCTTCTGAATGACCTCCACGGCCAGAAACTGCTGAGAAGGGTTGCGTGAGCGCAGAGTAGACCGAATGGACGGGGTTATTGAAGGTGCGGTTCAGAGGCGCTAATTCATCCACTTGTAAATTCTTGAGGATTTCATGTAGACAGTGCTTGTCTTCGGAAAAATATGTGGAGAGCTCCAGCACCATCTGTAATTGTCGGCAATGCTGCAATGACTTGGAAGCCACTGAAAGGCATTTTTCTGGCCCGCTTGAACAGCACGGTCGTGCAGTATCAATATATCTCCCTAACTGTTCGTGACGGTCCATGACAGAGGGTTCACTTGAGCGACTATATGTGCAGGCATTGAGGAACAAAGGACGACCCATTTTCGGCATGAACAGGCGGGAAATTAAAAATAAAGTACGTCATGACTTTAGTGGTACAACAGCAGCGCCTGTAGAACCAGGTGTTGTTACCAAGCCATGGGTGTAAATACGTGTGCAGTCACTGTACCACTCGTGTAGACCAATCAAAATTAGCTGCTGTAGTGCCGATATCGAGAAATCACGGTTCTTGTTTACACTTGCAATATCAAGACACACTCGTGCCTAACATTGTTTCGCGCTTGTACGATGCGATGGTTGAGTAAAAAAACGCTTGTTACCAAACAGAATTTTACATTTCAAAAACCCTATTCTGTTTTGTATACTTTCTGACTTTGAGATTGTTCGAACACCCCTTACGCATGCGTACGCAGACCAGCGCCGGAAGCGATGTTTTTCATAATGCTGAACACCGGCGACTCGGCGTGCCGGTTTGTGAGAGATGCCTACATTGAAAGGCCACAGCTGTTTGGGAATATGTTCGTTACATAAATCACCCTACATACAAAGTGAAGATACCTTAGCGGCGTCGTACTTATGATTCCTGCTTCGTAAACCATGAGATATAGGCTCAAATACTAAAACTTACAACAGAGCGATTTCCTTTTTTTTACAGGGACGCTGCGAAGATCGGCTCCCTAATGTGCGAAGAAAATTCGAGTATCGATTCCACTCGAGGTGTATCAAGCCAAAACTTGTTTTATGGTGGCTTACATGTGAGAACCGAAACAGGCACAAACCCTCGCATTGTTTGTTGTCATTTTAACTTTTACGTATGGTGCTCAGACTACCCCATTCGGTAAATTTGAGAGTGAAGGGGAACAATGTCATGGCGGACCAATAACAAGGAATTATTTGGTGTAAAGTTTTATATATTATGTAGTAGGTAGTTAAAAATACACAAAGGAGTCATTACTGACAACAGAACGTATTCACACCTTTTAGACCCCTCCATCTACACCTCCATAGGCAAACTACTCAAACTGGGACTACACGACGTCCTTGGAGACCTCATGAAGGCAAAGAGAATATCTCAACTACAACGCCTCTCATTCACACCAACTGGCCATGCCCTTCTCCACACGCTCGGCTACCCTACGCCACCAATTCAAGACCGGCCACAACGTTTCCCAACTATATACCCTAAACACACCGCATCCATGTTTCCCATACCGCGCCAGATGCACCCCCCCCCCCCCCTTCAACCAAGGACGTCGGGAAGCACGGGTTCCTCATACACGAAGAAGCTCGGAGGTGACCCTCAGATCTTCTGCTGACTGACGTCGCCTATGACTCCCACTCTCGATGCACAAATTTGTTCACCCTCAATCACGGCGGCCGAAATCTCCACGATCACCAACACGCATGCCAACAAAATAGAGACGGCAGAGGCTCTGGCGATCACCTTCGCAGTCACAACCCACATGCCAAGCATCCCATCATCACTTTAGTCTCCGAATCTCAGCAAGCATGCCATCTCTGCCAGACAGGTCTAGCCCCACCCCAGGAAATTCCTCTCCTCCAACGTCTACCCGACCGAGACCACCATCACGGTCAATCTGGACTCTCGGCCACTGTGGCCTCCCGGGGAACGAAGCAGCCACGCGGCAGCCCGAGCACGGCACTCCTGGGCATTCTCCACCCTATGGAAAAGTGATCCACCACCCAGCACGAGCACCCCGACCTCCAAATTCCCCTCGATATTATGTACAACGCGCTTTTGTCTTCACTATACCCACAACCACCAGCAAGTCATCATCTATCCTCGCCTTCATACCGGTACATACTACAATCACGTCACCGTCCACAAGATTGCACCCACTATCATCACCCGTCAATGCCAACACTGTGACACCCCGAACACGACATTCCACCTGGTATACTTTTTCCCCACCCTTCCCCACCGCCCTGGAGCAGTGGGAGACAGCTGACCAGCCCGTACCCCGCCCGCCAGAGGGCCTTGAGTTTTTCGGGCCCTTAGACAGGCCGGGTCAAGAGGCATGCTGGACTATAGGGATGCTTTACCCACCACCCGATTACCTTTCCTTTTTGCTATAAATAAATGTTCGCTACTCCAAATACTACTCAGTCCACTATTACAAACCGGCTCCGTTAACTTAACGTAAGAACTATTTCTGGGACCAACCAATATACTGGTAAGTAATCCCATGGGAGACTCGTTAGTGTTTGTTACTCGACGAGTATGTAGGAATTAACATTAGCTACCTGCATTCGCGCTCGTATATAGTGCTTCTCAAATCGGCATTAGTGATGCCTTGGGCTTGCGCTGCGACAGATGGAAATTTTCGTTCAGCTGGAACTAGCATCAGTAGCTACGGCGGGCCCCACAGTCTCGAATGCGCTGTTGTTTCGAAGTCGAAAAAGAGCTGTGACGTGCTCTCCACGACTCGCACAATGGAACCTCGCGCGAAACCCATCGAAAGTTAATACTGCCCTTGCGCTGATGATTTTGGACATCATACAACTTCGGGCTCCCAATTCAGGCATTGGCCCCACCAGTAGACGTTTGGATCTCATTTTGCCTTGCCTCGTGTGAATATATAATTATGTCCAAATAAAGATTTAATTTGATCTCAACCAGCCCAACCGACCCTGCTCATTCTTCCGGTCGCAACCCTTGATCTCAACGTACGCTTATAGGGCGAAGTTGGCGC
The DNA here is from genome assembly GCA_013339765.2 of Haemaphysalis longicornis. Classification (NCBI taxonomy): domain Eukaryota; kingdom Metazoa; phylum Arthropoda; class Arachnida; order Ixodida; family Ixodidae; genus Haemaphysalis; species Haemaphysalis longicornis. Next base: position 154,181,301 of record CM023451.1, read on the forward strand.
CTATTTGTATTTCAGGTCGACTTTATGAGGTTGCCCTCGTATACGAATAAAACGTTGCCTGTTGTGGTTGTTTGAGGCACGTCAACGCTAAGTGCGAATGCTGTGCTGAAGAGGTAGACGGGCACCGGTGGTGACCATGCTATGCAAAGAACGTGGACACAGCACGCTGAATTTCGTAAATTGAATTTCAGCGCCGCTGAATAATTACTAGGTATCCGAGTAGGACAGATTTCATATACACCTGAAAGGCGAGTAGATGTTAAATTTTTTTCTTTGCAAAAACTCACGGGTTTCCCATAAAGCGGTCGTCTGTCTCGTGTCTCTCACTTCTAGTTTTTGATGAATTCGCGCTCGCGCTACAAGCGCGGGCCTTCGGGTTTGCTCATTTGGTAGAACGATATCCCGGAATAGGCGGTTGTCCTGTTTTTTCGAATCCGGGAACAAAACAAATTTTTCTTCAACTCCAAAAGTACAGAGAAATTTGAACAGCTTTTTTGGTAGCATACCGCTACATTTCAGGTGGATATCAAGTTTTCCTTTCGCAGAAACATTACTACACCTTGGGGCTTCCCCTAAGCCGGTTGTCAACATATGTGCTTCGTGTTCATTCCGATTGCTATGGAAGAAATGCTCTTTCAGTTGGCGCTGAAAGCGAATTCAAAGAAAGGGGATGCCACCAAGGAGCCGACTCCAAAAAATCGACGCAAAAAACCTGCCGGGATTGGTCAAGGTATGCTTCGAATAGAAAAACCAACGCAAACTACATGCGCTGAATAGGAAGGTCAGACGTTGTGGTAAAAAAGACAGGCCAGCAATGGGGATGTAAAGTGCATCACAAACTCTGGAGGGAAGGCGGCGCCGGCACTGCTATTTAGGTATCCGCCGCCTTCAGTCCCACATGCCGAACTGTCGGTTAAAATGGACTTCGGCAACTGCTCTGTTTAGTCTCAATGCTCTTCTCGGAACGCCGCGAAAGCCGCAGGCAAATGCTTCCTCAATGGCCACGTACGTTTGCCAGGCACGGTTTTCCGAACTTTGTCTTCTTTTAGGCCCTCTCTTTATTTATATTCAGTTGTTTTTTTTGTCTTCTGGAAGCAGCGGACTTTCGCGCGCCTTGCTCGTAGGAATGCCAGTCGGTGGATACGCGCGCAACCATGTACAAGTTTTTGACGATGCACCGGTGTATATGTGTGGCGAGGATACGGCATTCGCACTTCCTCTAGGACTGAACCGGATTCCAGGTTCGAGCTTCGGAAAACGAGACTTGAAGAAACGTTTCATGTGTCCAAGTCTGGAGCTAGCATCAGTGGCTGCGGCGGGCACCATTCTACAAGCGGTGTTTTTTTTCCTGAAGAGGCGTCAGACCTGTGAGTACCTGTTACCTGTCCTAAAGTTTCTCCCCACGACCTAAGCCGCGGGAGGTCATGCGAAACTCATCGATAGTTATGGCCATTTCAGAAATTCCTCAGCGCACTGACTGCCGCAGAAAGAAAAACACCTGTCACGCTGAGCGAGTATTGAGTAGACCGTTTTAATAAACGGACCAAACATGATGTTCAGCTCGGGTCTCTCTCGTAGGGCATCTTCCTTCTATCATTTACTGTTAGGACTTGAGCAAAAACCTACATGACACTTAACTGGATTTGTTTTATTGAATCAGCCGGCTGGCCGGCATCGCGACGTATGGGTTCGGAATGAAACTTGAGGGTGGAGGTGGTACTACACCCACCGTACAAGACATTCGACCCCTGCTCCCGGTCGTGTTCTCCCCTATGAGGGCTCCAATACAAAAGCGAGACCGTTGTCCTCGTCTTGTTACTATACATGGCAATTACCATTATATTAGGCTCCAGCTAAGGCCAATCTTATGTATGGTTGCTGGGCTGGTTCAGTGGGAGCGCTGAGGTCACTTAAAATCAGGGCTGGTCATGGCCGGCCAAAGGACACTAGGTAGTTTTAGTTTGGCACGTTATCATGTTACCGTATCGTTTCTGTCGTACTGGGACCCGACTGCGCATGCGCGCGTGGTAAGGACGTGGGTTGCGGCGGGACTAAAAGCGGCCGATGTAGTTATAGTTACGCTAACCCTTTCAGGTCAGCCTTATTGGTTGAAACGAGCGTTTTCGCGCCGAAACGAACACAAAAACCACATAACCTCGCCCCCGTATTATCGTGGCACCGTATATCCTGCTGCCTTCACCCAACCCCCTTATCCAGTACGTTGCCCCACCCCCTCCTAATTTAGGTAAATTTCTTCTTTTCGTTTTATGGCATGTGGGTTTTCCCCCGTGAAATTCAACGTTCTCAGCTGACGTAAGAACATAGAACATAGAGATAGAACATAGAACGAGAGAACATAGATAAAACACACATACTGGCTTGGCGCTATGTCGTCGGCCCTCTCCGTGTCTTTTCTCCTTGCTCAAGACTTTCTTGCTCTGGTTTATAAAGTTGAAGTTCACTCAACATCGACTATCTCAAATGTCTTCCTAAGCATCTGAAAGCAGATGACTTTTAGGAAAAATGGCGCGGCCTAGGCCCGTCAACGGCTTTAACCTTCGCTGACCTTGAGGGGTTAGAATCGTTTCAAAGTACGTTCCACTTCACGTAACGTTTAGGTTATAATTATTATCGTCCGCAATTGTAGGAATTGCAAACGGCCATAGTTACCACGTAATTATCATCATGAACAACAGCCTAATAACGTTCCCACCAGGGCGAGGGCCTATTCTAAAGGTTTCCGAAGATTACTGCCGGAGATTTTCCGAGTTCGTTCTTAACGTTTTAATTCTGTAACGTTTGCAACTTCACTGTGAAATAAATAATCCTGAGAAGCAAATCAAACTCGGCGTACTCTTAGAGCCATCGTAGTGGCCAATTATAATGCAATTTGTGTCGGCATAGCTTTGATAAAACAAGGGTTACAGTCGTTTTTGTAACCACGCGCCTCCCGTAGACGCCCATGTGTTCACAACACAAGGAAATTCTGTAACGTTTACAAATTCACTGTGAACTAATTATGACAAGTAAATGAAACTAGGCGCAATGATTGGGTCTTCTTAGAGGCCAATTGTCATGTAATTGTAACTTGGAAATTTATGTTCTACAGACGGACAGTAACAGCCGTTTATTACTACTTAGCATTTGCGATAAAGTTGGCTTTGCCACAAGGCGTTGGTCTCGATTTGTCGACGTACACGAAAAATCCACGGAACCCTATCCATAGGCCTCCTGCGCTGCCCAGGGGGCGCTGCGCAAGTGGCTTCCGGGCAGTATTTCCGGGTAGTACAAAGCTGCGCGGGTCCCATAGGATCCCGCGTTGACAGAAGCAAAATGAGCTCGATGTTCCAAATTGTTTTGCGACATGGTCACCAGCCCATTCCCGACGAGTCCGATCTCTTCTGGCGATCAACTTGGCATCAGCGGGGAAAGCTTTGCTGCGCTAAATACATCTACAGCACCGACGAAAGTGCCGGGAAGAGGACCAGCGGTGACGCCCCCAAGCGGGTGACTTAGGCCCGGTCAGCGAAAGCTCTGCAGGCTGTCAATAGTTTTACCAACCACCCGGGACGGTGAAGGCGCTCTGCCACTCGCAGCTAGGTTCACCGATCGATGGTCGTATGAAGTGAAATTTGAAGTGAAACTTCTAATTTAAACTAATACTCTAGGTGAAGGAGTTTTCAGCAACAGCCGATCAGAAAAGAAGAGTGACGCAATCTGCGATGATCGCGCTTTAAAAAGCCAGCGAGTCCGGCGGACCGCAGGCTCGTCTGCTCCGGTGCGCCGCTCTTTTGCGTACCTGCGCACTATGCGTGCACTTTCATTAAACAGTGCTCGCTTGCGTCGCCGTTACGAATACATGGTGCAGCGTTAGCTTGCCGTTTTGTTGCGTGTCTCAGTGACAAAATTCAGCGAGCGTCAGAAGCGTGAAATCTGTTTTGCGATTCCGAAATTAGTGGCCGTAAAACGTCGGGCGAACCGAGAGGCGGCTCGCTTTCCTTGTTTGCGCTCACTTTACTTAATTACTCTCTTGCATCATATATTCCCAGTTCGCACTTAATAGGCTAGAGTGAGGGTCAGCAACGTTTTGAAGTGTAGGGCCGAGTTACATGCAGCCGACACGGCGGAGGGCTGGACGGCAAATCGGGTGGGATGGGGAGGAGAACTTTGAATGCAAAGCGAGAAAATTCAGTGAATCGCCAATAATATTTGACAATAATCTGGCGAAGTGTGAAGATGGGGGACAATTCAACTGGAAGCGACCAATTTTTTGTTCTTGTTTCGCTGTCTAACTCCATTTGAGGACAAAACTGGCGTGTCGGCATTCAGATATTGTTAGCGACGATGATAAACAACAGAGTCAGTGATGATCGTATGTAAATATTCGGGGCCCCGCGCCGAGTATGTGGCTGTGTTATGTTATGTAATGCAAACATAGAAGTACACATTTCTGCAGGCAGCGGGCGTGCAATTTGGTGATTGTTTTGCGTTCTTTAATAGCGATTAATTTGTTTATTTCACGTAATGCTTCACCTACTCGCTAGTATACATGTACCCTGCCGTTCGTAAATCGTGCGGCGTAAAACGTTACGCAAGGATAATTTATTTTGCGAAAATACAAAACAAAATTTCCACGCGTTTTCAAGGCGGCGCCAGGCCAGCAGTGTCAGCTGAGTCGGCTGCGCAATTCTTGGGTTCGCTTGCATGCCCCCTCTGAAGCAACCTTTTGCAGTTACCAGCAGTGTTCCGTGTTTATGCTACTCGTGAACTTTCCTTTGCAGATTGCACGCTAGAAGAAAGAATGGTAATGGTCGTTAGGAAGTTAGACCACCCGACCTGGCGATACTGTCCCACGCCGCGACGACCGCGACAGCTCGCTCAAAAGAAAGCCGATAAATCGGCTTGTTTGAGCGGATATTATTTTGTTTAGCCTCTACAACTACCTTAAGGACTATTTCATACAGTATGCAGTCATTTAAACACACCATAAAGCGATTAAACTAAGTACAACCAAGTTTCACTCTGCCTTGTAATTGAAAACGCATCGAGGGCGGCTGAGATCGTCTGCTTTTGTACTACCCAGAGGCGTCGGCCACTAGGGGCGCTGCATTTCGCCAAAACTCCAGCGCAGGAGGCCTATAAACAAGCTTCGCTGTAGATATACTAGCGGCAGAGTGCAAGCTAAACGAGTCGTTCTTTCCCTTTTGAGAAACATTGCGACTGGTGGTATACAGTGCAGAACACGTTTGCTTACGCTATTATCGCCGAAATGTCAAGCCCGCATGTTGCCCCAAGACTGATGACTGGCGAAACCCACAAGAAGCCCAGTTTATGCTATTAAGGGATGGTGCACGCTTTCTCGCGTGTTATTTTTGTTTAGACTCCATACCTTTGAGGAAAATTAATATAACACCTTGCTTTATCCAGTCATGGTTCCTGGCAGCAAGGACTAAGATATATTTGACCGTATTACTACAATCTGCCAATATGATCTAGCAAACACTGCGTAGACGGGGTCCCCTTGCTTCTCTCATGTAGGGTTTCAGGAAGCTTTCGGGGTGGCCTTACACTTCCTGTGTGGTCAGAAATCCGATTGGCCTCACGTGATCAATTCTGTTGTGGCTGTTTCCTCGTTTCTCGCCCGCAATAACCTTGAAGCTGCCCTGCAGAAGCCGCACACTCCCAAACTGCCGCCCGTATGTTGTTGGGCGTCGACATAATATGGTGCTACACTGCGTTACGTTGATTGATGATTCATTATATTCCGAACAGAAATGCGTTGTCGGTGTATTTGGCAGATGCAGGCGTACACACCCGAGTGCTTCCTCTTCGCGTGCTTGGCTCACACATCGCGTTAGCTTGCTGACGAAGGAAATGGATCGTAGGTTGTGCTCCTTGGATTTGCCGGCGTTTATGCCAGCCTGGTGAAGTATAGATTATTTCCGGCTGCTTCCTTTCCGAAGTGTTATGTAACGCGGTCACTGCAGCGCAAGTTTTCAATGGTACTGTCGTAGTGGTATAACACTGAAGACGTTTCTTAGAACGTTAAACAAGGATCTTGCAGCCAGGTACGATGACATTAAAGGCACACCCATTATAGCCGTAGCTGATCTCCTGAGTTCTCCCTGGCACATATATGTAATGTTGCATTTGAATCAGGCATATTTCCGGAGAGCATGAAAAAGCAAGAGTTGTCGTCATTCATAAAAGGGTCCTTTGAACAGCATCAGCCACTGCCGGCCCATTTACGTTCTTCCTTTTTTTTCTTCAAAAGTACTTAAGCATCTTTTTAAAACACGTCTAAATACATTTCTGAACTTATCTGAAGATATCGGAAAAGAGCAATATGGTTTCCGCGAAGGTATATCTACTGAGATGGCCCTACAGAACATAAAAGACAAACTAATTTGTAACTTCGAAACACAACAGTTCACTCTGGGTTTATTTCTAAATTTCAGAAAGGCATTTCATTCGATTAAACATGATGCGTTGTTTCTAAAATTGCCTTATTACGGAATTAGGGGCGTAACTTTGAAGCTGCTTGGAAGTTATTTAACCGGTCGCTTACAATACACTCTTAATAATGGTTTTCGATCTTCTTTAAAAACAGTCGCGTACGGGGTTCCCCAAGGATCAATTCTAGGGCCATTATTGTTTCTTATATATATATTAGCGATACTGTACACATACCACGAACACCAGATATCATCTTGTATGCCCATGACGCGAGTGTATTTTCCTCTGGGAGGCAGTTCAGCAGTATGAATACGGCAGTTAACACCTGGTTAGGTGACTTGACAACCTGGTTACACGTGAATCAATTGCAACTAAAAGTTTTAAAAACTAAATACGTAGTGTTCCAGCCTAGAAATAAACAGTATGATACATAAATATAAATGCATTTTCAAAATTTTTGTATAGAACGTGTCTATTCCTAGGAATTCCTTGGAGATGTTTTCGAAGAAAGCCTGAGCTGGAGATAAGATATAGATAAGGTACATGCAAACGTGTCGAGATCTACAGGAATGCTATATTAAATTAGACAACTGGTTCCTAAAACTATATTACGACAATTGTTTTACGCACTGGTGCAATCTCACTTGCATTACTGCTTCTTAGTATGGGGCACCCCGACTACAACGAACATGAAACGAATAACATTACAAAAACGAGCTGTTCGATGTATGTACAATCATCATTACTTAGAACATACCTCACCTGCGCTGTCTGAACTAAAATTACTAAAAATTACGCAGCTGTTTGATTTTAAGCTTTTTGATCGCATTTTTAACGAAATCAAGCTCGATGAATCCGCCTTTTATAGACAGTATCAACCACCTAACATGTATTATACAATTATACACCGACACGTCAAAACCCAAATGATTAAGAGAAATTATGGGGACCGAAAACATTTGGTTATATAATACCCTGTTTCCTCACCAACACATCCTGATATTCCGAAAAGGGTACACGAGTCCCGTTCGATACACGCCTTCAGACCGATGTTAAGCAGTACCTTCTTACCCGTAATATGGAATGAACTCTGCTGATTGTTGTACACGTGGAATGATTGCTGTTTTGCATTTCTGCGTATTTTTTTGGCCGAATTGTTCTTTCAGTGAAGTTCTTTGGTATTGATCTTGGTTACGCGTATTCCGTACTTTGTTTTCGTCTACCGCTGTTAGAAATGCTCATGTGCGGGTGGATGGGCCTTTGTCAGGCACAGTTCATCGGCCTTTAGCCCACTCACCCGAGAAATTTTGTCTTTATAAATCAGTTTCGAAATCTCAGAAAAAAATGTGGTACTCGGGTCCCCTTTTTCCTACAGAATGCCGAGGTGCCGTCCAGCACGAGCGTTTACTTTATTGCCTGTTCACAATGCAAACGACCCTGTCATCCTACAGTCTGATCTTTCTTTGATTCAATCATGGTGCGAAAAATGGCTGATGTCCCTTACCATAAACAAAACATGTGTCATTTCTTTCCACCGCCGACAATCTTATTCCTCCACTAAATACTTCCTGTTTGATTCTGAATTTACAGCAGCTAATTCATGTAAATACCTGGGTATCACTCTAACTTCAGATCTGACCTGGTCATCCCACATAATGAACATCACTAACGACGCCAACCGCGTTCTTGGCTATCTCCGAAGAAACTTACGTCGTCCCACCTTCTGTTAAACTTTGAACCTATCTAATACTGGTTCGCCCGAAGCTAGAATACGCATGTGCCATCTGGGATCCCCATCAAATCACTCTTATTAAAACACTAGAATTCATTCAAAATCGCGCAGCCAGATTCATTTATTCAGACTACTCCTATCATAGCAGCGTCACCAAACTAAAATCTCAAGCTGACATGATTACCTTAGCATCACGCCGCAAAATTTCGAGACTGTGTTTGTTTCATACATTTTATCATGAATTGCACCTAAACCATGTTATTGTTCCATCTCATCGTATTTCATGCCGTATCAGCCACTCGAAAGCTGAATCCGGCCCGTGCGCATACCACTTCCCATCACTCTTCGTTTTTTGTGCAAACCTCAACAGAATGGAACGATCTTCCTGCTGACATCGTGCACCACTCCAGCATCGCCCATTTCAAAGAAGCCATTGAACGAAAATCATCTGTTAGTGACCTATCTACCCCCTCATGTAACACCGCTTGACTGGGGCCCTTGAGGTGTTATAAATAAATAATAAAATAAATATACCGTGTAGCACACAATATATCGCTAACGCTAACCCGGTCTTTCCTCGACACTAGGGTAAACGTGTGCAAGTCTTATTTCTGCTTCTAGTAATTGTGCCATAAGGATAGCTTTAATCCGCACTGGCACAACACTAAGTTAAATAAATTCCACTTTTTCTCTATATTTTTCTCTAAATTTGTTTAGCGCCCGAGTAACGCAGCAATAGAGTAGCCTCTATTCCTCGAGATTGCAGCGAACTCCTTTGTGTTCGTCCTACTCAAATGTGAGGAGCGTTATCTCGGGCTGCCGGATAGCTTCCTCCCGATAGCCTGGTAGATATGTAGCACTGCTCCTCTCGCTTGCTATTCATTTCCAAACATGCTTGCGCTCTACTCGGTGGCTTTCCGTAATAGGGAATGGGGATGGCGTCCCGTTGGAACAGTTAGTTAGTTAAGAAGATCTGGATAATTCGAATCTGCATACGTGGAGATGTTTTGAAAATGTCCTTCTAAATATACATACTGACAAAAGGAACGACGTCTCGGATTAGTCGAGTGAAAGCCGGTCATTTGAAAAAAAAATATACGGCGTGAAATAGGGAGGCTGTAAACGAGCATCGTGGTCTACGCGGTGTTCGTCCCGACCATCATATCTTTGTTCCGGAGCGGCTTCGCTCCTCTCGGTCACCTGATGAAAGAGAACTCAACGCACAAATGGCAGTGCGCTTCTCATCAATATTTGATGGCGAAACGGCTTTCCGTGAGATAGAGCCCTCCGGGCGTTTCTGTTCCAGCCGCGCGCACTTTCGCGGCTGGCCTTTCGCGGGGGGCTTTCACGCGCTTTTACTTCCTTTCGATGCTGTCCATCCCTTTACTTTATCCTTCCTTATTCCCTCTCTCTTTCCTTTTTCGCGTGTAACTTTTTCAGGCAGAGCAGGACAAGCACGGTCGTTCACCTGCAGGCTGTTCTGCGCAAGAATCACAAGCCTTCAGGCCATTTCCACAGTTCACAATGAATGTGAAAGAAAAAAAATAAGAATCTGAAGGGATGAAGGAGGGTAGGAGAAGGAAATAGAAAATAAAAATAAATAATAATAAATAATAAATAAATAAAAATAAATAAATAAATAAATAAATAAATAAATATAAAAAAAATAAATAGTTACCATAGCACCCTAGTCAGGGGGGCATTTTGAAGAACGTGTGGCCGGTGCTTACTTTTGTCTGGGCGTCACCAGGAGCTGCGTAGCGGCGCTAGCGTGAGCCAGCCTTGCCATCAAGGGTGACATAAGTATGATCGCAGATGCGGGTCAACCTTGGGTGTGAGAACAAGCAGGTAACGTTTCGTATCGGTTAGAGCATCCTCCGCAGAACAATCACGACAGCAGAGGGGGGGGGGGAGGGGGGGGGGGGGGAGTGCGGACACATTAGATGTCTCGTAAGGCGGAAAACTTTGAGCTGCCCACACTATCTAGCTGGAAAAAGCTACTCGCCATGCGCCGTGATCAAATAAAGAAAAAAATCTCCGACGACGCCTAAGCACTTACTATGGATTGTGAATGGGAAAGCCTTAATGACGCAATTAATGTTTGAGAAGCTTTGCTTTCGCTTCGCATTGCCCTGGGGCTTCGTTCTTATAGCCTCTACAGATACTACGCTTAGCGAACAGCTTCTGCGCTTTTGAATGGCTTCGATCTATTTCTTACACGTTGCGCCGCAGCTCGTTCCTGTCGCCGCATAAGGCTGGGTTCAGACTGTTGTCGCAACGGCCTTAATATCTTCTTAAATGACGTCATTTCCCATCTCAACCAACCGGACTGCGTGAAGCGCCGTTTTTTACCTCCATAGCGCACGATATGGTTGTTACGTCGGTAGTTTGAACATAGCCTAATGAGACATTTGTCGACGATGGTGAGTTTCGCTGCCTGTCTGTTCACTCTTTCATCTGCGTTCTTACCTCCCTCACTTCATATGTGGTGCACTATCCTGCACGGCCACCCTCCGTCACAGCTGAGCTTAAGAATCGAACTAGGAAACGCCTCGAGTTACGTAACGCTGTTAGGCGCGTGCTACATGCGTCGTTTCACGGCTTTCTACGTCGACTTCGTGCTTTTTCGCCCAAGCCATTTATGCTTTCGCAATGAGAAGGAAAAAATGTGAGAAGTAAGGAATCAAAACCACTACAGCCAAGGAATTTAACCAATACTCTACGCGCAATGTTAATCACTGGCCGTGGCTGTGATGCACCTTTCTGTATTCTATAGCTGAAATATGTGTCTCTTATAAGGTATGTTGAGCGTAGTCGCCCAATACGCTGAAATTTTACGCGTGCGTGCGCCATGTCTTCCTGTCTGTTTCATAAAAAAAACGCTTGTACGAAAATACAGTTTCGCCGTTCGCAATATATGACTACAGAAATAGTAGCGGGCCGGCGAGAGCTGCTTTTACGCGTTCCGCATTTCACGCGTTATTAAACTACTGCTGCCGCTGCAGGTGACGTATTTGTATTCACGGCACCGTAATCTACTAACACAGGGCAGCTTGTTTCTAGCCCTTAGTGTCCCTTGAAGACGTGTACAACAACAGCTGGATCCGTACGTATGCAGACGCGCGGAGTTAAATGTTAATCGCTTGCCCGATCCTGGCTTTTATTTTATTTTGCCTTCCCTCGTCGCTGTTTTTCTCGCCATACGCTATGCCTACGCAGGGGGCTTCGCATTAAGTGACACGCACGCTGCACCCAAGGGACTCTACGGCAACAGCCATCGTGCCAGAAAGTTCATGGCAGCCCATTATTTTACTTCTTTCACCCCGCGTCGTTGTCGCCTATAGCCGAGATGTCGCTCGTTCTTTTTTTCTTTCTTTCTTTTTTTGCTTAACGACTTGTGCAAGCAGTTGGCGACGTGAGCGTGCGCCAACGTGGCTTGCTTGCTTGCATAGCGCCGCTCGCCTGTTTGTAACTTCTTGCGCGCAACCTTCGATAGCACAGCATCTGGTAAACAGTGGCAAGCGCCTTTTATGCGTTCCTCTCTTTCTTTTGCCTTGATTACTCAGGGCCGCTTACGCTGCTTACACCAAGTGCTTGCGACAAAAGCCCGTTTAACCGACATTCCTCAAAAAAGCATCTAAACTGGTTAAGCAAAAGTACTGTTTATTATATTCTACGAGGTCGACTCATTACTTCGTTGTTTTTGTTTCGTTTCTTTTTTCGACACCGGCGATTCTGCCCCGCAGGTCATTTTGCCTTCTGCAATGCCGTAAAACGTAAAACCGCTTTCAGTAGTCGTTGCTAAGTGAAGAATGCAAAAAGCGTAAGCGTATGGCTGGGTAACACGCCATTTACGGTCTTATATATAGCTCCAACACTGCGCTCCTCTTCTCCCTCAACACATTCCTTTTGCCTTTCGCCCCCCTCGGGCGGTTGTTCAAGTTTATTCTGAGGTTGTATGGGCCGTAGCGAAGGGGTAGGAGCGTAAAACCAGCTATTGAGCACTCAATTACCCAGTGGCTGTTTCGAAGAAGCCCTTCTTTCTCTCTTTTGTTTCATTTTTTTTTTCTTTGAATGGCGCTAGTTTTTGAGCTAAATTTGCTGCTTGTTTCCATGTAGTCGTTCCACCGACCGTAAAATCCTGGCGCTCGGAAGCGGTTGTGTGGAATGTGGCTGTTGCCACAACCCTAAAAAAAGAGGCCGTTTTCATCTTTACGCGGGCCTTCTGCTATCAGGGAATGGCCCTCACCCAACGCCCAGAGCTTGGGTCCCTGAGAGCGTTGAAAAGACTTATTTCAAGCGGAATTCAAAGCAGTTAACTGCGGTTCGAATGCTCCTTCGGCTTCTGATTGATTGATTGTAGGGTTTAACGCGCCGACGTAAAGCTGGCGATGGGGCTTGCCGTAGTGAGAAGGCTCCGGGTTAATTCCTGACCACCCGGGGATCTTAGCGTGCGCCGAAACCTCTACAGACGGGCGTTTTCCTTTCGCCATCGTTGGGCTTCTCACAACCAGCATTTTATTTGAATACAAAACTAAACAAAGAAACAGATATGAAATTCTCGATTAGGGTAAAGAACTGGGTAGCGAAAGAAAACTGAGGGGTCATCGTGTCGCTACGCAACTGGGTGGCAGCGAAGTTGTTAGGGGCACCAAAATCAGACAGACGATAAAATAAATGGACACGAAGAAATGCACGATTGAAGGAGCTTGATTTCGCCAGAAGTGTGACGAGAGTGGCTTTGCGTCACTGTCATTTAGTTACGCAACAGTTGGCGTAATTCTAAGATTTATGTTTCATTTTAGACACGGTCTTGGCATGCATTCCAATTTTCAATTCACTTCATTGCGACATCAATTCAATTTTGGTTCAGTTCGGTAACCCCGCCTCTGGCTTTCTTTTCTTCCTTCTTTCGCGAACTTTCTTTCTCTTTTCCTTCCTTTCTTTATTTCTGCATTTTGTTCTTGCTATCCTTCTTCATTACCTTTTTTCTTCCTGTCTGTCTTTCTACCTTCCTTCCTTCCTTCCTTCCTTCCTTCCTTCCTTCTTTCCTTCTTTCTTTTTCTTTTCTTTCTTTCTTTTTTCTTTCTTTCTTTTCTTTCTTTCTTTTCTTCTTCTTCTTTCTTTCTTTCTTTCTTCTTTCTTTCTTTCTTCTTTCTTTTCTTCTTGTTTTCTTTTTCCTTCTTTCTTTCCTTGTATTTTCTTTCTCGGTCTTTTCCTTTTTTACCTTCCTGCATTCGTCATTCGGTAATAAGTCTTCGGCAACTCATTTTCGGCGTATCCATTCTAAATGCTTCAAACAAACTATCCGTAGTTCGGCTGTACATCTGCGTTCACTTGAGGCTTACGCACCCCACCAACTCGAGTGTTCTCTCGCTAATAAACCTACTGAGGCCACCTTTTTAAACGCCGTTAGGCGAGGGTGAGAAGGCACCATCGGCCTGCCCTGCGAAGTAGGCCAGTTCGCGAACTTAGGCATATTGCGGGATGCTGTTCAATCGACGCGGGCGGCAATCGGCTAACTTCCTTGGAGCACGAGTCGTCACATCGGCCTTCAATTTCTCCGCACACCCCCCTCTCCGCTCTCCACAAACTCTCGCCATCCCTATGGCGGCAAGTTTGATTTGCAGTTCTCGGTGTTTTTCAATTTCGTGCGCTGTTGTCATTGCGGGCTGCAATCAGAGCTGTATTTCACAACGATTTCCTCTCGGCTTGGCATCCGGTGGATTCGGGCCCTTGCGGTGGCATATTTTGCATGTCTGTGTCTTATGTAACAAGGAGGTGGAACATGAAAGGGCCCCTGAATACCAAATCAGACGGCTCCGGAGTTTCGATCGGCATTTCTCCCGTACATGCCGACTGAACCGTTCCTTTCCCCCAAATGACGCCTTGGCTGCAGCGGAACGAAGTAAAAAAAATCGAGTGGCCTCCTGCGGCTCGAAACACGGACGTTCTCCAAAAAGAGTAATGAATGCGTAGAGGAGAAAGGGACCTACTCCTTGTCCGAGAGGCTGCCAGTCTCTTTCGTAAGCTGAAACGTCGGGAACCGCGCTTTGCGCGTGGTGTGCGGTCCCCTGAGAAGCGCGTATTACACGGACTCTGAAGAGCGAGTTGGTCGTCCTTTTGAAGATCGAGACTACAGTTTTGAGTGCATCTTCTTTCGAACTAACAGTTCATCTGTATTTGTATACGTTTTTTTATATAACCGGTTTCGTCCCGAATGGTTTGTCCGTTCGGATATTGCAAGAAATGGGACAGTAGTGAGCCAAGCCGCAGTTTCTTTCGCTTTTCCCCAAAACAACGAACTTTTTTTTCTTAGCCTGATGGAAGTTTTTTTTAGAGGGCAAACAGTAACAGGATTCTGAAATGGCTCCTACATTTTCTGGCTGCTTTGATTAGTAGAAAGATTTTGCCAACAAAGAAGCAGAAAAGAAGATGTGGAACAAGGTGCTCACATCTTTGTGCCCCTTTGAATGCCTGACGAGAACACAGAGGCAGTTAATGCGAGATCTCAGCATCGAAGGGTAAATTAGTCTTATCTTCTGCAAATACAATTTCATTAGCAACTGAGAGAACCTGAGAACACAGTACTAATCACTTCTCCTTCGTTCAACCCAAGACTTGCTTTTATATCTTCCATAAAGTTTTTCTTTAAACTCAGGTCAATTATATTTTTCTTTTCCAGTTACGATACTCCAATTTTTTGTCACCACAATAAAGGCTGATAAACATTCATAAAAACAACCAACGGACATTTTGTGCCTTCTACTAGTGGCGAAAAGGGGGCCTTTTCGCTACTATCATGCGGGTCAAAGTTCGCATGACAGAGTTTTCAGGCGCTGTCTACATTTCTCCGACCCCTCGTTAACCCTCACTAATACATCCGTCGCACGGCTTTTATCCGCTCCTTGCGTTGCGTGCTCTGTCTGGCTGCAAATACTTTTACAGCTAAGCTGTACATGTCTCGGTTTCCTCAAAGCATCCATGTACTAAGTCGCGTCGGCAAAGGATGTCGCTCTTGCGGCAAAGCCAACTTCGTGGTGAACGTTATGTAGTTTGTAGTCAAACAAAACCGTGAAAAATACAATAATTGATTGCTAGAATGGCGTTACCATTACGGCGAGTTTAATTTGCTTACCATCATCAGTTCGCAGGGAATTTGTAAACGTTGCAAAATTACCGTCTGCTGCCCATAGATGGTCATTTACAAAATCTACAGTATAATTGTACGGTCATCAACAGAATCTAAACTATGATTGCAGAAAACTGTTGTAACCCATGTTTAACATTAAACATCCCTAAACAATCAAGTATATGAGAACTAACTGGCCGCCAGGACAAAATCCATCATTACGCTGAGTTGCATTCACTTCTCATGAATATGTTGTTCACAGTGGTGTTGTAAATATTATGGAATTGCCGTCTACTATTTATACATGGGCTTCTACGGGAGGGGACCAGACCGCCCCAAGCTGGGATAAACCTTTAACCCTTCGAAGTTTCATTCCGCTAATTATCTATGTATCGTGAATCGCAAATTACAGACAAACGTGTTTTCTTTCGCGCACTGGTTGAGCTGCGCCCCGCTTCGCTTGTACTGCTTCTTCACAGGGTGGAAGGGAACTGAATTTTTCGCTGGTTGTAGGGGTGAAGCCCCTTAGGGGCTCGGTCTGTCGGCGTCTCATGTCGTCGTCGTAGTAGTATCATGTAGTCACGGTACTAAAACACCGGAACACCTGTTTTCCAACGCCTCGCGCTAGAACGTAACGCTTACTAAAAGAACACACCGGGACACTCGTTTTCCAACGCTTCGCGCTAGAACACGTCGTGCTCCAAAGACACGAGACTTTTACAGCAAAGCTGTATACATCTACCCTCAAACGGTTTCATCTCGTTGGCAAAATTGCCAAGAAGCCAAGATTACACACATACACTGCATGCTTCACCCCTCCCCAGGCTTCATGTTGGTCGAGATGGCCCGGCATTTTTTTTTCTGCTCGTTTTTGCGTGCTCGCCTGTTTCATCTACTTTCCTCTTTTCGTTTCTATATTGAGTAACAAGTTAGGCTCGGTGCTAGCCTACTTTTCCCTACCCTAACAGTTGGCTCTCTGCCTTTAAGCTCATCCGCTTCACTCGCTTCCATCCTCATTTTCTGAGGACGCAGGCTTGCATCTCACCAGTGTGATGAAGGAACTTCCCAAGGTTAGAAATGAATTCATTCCAAGTGGCATCGCGACAAAACAGCGCGTGATTAGACAGCTCCGAGAGAAGCGCACGGCTTCAAAACAGCAGGCGACAAACGTGAAGAAACAACGGTTGTCTTCCTTTTCTCTGTGTTTTATTTCCCCTTTCGGCACCTTTTCATTCACATCTTTAGTTTTTTTAATGCCGTGCTCCACGTGGAATTGGCCTAGATAAGCGGTTAAATGACTTGCCTGCCACCGTGAGGCCATGCGCTTCATTCCCCTCCCTGCCGCGGGTTTTGAATGCCTAAGCATTTCTATGTGCATGGAACTCGAACGAGGAAACCCCTCAGTGTGTCCGTAATGCTTGATGTGTCACACATTCGCCGCACACAAAATGATACTTATAAAAGTTCTTGGGCCTCCGTACTTCGAATTCACAATCCTATATTGTATGCCAAGATATGTTCTTTACAATGCACTCGCGTCTTTAGGAAAGCCGACTCCTAAGTGGATCGGGGAGGGAAGTTTTAGGTGCAGAGCACTTTAGGGGCTCGCCATGTCGTCGTAGCTCGTTCCCTATCACAATGTCTAGCGACAGCCGGAATCAGGCGGCGCAGCGAGATAACGAACCCAAGTAGAGCCCCATGGCGTTACGGCGCAACGGACCTAAACAGGGGCTTCGAAAAACATGCGGTTTATGTAGCCATTCGAAACTCCTGAGCCGCTGGCACTAAGGCACTAAGGTTCAGTGTGCTCTGTGCCCCTGAAGAACCGGCAGAGCTGTCGATCGCTTGTCATTCTTATGTATTCTTACGCATTGCAACTCCCCGTATGACCAGTGCTCACATAAACGCGCAAGTGCAAACACGCATTATTTGAAACACGCAAACACAGTATTTTCTTCTTTTTCTCTCTCTTTTATTCTTTTTTTTTTTCAGAAAATTGTTTGAAATTAGTACATTTCGTCTCCCTATTTACTGACCACCATGAACATTTGTAGCGCTTTTCTTTCCTAGAACGTCCCGTTATCTGCACGGGTGTGCCAGTGTAAAAAAATATCGTGTTCGTAGGATATGATGCATTCTAAAGGCTTGCGATTATCCCAAGGTCACCTGAGCAAAGTTACAAACTCCTTGAGGTGGGTTGGTACGATACCAATTGAACTTCATTTACACATTTTTGCGTTGTGCCGTTATGGGATAGCAATTTTTACTCCGTTCTTGTAGTATTGCTTGGAATCTGTTCTCACACAGGCTTGAGCTTATTCCAGAGCCTGGGCCTGATTCTATGGCGTGGGCTGCGTAAACCTTAAGATTTCATGCTGAAACATAGAGGTAAATCTGGTGCTGTTGTTCAGGTGAGCCAACCAGTGTGGCATCATGGGAATGCTGGGAAGTGTTCCATCCTTTCTTGTCTTGGCATACAAAGCAGCGCAAAAGGTGTGACGGCAAAAACAGTAATTTCATGGCAGAAAGATTGTTTGAAGGTGTTTTATCAATATGAAAGTATTTTTATAAAAAGGCTGGTCCCTCTGGAATTTTTAAACGCCATGTGCTACTTGCACAATAAAAATAATTGTATGCATAGTTGCTAGTGTCTGTCTGTTTTTGTGGACTATAGCTTTTTGATTTATGGTAACACTGTTGCTTTTTCTCAAATCTTTGATTAGGTTTGGCCAATGTGTACGTGGGCCTGGAGAATGCATCCAAAATTCTTGTCAGCAACCTTGTTGACGAAACAGTACAAGCGGTGGGCCACAAGTAATACTGCCTTCGGCTATGTAGAAGCAGTTTCTGTAATTAAATGCTTTCTGGGGGCACATGGGTCTTTAGGACAAAAAACAATGCCCAAAAAAAGCAGTTTTGTGTATCACTGTTCTTTTGATTTGCACAGTTTTTCCTCCGAAAATTCCGTACTTGAAGCACTAGCAGGAACTTATAAAAGCCATACAGGTCCGATTAAATAAATAAATAAATAAATAAATAAATAAATAAATAAATAAATAAATAAATAAATAAATAAATAAATAAATAAATAAATAAATAAATAAATAAATAAATAAATAAATAAATATGATTCCCGATTTCTTCGCCACATGGGGTTTCGCCGTGATAGAAAATTTTGGAGAGGTACAATCGGCAAAACGCTTGTCTATAACGCGCGAGCGGCGGGCTCCGCTCTGCGCGGGAGACACCTAGTGATAATGCCTGGTTTGAGGCCGGTAGAATGTGAGCATGCGCCACCCGCATCAGCGCGATGGCTGTTTCCCTTGTCGCTGTGACCGTCTCCTTGGTTTCCGTACCTTCTTTCGTCGGGAGAAGCGCTGCCTGCGCTGCCGGGCGGGGAAACAAAAGTGGAGATTAGCGATTGTTACTGCAGCGTTGACTGCGTTAAATGACGTGCAACGCTTAATTTTTGCGGCGCCCTACGCAATTTAGACAGGAGTCTTTTTTATTTTCTGTATGCGAGAAAACGAACAATCGCCGAAAACGCATCGCTGCCGGTGTTCTAGAGTGACTAGATATCGGTCAGTGATCGCTAGCACAGTGCAATAAGTATGGGGCGTTAACCCGTCAGCAGTGACGTGCAAAGCCGAGCACAGAAACAGTGAGTGAGACAGCTAGGTTGGCCCCTTGAGGAGGCGGGAGAGGCCGCTTTGCGTGAAGAGAGCAGACTGACGGCTCAAACTGCTCGCGCTAGACCGCTTTCTAGAGAGTCTGCAGCAAGAGTCAGCGCTAAAAGGAAGTGTAATCTTCAAGCATTGCTCAAACAAACAAAAATCTTGTTGCGGACGGCGGGTGAACTCTGTTTTAGGCGACCGCGAAGTCGGCGGTTACTTTGTCCATAGAGTTTCATACTAATGTAGTGTGAAAATCTATGACTTCGTCTTCTTGCTGCTTTATAAACTAGACGCCAGCTGCATAGACCAGTTCCACTCAAGTGTAGGTGGGTTGTGCGGATGGAATAGCGTTTACCAAGAATTATGGAAACTTCAGTGTAGCCTTCGATGTCCGTGACAACGAGGAAACGACCGAACACAACTGACGCCACTGCAGTCGTTGTAGCACCCGGAATTACGAAGTTCCATTAATCACTCGCGTCATTTACTCGATAGGTTTGTTGGGCTGCAAACCGACGTGACCCATCGGGGAACCAGGTTTTAAGGCAAAAGCGTAATAAATAGCCTACTGAGAGAAAACTCGTGCGTCGGAAGCCGTGAAGCGGCTTTTTTGGAAGTGCTCCACATATCACGTGAAGCTTCATAGCACGAGGCTTTCCGAAGCGTAAGCTTAAAGGGACATTGAAGGCTGGAAGGAATTTTGGTTCAGACGATAGTTGAACTGCCCCGTAGCCGTTTTAGTGTTTATAAGTCGGCGAAAGATGCATTAATTGCTGATAAATCAGTGATTTAAGAACGTGTTTCTGCCTTCGAGCCATTTCATGGCGTTTCGCGTGACTGACGCAAACGGTGACCGGAAGCGAGTGAGACAGCGGTGTGGTCTAGCACGAAGACTAAAACTAGAGAAAAGCATTGAGGGACTCTGCAAAAACCTACCAAGTGAACCATCGGGACCGCAGAAGCCACTGGTCGCGGCACATACGACAAAAAACGTGCCCGCCCTCCTCTGTAGCTCCCGCTCCGTGTGCGCCAATCTTAACGCCGTATGGGACGTGCGATGGTGTTTCAACAATTTCAATGTGCCGCGCAGACTTTTACTTCACGCACAAAACGTCTAGCGGAGAGCAGTTGGGGCCTCTACATCACCAAAAGAAAAAGATAAAGATGCGAGCTCACCCAGCTACGACAAGGCGCGCGAGCACTGCGGAGGAGGAGGAGGAGGAATAAACTTTATTTATGCGAGCCTTAGGTGCTGCTGTCTGGGCACCCGCCTGGTGGGGGGTTTCCTCTAGCCCGGGATACCCTGGCCTGCACTGGCCACAAGCTAAAATGTTTAATTGCATTGGACAAACCTCCGTTAATTCATCAAGAGACGAGTGAGACACGGAAGGGAAGAGCGGGGTGCGCGGTAGCGAAAAGTGGAGGACAGGTTACGTGCCAGAGGCGGCAGACGATTATTGTCTTTATACGAGATTTGCAGTGAAGCAAGCAAATACGCGGCCAGCAGAGGCTTCGGAGTGATCACCACTTCCCCAGGTCGGGGGTGGAACCTGCGCTCCTAGCGTTATGAAGACGACGTCAATCCCATTGCCCACAGAGGCACACTTTCCTTACAAGCGAAGTGTTAGGCGGGATCTTTGAGCAGCTCTGTTGGCACGGAGGCTGCCGTTGCTATGCCGCAAATATGTACACAGTAATAGAACATTAAAAAATAATGAATTAACGCATTAACTACCCCATATTAAGGAAACTTCAACACAGTGTCTCGTTAAAAGACTTTCAGGGACTGTTGCGCCCTCGCTTGACTAACTTCGGTATCAACGCCAGTCTTATATTTAAACTAGTCGGGAGAGGGCGCCACAGCGTCTCTGGCGATTGAGTGCTCCGCACTTGACAGCCTTCATGTGGAACTGCGCTAACGTTTGGTTTAGGTAAGTTCGAGTCACTCATGTTTTACAACACGGCAACCAAAATATTAGACGCGAGCGCGTGGAGGTTTCTATAACCGAATGTATTACTGCAACCCCCATCCCCCCATAAAAAGTTTGGTACCGTGGCAGAAACAAGACCAGGATCCAAGTCATTGCCGGCAGGTGAGTGACTCCTCCTCCGGCAATAAAACATCCGCAAACTCATTTGACTTCAGAAACCTGTTGTAAAAAAAAAGAAAAAAAGAAAAACAAACGACAAAGGCATTGAAGGTATGCAGTGTCGTGGCAGCACCGATACTATAATCGAAGCTTGGTATTGCTAGAGGCCGTCTGTTGTAAAGGAACAACTTTTTCCGGAACGCTTTTATATATTAGAAAGCCGGATGCAGCTCACGTTTTACATAAGTCCTAATAGTCGGGACTTCATTACCTGAGCCCCTGAGCGCGTAAGAGAGCGAAGTTCGCGAAATTACATGCGCGGAACGAACGCCACTGTCTACTCCGCCCGATTTCAAGCAGTACTTGAGTGATTTACGAAAGCCTGCTCTAATGAAGTAAGTTTTGGGAGGGAAGAATATGGTCGCGAAATCGCATTTATTGGACCCTCGGGGCTGAGAAATCGTAAAAGTGGTTTACAAGAGAGGAAAACATGTCATTTGTGTGCACCCCAACCACTTCGTGCATTAATTGCGCCCTTTGATGGAAAGGTAAGCATGGTGCACATGGTATAGAAAACATGTCCTTCACTCTCTCAACGCGTATAGTTTGCTCATTATGCCGCGTTTAGGTTTGTCCTTCCATCTTATATTCAACCCATCTACATGTACAGATAGTTGTGTATACTTGTAAACATCATTACCTGCATTGTATTTCAGCCTAATAGGTTGTATGCCAACCTGAAAAAAAATGTGCTGAGGACTACAGCTTATCAGATGCGAACACTTTTCCAAGCTGTGTCATCACTCTTATCTAGCCGCCGATGTGGCCTGATTGCTGCGAGGATGAAGCAGTTCTCATGTCTACCTCTCAGATAACATATGCCATAATTTGCTATCATATTCCTTCGTGAAAAAAATTCGCCTTCTTTTGTTAATGCATAATACAAATAGCGAACATAATCGGTGCGTAAGTGCTAGCTAAGGTTCTTTATAAACGGTACGGTGTCGATATATTCGATCCTTTCTAGCATTAATTGTCTATGCTCCATTTTGTTAAGCGAAGTTATACAGCGCTCATCTGCTGTTGCTGTGTTGGTCCTCCTTCCAATCAGCGCAAAAAAAATGACTGCGGCTTTCCCCAGCTAATCTTTGATATGCAAACCGAAAGCTTGGCTTACTCTTGGTTTCACTTTGTTAACGATTGATTTAGCTGTAATTATTACGCAATTCGTACAAAGCCTGCTTTTTTCTACGGTTGTGGTCCCGCTTCCGGCGTTTTCCGAGCCGAACGGCTCGCTGGGCGATATCTGCGGGGTGGTCAGACACCGCTTGCTCGCGACGGCTCAAAGGTGGCTCTCGCGCAACGCTCATAGAAGATGACACGGTCTCGCTCTCATCCATGGTCAAGCTCATGTGGTGACGTGGCCAGGCGCGAACCAGCTGAGGAGAGTGCATCCTCCAAGCCGGCAGCGGGAGTGGAAGCGGCTAGTGAACGCGGCTGTCGGCGGAGCGCGGCCCGGCGAGTCGCATAAAGGCCAGAATACATGGAGCGAACTTTCACGACGAAGTTCGCGTGGCTGAAAATCCGCCGCGGCAATACGCCGTATGCTCATCGGGCTGTACTACACGGAGCGAAGACACGGCGTCCGCCGCCTTGCCGCCGCTGCGTTGCTCTCAGTGTGGCTAACTGAACCTCCATGCCCAAGAATCAAAGGCGGCGTTCAGTGAACAAACCCGTGAAGCAGCTGCCCGCTTGCGTGTACGTCGTTTGACGATCCTGCTTGACTCGGGGGCATTTTGGCCGCTGAAATGTGCGTTTTCAGTTCTCGAAAGTAAGTAAAGGTAGTTAACATTAGGTAGTTAGCATTAGCAGTGGCTTAGCCCGGCTATGACGGGACATACGTAGCGTGAGCTAAGGTTCAGCTGGTTATTCTTAGGTTTCCTGGTTGTCTTGGATTAGCTGATTATCATGCTTACTGCTGCTAAACGATTTCTAATCCAATCCAATCCAATTGAATCCAATCCAGTCCAGTACAGTACAGTTCAGTCCAGTCCAGCCCAGTCACTGCTCCTCCCGCATGCGCAGCACAGCTCGCCAGGAGCCACGTGAAACCGCTATCAAGCGGCTCAGGCGCAGCGTGAGTTGGCTACTGCGCAACGAAAGCGCACAGCTAGGCACGCGCCGGAGCCAGTGCGTCGGCCGCGGCTATGACGTCACTCCTCTGGAATGTGCAGACCGGCGAATGTGCAGACCTAATTCTCTAAACACCCGTACTCCAATTGGATTGGATTTCAATCCAACACAATCCAATTTAATCCAAATCCAAGCCAATCCAATCGAATTCAATGCTTCTCACGCTTGCGCGAAACGGCCCTTCAAGGTCCACGCGAAACTGCTCAACCTCGACCAGTGTAGCTTACGCTACGAAAACGAACGTCCCAGGGGCGGTTCGAACCAGCGACTCCAAGAAGATGGAACTGGCGTTCTACCGCCACTCCATTTGGACAGGTGCAAAACAGATGTTGGAAAGCACGGCTCTGAATACATACGGGTGGTTAATTTTAGTATTTTGCTGCATTTTGCACAGCCGGTTTTGTGTGGGGCGGCGAAGGGAGAGAGAGAGAGAGAGAATAAACTTCTTTATTAGCGAACAAAATGTGGAGTGGTGTCCTCTTTTCAGGACCCCTTTCGTGGTGCCAGGTGCTACAGCCCTTTCAACCAACCGAAGCTAGTGTTCCGGACTGGAACTGGACAACACGCTCTCCACTGCTCATAAGACAGACAGGAATTCTGTAAACTTGGGTTTTTCTAACCACCCCACACCATATGGTAGAACGTACCAGGTTCACCAGAAAACTGAGATAGAGCGGAGTTCTGGGTCGGAAACATTAGTCGCAATTTCGTCAAGTGAGGAAACGTATTCGTTCGAAGCAGCCAAAGTATTCTCTCATGGGCTTTCGTTAAGGATTCGTGGGCGGGGGGTAAAGCCTGCGCTCGAGCCAGTAATGCTGAATGATCTCGTGGTAGGTGAGTAGTGGGCTCGCAGCCTCTATCCCTCATGGTGCCCGGTGAGGTAGCTTTCGGGCAGTGTTAAGGGCGGTGTTGTTGCCCTGGAGGATCGAATGGGCTGGTGTCCAGAGTATATTTGCCCCCTCGGGTGAAGCGGACGCTGAAAAAGAATGTTTAAGGCGCATTTGGATATTGTTTCATGGAGGTAATTTCGGCATACCTGCTGCAAATCTGTTATAACTGTATCTAGTGGTCGTCTAAGAGATGGCCAGGGCAATCAATGGCAGCCTCTTCTGCTTGGTCAGTGGTCGTGCCGGGTAGGGTGATGCTGGTAATATGCAACGCTGCGGTTCTCACAACAGCGGTCACCGATCCCCTTCTGCGTAGTCTACCACATCAGTATAGACCGTGCGGTCCCTGTTGTCGTTGACCCTTCCGAGTGCACGAGCTCTTGTCTCTCTTCTGCCCGCATTGTGTACTGGATGCATGTTGCGCGGTATGGACGCTACTGCAATCTTCTCTCGCAGTTCATGCGGCACATCCCGATACTGTATCTCTACAGGGGACTCTCATTCCTAGTCTGTCTAAAGGGCTTCTCCCTGCGATACTTCACCCCAATCTTGGTGGCTGGTTTGATAGATGAGCCTCGATGATTTCAGCCGCGTACTGTGTTGTGAATACCCAGTTTTAAAGGTTTTTCATTCGAGGTGCTTACTGGGAGCCCCAAAGCTCGGTTACATGCCTTTGTGATTAATGCGTCCAATTTAGCTGCTTCAGACTTATTGAGTATGGCATATAGAAGGGTGTAAGCCAGTCGGGACATCACAGAGGCCTCAACGAATCGAAGTGTGTCCATTATTGTTCGGAGCATATGTGTGACTTGTTCGGTAGTGCACTTGAGCCGGCTGATAAGAACTGTGTTTCTGCTGTCCGCCTGGAAGAACATTCCCAAGATCTTGATCTGAGGGGAAGGCCTGATGGTGTGGCCATCCAGGACGATCTCGATGCTTGGAACTTGCCGCCTTCCCCTGTGCACCATGAGGAGCTCTGATTTTGCGGTGAGCGAGGGAGGCCACAGCTCCTCGCGTATTCATTGACTACATCGGCGGCAAGTTGTAAGTGGTCCTGAATTTCCCCCACCGAGCCCTTGCCAGTCCACACCGTTATATCGTCGGCGTACAAGCCATGGTGCAGATCTTGTATGACCCCTAGTTTAGCGGGGAGGCCAATAAGGGCGATATTGAACAGTAGGGGTGACAGAAGCGCTCCTTGTGGTGTACCCCTCCCACCGAGGTTGATGGGGTCCGAAGCAATGTCTCCGATCTTGATAACGGCTTTCCGTCCTGACAGAAAGTCTCGGACATAGTTGTAAGTCCGGTTCCCACCGTCTAGACCATTGAGGTTGACTAAGAATGCGTGGTGGGTGACATTATCAAATGCCCTACGAGGGCCAGTATGGCTTTTGGCGTGTGGCTGTGGCTTGCGTGTGGCTGCTGTGGGGGGAAGAATTGCAAAGCATGCTTTCCGCACTGGACAAACAGAGTAGAACCATGTGCCTGAAAATTAATATACAGAAAACCAAAGTAATGATGAATAACCTCGGGACAGCACAGCGGTTTCCGATAGGTGGTGAGGCAGTGGAAGCGGTAAGCGAATATATCTACTTAGGCCAAGTTGTGACCCCAAATCCCAACCATGAGGCAGAGATAATTAGAAGGATAAGAATGGGGTGGACTGCATTGGGCAGGCATTCTCAGATAATGAATGGCAGCCTGCCATTGTCCCTGAAGAAGAAAGTGCATGACAGCTGCATCTTACCGGTACTCACCTACGGGGCAGAAACTTGGAGGCTCACTAAGAGGGTTCAGCTTAAATTGAGAACGACTCAGCGGGCAATGGAGCAGAAGTTGATTGGTGTAACATTAAGGGACAAGAAGAGAGCGGAGTGGGTCAGGGAACAAACGCGTGTTAAGGACATATTAGTAGAAATTAAGAAGAAATGGACGTGGACAGCGCATGTAATGCGAAGGCAAGATAACCGTTTGTCATTAAGGGTAACAGAGTGGATCCCTAGAGAAAGCCAGCGTTGTAGGGGGCGGCAGAAAGTTAGATGGGCAGATGAGATCAAGAAGTTTGCGGGGATAAATTGGTCGCAGTTAGCACAGGTCCAGGGTAATTGGAGATTAATGGGAGAGGCCTTTGCCCTGCAGTGGGCGCAGATAGGCTGGTGATGATGATTATGATGATGATGATGATGATGATGATGATGATGTTGGCTTGCATCATGATATTTTCTTTCATTTGTAAGGGGATATCATGAGTTAAAAGATGTGGCCTAAAGGTAAACATGGTGGATGGCAGCTTTCCGGTGCTTTCTAGAAATTCCTGCATCCTCATGAGGATAATGTGTTCCACAGGATTCCCTACGCAAGAAGTCAAAGAGATGGAACGGAGGTTTTCAATGACTGGTTCCTTGCCAGGTTTGGGAATGAATCTCCCTTTTGCGGTCTTCCATTCCGGTGGGATGGTTCCACTCTTCCAGCAGGTGTTCATGTATGCGGTGAGAGCACTCGCGGAGGAAGGCTCGAGGTTCGCTAGCGTTTTGTTGGTAATCTCCTCTCGTCCCGGAGTGGTGTTGCGTCTAAGCTTTGCCATTGAAGCTTCCACTTCGCATAGCTATATGTTCCTGTCCAGATCAGGATTTGCCTTACCGTGTAGTCTGGGATAGGCATAACGGGGGACGGTGGCAAGTATTTGTTCTGCAATTTCTTTAGTAGCTCTGACTGCGTCCCAGGGAATGAGTGCAGAACCGTCGGCATTGTGCGGCGAGACTGGCCTTTGCTCGTGGCCGGGTCTATCAAATATTTAAGCAGCCTCCACGTCTTTGAGCTACTGAGAGTCCCCTTTAGACCATCGCAAAGGGAGAGCCAATTCTCTCGACTCAGTTGCGCTGCGTATTTCATCGCTTCCGCTGTGAGTCCGGCTATGCGCCTTTTCAACTATCGGTTGTGGCGTTGTCTTTTCCACCTGCGGATCAGTCCTCTTCTAGCCTCCCATAAGTGAAGCAGCTTGGGATCGACGCTAGGCACTTGCGTGGTGGCCATTACTTTCTGGGTTTTGGATATCATGTTCTCCCGTACTCCTCTGGCCTATTCCTGTATGCTTGTAATCTCGCTAGATAATTCTTGGGCTTCCCGGTGTTCGTGAAATTTGTGCCAATCAGTGATTCTGGCCTCACCTAGGTGGCCTCGGTACTCGGGACGTAGGATGACTGTGGATATTGTATCATGGTCAGACCCTGGGTTTTCACCTGTGTTGGTCCAGCTGACCTCATTATTATTCTTGACTTACGTGAGGTCAGGGCAAGTATCCCGGTGTCTCTGTTACCCATACATGTGGGGACCAAGTGGTCAGTGACAAGGGTGAGGTCTTCTTCCTCCATGGCAAGGCTGAGTTCCGTGCCTCTTCTATTGGTGTAACCGTATCCCCACAGGTGGTGAGAGGCGTTGAACTCGCCTACAATGATGAGCGGGTTATCAGCCGCTACTCGCACCGCCTGTTGAATTATTTGCTTTATCTCCCCCTGTTTCCTCTTGGGGCGACAGTACGCTATGAGAACGAAGATGCTCTGGGCTCTTCCAGTTTTAAATGCAGAGCATTTGACGTCCGTAGTTCGCATCGCTCCCCCTACACTATATAAAAAAATAATACTTACCGGCGCCAGGTTTCGATCCCACGACTCTGCGGGCGGAACGCAAGGTACAGGGCTGTCCACGCTAGGTGCGAACACGGCGCAGCGTGGCCTCGCTCCGCGGAGCGCCAGCGCACAATCTGCGGCCGCGCATCGAAGCTAAGCGGCGCAGGCGCACAGGGGCTTGGAGGCGGGGCTTCGTGTCGTCTGCTAGCGCGGGAGAGCGCCGTGCCTGCTTTGCTGTGAATCACGCCTAACTGTAGGCATGCTTGTAGCGTCTAAGCGCGCCGCGACGGCGTTGCGGGAAAGCGCACTTTCTTTACTGCGGCGCCTTGTGTAGTTTCTGCGTACGGGAACTCACAGCTTCCGCTTTTCAGTTCCGCGGTGCCGGTTAAATGCAAGTATTGTTGCAAACATTTCAGGACTGGCTTGGTTTGGTTCAATGAGAGACGCTGTATAGAACGGCATCGTATAATTTCGGCCACTAGGATTCATTTATTGCTCACTAGCATTACGCAGAACATAATTGTCTGTGCATTTCGCCTCCGTGGAATTTTGGTCACAGCGGCTGGGCTGCGATCTGCGAATTTCTTGCCTATGTGTATTGGCTTTTTTCACACATATGAATATTACGCATCGTCGAGGTGGTTCAAGTAGTCGCCCAGCCAGGAAGTCACGCCCCCAGCATTATCGTCTACTCTACGGTCGTGTCCTGGACTGGTCCCACTCTAGTGTGCTAAATTGTAATGAATACGTCATTGGTTGCGCTCCCTACATGGCTAGTTATTAAGAGACAGCGGCCCTTTCTTTGTTGCCACCTGTACGCATCCTCCTTTCTGTAAGACCCGTACTTCCTCGCAATGGGCCTGCGTGAGCAATGAAGCTGTGGTCACCAGTTCCATGCTACACAATTGTGGAACAGCTTCTCCGTTCTTTAGGTCCACAACTTCTGCATTCTTCTCTTTGCTATCCCCACACACATGTCCTAGCCAACCGCCACGGACAAAAAGTCACCAATATGTTCAATACATTTTCAATACGCTTAACAATGCATGCAATGCCTTACATTAAACAAACACTTGCATTGTGGACTCGGCATATTCTGATTTCTTTCCACATTTACAATATTTCTTGTCGATTTCCATGAGCTCTTTGATTATATTCGAAGTCGCATCGAGCAATCCGGGAGCGTTTTCGAGCAAGACCGAGCATGTGAATACTCCGATCAAAAAAAAAAAATCGGGAAGCTAGCACTCACGCGCAAGACTTTAATGTTGAAGCTGTTGTATGTGAGCTTTGCTGGACGCAGCTAAGCTTTAATATCATTGTTTTTTTCATAGTTGCGGTGCTAGTAATCGTCGTCATATGCATCAAACCGGTCGTCGTCTTTCTCGAAGCGAGTGGTGGATTGAAAGTCGTCCTCTGCATTGTAGTCTTCAACCAGCTCTTCGTCATCGACTCGAGACGCGGTTGCAGGATCTGCAAGTCTGTCTCGGGAAGTATTGGCACACTCGTAGCCATGTCTCCAATTATCCACAATTGCTTCCAGGGAATGTGTCGGCCGCGGTGACCTCTACCAAGCAGGATGTTTTTTTTTTTAATTTTAGCATTGGAATTTAGCATTAACGCTGGAGTTTTCTTACATGCGCGGTAGGGATTGACGACAGCGCTGGTGGTTCTTTTTTGATTATTATTATTTTTTTTTTTGCTATAGCCAATGCGCGAGCCGGGCACTCGGCGTTTTCCGCAAGGTATGCGCTGACGAGTGCTCGGCATATCATACCCAGCTTTCTCGCTCAAAATTCCAACCTCTCAGGAACCTAGCAAAACCACTTTAGGAAAGTGATATTTGGCAAAAAGCCAGAGGTCAACGTGAAGATGAAAACACTAAAAGAACTTTCCAGGTTTTTGAATATTTTTTGTGTAATTCGCTGTCAAATCTTACTCCCCATGCATTTCTATGGGATAGTTTCCATGGGCTCAGGAACCTAGTCGCGGAACGTGTGCGACTTGAAACTGTGCACAAAGCAAGCATTCACCCCAAATATTAGGTGTGCCAAAGAACTTTTCATTTCGCTAAAAAATTGCAGAGTAATCACTGTTGAAAGGACCGCCATGAGCAGGAAAGCTGCACATGTTCTCGCTTCTCGAGGTTTTTGCCAGTTTTTTATTCACAAATCCACTGCGCGTGCCGGGGACGCTCGGAGGTCACCGCAAGCACGCGCCCACGAGCCTTCAAAATTTTCTCTCTCTTTTTGCTGCAACGGCGGTCTTACGGCCAGTAACATCTCCGTTGTTAAAAAAGCCGGCCGGACGGCATATTCGGCCATAAGGCCACCTGCTTTAGAGAGCACTCGCAGAAAATACAGCTTTGCTCCCTTACCCTCTTTAATTCCAGGGTGCGGCTAAATCCCAAAAAACCCGCCAGGACTTGACCTGGCCCGCCACGGTGGCTCAGTGGTTGGGGTGGTTGGCTATGCTGAGCCGGGAGACCCATGTCCGATCCCAGTAGCAGGTTGCCGCTTTCAAAAGAGGCGAAATGCAAGAACGCGCGTTTTGCTGCGTGGTATCACTGCACGGTGTAAAGTTACCTTGGGTGGTTATTCCGAAGCCCTTCTCTGCAGCGTTTTCGTAGCAAGAGTCGTTTTGTGGCGCTAACCCCCTATAACTCGAGCCAAACCAGTTCTGAAATGCCTTCAACCTTCAACAATACTTGCATTTAACCGGCACCGCGGAACTGAAAAGCGGAAGCTGTGAGTTCCCGTACGCAGAAACTACACAACGCGCCGCAGTAAGGAAAGTGCGCTTTCCTCCCGCAACGCCGTCGCGGCGCGCTTAGACGCTACAAGCTGCCTACAGTTAGGCATGCTTCACAGCAAAGCAGGCCCGGCGCTCTCCGCGCTAGCAGACGACACGAAGCCCCCGCCTCCAAGCCCCTGTGCGCCTGCGCCGCTTAGCTTCGATGCGCGGCCGCAGATTGTGCGCTGGCGCTCCGCGGAGCGAGGCCACGCTGCGCCGTGTTCGCACCTAGCGTGGACGGCCCTATACATGGTGGTCTACCCACTGGGCCACAAAGCCGAGACAGAACGGAAGGTTACGAACGCGCCTTATATCCTTGACTCATTCAACCGTCGGCCACAGGTGCGCCCTCTCCCCCGCGTCCTCCTCGCCTTCTCTCCGCTCGCAACACCCTCTCTCGC
Organism: Haemaphysalis longicornis; assembly: GCA_013339765.2. NCBI lineage: Eukaryota > Metazoa > Arthropoda > Arachnida > Ixodida > Ixodidae > Haemaphysalis > Haemaphysalis longicornis. Next base: position 154,212,285 of record CM023451.1, read on the forward strand.
CGCCTTCGGTTCGGGCGCACAACAGGTGGGGACGTGCGCAACACCCTCTCGCCGCGTTCGGTTCGCGCTGAGCAACAGTCGGTTCGCGCGCAAGAACATGTCGGGGCGCTCGCATCGCGCTCTCTCGCCGCGGTCGGTTCGCGCTTAAACCACATATGTCGTTCGCGCGCGCTCCGGTCGCTAACATCTGTGGCCTGATCGTGGCGTCAGCATCACGCGTTCGTGTGGTGGCGCCATTTCGGCGCTATAACACTCTTTCGCGAGGGGCATTGGATTGGATTCGATTGAATTGGCTTGCATTGGCTTGGCTTGGCTTGGATTGGATTGGATTGGTTTTGATTTGGATTGGATTAAAGTGGATTGTGTTGGATTGTGTTGCGTCATAGCCGCGCCACGTCGCGTCATAGCCGCTCCACGTTGCGTCATAGCCGCGGCAGGGGGTTCACGGCACGTTTCACGTTTCACCAGCGACTTCATCGACAATGTCTACGCTGGAAGACAACAATTACAACAACAACAACCAATACGTAATCCATACGACTTGCAGGCGCGCCCCCCGCGGAAATGCTCTGCATTTGATCGTGCCCCTCGCGAGGGGGATGTTTCTTTTTAGGGTGGCCACAGGCCTTTGCGAAAATGACGTAGGCAGGGAGCAAAGGGAGATAGCTCGGTCGGTGAAGATGGGTGCCGGCAGACGAAAGGGGCAACGACGGGGTGTAAAGAAGAGGGGGGAAGAACTGAAGATCGCGTACATAAACATGCATGGCGGCAGGAAAAGGGAGAAGTGGATGGAGATTCGTAAGCAGCTATAAGAGGAAGATATATGGGTGTACGCCGTGACCGAGACGCAACTACGGGACCTAGAAGAACCTTCAGTAATCGGAGAGTATGTATGAAAGGCTGTAACAGGACGTCTTGATAGAGAAAAGGCGGACGAGTGGGTATGCTTATACGGCAGGGAGCGAATCGGAGGAGAGTGAAAGAAGGCTGTAAAGAACATGTACGGGTGAAAGGGATAGTTGGGAGTAGGGAGGTGGCTTTAGGAGTGTCAATCCTGTGGACGAGTAAGGAGAGCAAAGAACAAAATCAAAAAGTGGTGGCGCGAATAAAAAAGGACATTGAGGATTTGAAACAATTCGGGAGGTACTATTTGTAGCGGACATAAACACTCACATTGAAGATACAGACGGGTACACAGACTGCAACGCAAATATAATGTTAGATATATGCGAGGACCTGAACCTTATCATAGCAAATAGAAAACAAAAATACGAGGGTCATATCGTGTGGGAGTGTGGTAGGTGACAGTCGAGTATTGACTACGGCCTTCTCTCAGGGGGGGGGGGGGGGGGGGGGGCTTTATGAATGGTTGGATGGAATGAGCATAGATGAAGAAGAGGGTCACAGTCTGGGCAGTGACCACAAGCGTATAAACCTGAGTTTTGGGAAACTGGGGGCGCAAAACTGGACGGACCGGGGCAGTATACAAAGCTAAGCCGTAAACAAACTGTGGTTTAGCCAAAAGCATTGAGACTGACAAAAAAAGAAATCCTGGGGAAGAATGCGAATATGACACGCTCATCAAAAATACGCAGGAAGGAAAAATAGTCAAGGTAGGGCAAATCTATGGAGGGGAAAGAAGGCACCAAGAAGCTGGAAGAATACAGAAACCAAGGAGACTATAGAGAGGCGTAAACAGGCGTCTAGAGAGCGCCGGCAGGCCAAGAGGGCCGGGAGACATCAGGAGGAGGTGGACCTAAAACAGGGGCAATATAAGCGAAGGAAAGTGGAAGTGCAGCAATTAGGGCAGGCGAAAATAAAGGCGGACAGCGAGCGATGGGTAGCGCATATACGAGGGAGGGGTAGAGACACGCCGAAAGACGTTTTGAAACATGCGCGGACATTAGGGACGCACAAGTCCCACAAAACGTGGTACTTTAAAAAACGAGCAGGGGCAGATGCTCAAGGTGTGAGCAAGCATTGGCATATCATCATGAAATTATCACGGAGAAATTCTGTAAGGAGGATGCAGTGGCTCCGCAGCGACACAGAGATGTCACTATGGGGAGGCTGGAATGTCTGGAGATAGACGGGGACGAGCTTAAATAAAAAAAGCAGAGGAAAATGTCCTCGAAAATACCGCTGTATGCATGTATGGGATACCGGTGGAGTTGATTAACCAATTAGGGTCAAAGATCAAAGGAAAGCTACTACAGGCCATCAGCACAGGGATAGAAAAGAAGGCAATGCCGGACACGTGGCAGACGAGCGCGATGAACTTGATGTTCAAGGGAAAAGGAGACAGGACTAAACCGAGCTCGTACAGGCTCTTTCAGGCCCGTCTGTGATGTACAGGTTGGGAATGCAGGCAGTGAAGTTTGAACTAGAGCAGTGGGTAGAAGAAGATAGGATACTAGGGGAGAGAGAGTGAGAGAGAGAGAGAGAGAAACACTTTTATTGAGTCTTGTGGTTTAGCAATGCGTGGTGGCCACCGGTTGGAGTCTGGCAGCGACGGTGGCAGCTCTTGTGACCAGGAGTGTTTGCACGTCCAGGTCCGAGCTGCCCAGCGCACGCTTCCACTGCTCATCTCTTTTCTGGGGATCAGTTCGGACAGCACCCCGCTTTGTTCATGCTGGGTTGTGAATGCTTTATGGCTGTGATTTCCTTTTTTGATGAGTGTAGCTGAATTATTGATATGGGAATCTCCGTGATTCATGTAGCCCGGTAGTTTGACAGGTGAATTGGTTTTTTGGAGCGCAATTACGTCTGGTAGAATACTGACGGTTCCTATATACTGCTGCAGGGATGCGACTTTAGGTTTAATACTCCTGCAGTTCCACTGCCATATTGTTGTTCTTTGCTTCGACTTGTGGTTACGTGTCATTGCTACTGCTGGAGAAGCCTTCCTGGGATCTTGCATGTTTGGTCGGTCGTAAGGCTTCTCTCGACGCCTGCTCCGAGACTTTTCAATCATCTCGATCTTTTTGTGCAGGGCACCTTGTACATTGAGTCTACCCGTGCTGTTAGTGTGCCAAGCTGCTCTGTGATATTCGCTGCAGCCTGTTTCAGTTGCGCCTCGATTGTCTTGGTGATTATTTAAACTATTTGTCTGTTTTCTTCTCTTAGCTCAACTCTAGGCTGTTCTGGCTAAACTAGGAGATCTTTCTTTGCCACCATCTTTCTGCGTTTCTCGTTGGTCTGCGTAGTTATTGCTTCCTTGAGGGCAGTGAACTCCTCCCTAAGACTCCTTAGCTCGGCCTGGACTTTCGTGCATTCGGCCTGTAGTCTTTCGTTTTCTGCCGTGACCTTTCTGCACTCGGCACACTGGGGTTGGCTAAGTGGAGGTGGTATGAGCAGCGGGAGAAGCAATGCTTGCTCAGCTCACCTGTCCTGCGTGAGATGTGCTCCGCTTCTTGGATCTGGATCTGGAGTGGGATGGTTCACGGGACGCGTGATGAGTTGAGCTGCGTCCACGAGACCTGCTCCGCGAGGGCCTGGATTGCGCGGACACGTGCCGGGTTTCACGACCCGTCGCCAGTGCCTTCTGGCGCAAGACGAAAGGCTCGCAAAACCTCTTGGGGCACCCTTTGTATACAGTCAGGTGGTCTGCTTCTCTATTAAGCAATCTTTCGAACAAAGGGAACAGCCAGCTGCTAATAACCGACAACAGCGAAAGTGCAAGACCAAACCAAATACCATGCCTTCAGGGCTGTCAGGCTCTGGCAGAAGGCATTACGATTGCCCGGTAATCGTATGTAAGGTAAGAGTTTTGCAACCTTGCCGAACGATCGAAAGTATTGTATCACATCACTTTACGTTGTCATGGCATGAGAGTATGCCGACATGCATTATGGGGCTGCAAGAACTGCAGGTTGAGTTCCGAATAACCCACTGTGTTTATAGGCGCGTGCTGGTTTTATACCACGCTTTTAACAGTATGGAGGTTTATAGAGCAAAACGAGTCACGTCTACGGTAAATATACAGTAACACTATGTTTGTTCAGACCTGTAGAGATATTTCAGTGCATTCCCCACAGCCATTTCTTCCCAATATTCAGATTTGCGTTATAGGAAAACTGCAGTCAAGAGGAGAAGAAGGAGAAAATTTTATTTAACAGCAAAATAGACCTGATGAGTGGGCAAGGTCCTCACTCCAGGACAAGACAGTAAGAATAATTTTCTTCTGTTGATAGAACGCCAACCCGAGTAGACCAGGATTTGTTCTTTGTGCATGGAAGAGTTGGAAACAACAAGGAGCTGCTTGGACATATTCATCGGTTTCGATTCCTGTAATATATGCACGTATACTATTTATTGCTGTTCGTTAGCGAGTATATCAAGCCTTAAACACCGTAATCATGTCATAATTGTTCGGGTTGAGAGTCAGTTCATTATGGTAACAATGGTTACGATAGAAATTCAGAGCATAAAATCCGCCTTCGAGTACTCTGGATAATGTTGCCGGGGGCGCGATCGCGGTGGCGTAGCAAAAACTTCTGATTGTATTTGCATGTGAGTAAACAACGCCAGCTACGGATATGCACTTCCTTGCAAATAACCATACCGGAAGCCAATTTGTGAAGAAGGGAATGTATGCCATGCATTCTTGTACTAGAGCGCCCAGCCCAAATTCGCTTCATCTGCTGACGCACGACGGCGGGGCCGATTCGCGCCTCTTCGTCAAACCGACGGCGGCAGGCATGTGCCAACTTGACGGCGCCGCAGAGTCGTTACTTTTTTTGCCTTCTCAACGGCTGGGTAAAATCGTTCCTTCGACGACTAGCAGAACCGCAGCGACATTCCTTCCCTTTCCCCGTCGTGGCGGCTCGGCTGACGCAATCTGCTTCGCCTCCCTTCGTCGGATTTCAAACTTCGGCCAGCGAGAATCCTGATTGGAGCGATTCAAACTTCTAGGGGGCTGCAACGGACTCCCGGGGGTATAACACCGAGTGGAAATGTGCTGTCGCCTCTGTGCGAGCCATGTGACGCTGTTGTTGCTCTTGTACATAACTGTATATAAATGATGCTTCAACTTTTGGTCGCCTCGAGAACTTAATCGCTCTGCCTCTGTGCCACATCGACAGCGGACGGAGCAAGGCAACGTCGCTACACCGGGGACTGCACTCGGATGGCCAGACGCAACAGTGGTGGCTGCGGTGGGACGGCCCAGTCCTAAGAGTGGTGACAGCGTCGGGATGACTGAATCCCAACTGTGGTGACAGCGCTGGGTAGGGCAGTCCGAACAGCATACAGCCTGAAGAGAATATTCTCACGATCTTTGTGAGCCTCCCAAACATCCCCAAGCCTACTAATAAGACGTTTGTGGAGGTGCAAAAAAATAATGCGTCGGGCACAAAAAAAAAACATTCATCTGATATAAGTCAACAACAACGAAAGAAATAGAAGACAGCCACTTTATTTCCTGCTGTGCGATGCCCGTGTACGTAGCACTAGAGTTTTGAGTCGTCATAAGAGCATCTCAAAAATACTGTAGGAATGCCAACGCATTTTGAATACTTATCTGAGCGCTGAACCTCGCGAATAAGCTACAAAAGATTTGTTGAACACGATCTCCTGAGCGATGCTCTAAAGAAAGTTGTTTTTTCTCTACTTGTATGTTGCAAACTTGTGGGGGATACAGCTTGAAATTATTCAGATGTGTGAGAAGCTGGCAAATATAACTGAATTACTAAAAATACGCTTTTTAATGCACTAAATCATGAAATAGGGTGATTTCTAGAACAGAGCACCTGCCTGCCCCTCACAAGCAGAGATAGCAGATGACAGCGGCGCGAGTCCCTAAGCCGACGTCAGGGCCAGGGGGTGCCACTCAAACATCTCACCGGCAATAGAGTTTCTTAGTAAGTATAGTAGATAGGAAACTGCGCCTGTAATCCATGTCCGCTCGGGGAGTTATGGGAAGGTCAGTGCTGCTGCCTTGTGCTTGGCGTGAAATTACGATTCTGAATTGTTTTTGGGGTTTGCTTTCCTCACTGTAAATTGATATGGCAAGACAACCGTTCCGACAGACTCTGATTGAAAGGAATACGCTTGACTTGCTTTTCCCTTCGCTTTAAAACCGTGTTTGTTTAACACATATAACAAAGCACTCTTCTTGGCATTTTTGTGGCACTGCGTTTGAATTTACAGCCACTAAAAGATTTCAATTCAAGCCAACGGAGCCGCATAGACGCTGGCCGCATAGATGCTAGCGCCAGGTTCCTTTCTCGTGTGTATTGTCCCGTAGCCAAAAATGACGCAGCTGTCTTGAAGAAAAACAAGTTTATTGGAGCGAATTTGTGCTCCACTAACAACTCAAAGAATACACAGACGGCGAAGCAGCAGCCACCAAAAGTGACGTGCGCAGGCGAGTGCCGGCGAATCGAGTACCGCGTCGGCTGCCCAGGAAGTATATTTATCTTTCGGTGCCGTTGTTCCGTGAGACGCCTAATTACAAAGAAAACACTGGAGATCAAAGAAGATTATTCTAGGCTAGTGGCGTCAAGGCCAAACGCTCTCACATATCAAAATAAAATAGCCCGTGGGGCATTAAAAAGAAAGGAAAGGCACTTTGCTTGAAACACTGATAATGCAGCCGGGTGCCGCCAGATGGTAAAAACAAAACAGAAGTATACAAACAGAATGCATGGTTCGCGGCAGTATTGTAAAAACTCTATGGGCGACGCTTTCCCCCTTCACTTCCGGCCATCTCTTTTACGCTCTACGCGTGCGCTAGTGTGAAATAAGCGATTATCTTCCCAGCATCCGTGTCGACTGGTTATCGCTGCCCGGGCTTCTCCGGGCATAAACGTGACACTTTGCTTTAAATCATTTTCGCATCGGGGAGAGCAGTATTTCATATTTGTGGGAAAATGCAGACTTTCATGCAACAATTATAAAGCTCTACGGGGAAATGGTCTTCCGTATGCCATAACCATGACCGATAGATAGCGACCTGCCCTTTCTCGCCGATTCCGCGTGCCGAAATAATTTTTGCTTGTTCGGCTTTTTTAATTCTTTCCGATGCCACTGCGCCGGCTTGCGCTGCTTTTCATCCCCATTTATCGGGCGTCATCAGCATAGGTCGACAGGCTCACCCCCGAGTGCACTCACACACCACGCACTCACCAGTCACCATCGTTCCGGGGTGACGAGCGCGAGTGTGAATGACTGCGAGCGCCGCTCACGGTGAGTCCCCGCTTCACCACTCACAGCTGTCAGCGCTACTCGCCACTCGTGAGTGGTACCGGCTGACACTGATCATGGCTCGTTGATATCACTGGAGCTCAAATTCGATACTGTTGTCATAAAACATCGCTACTCAGCAGAATGTTCAAAAGAACGGTTAGTGCAACTCTGGAAGAAAATAAAAATAATATAAAGAGATCGAGGAAGGCTTTCCTAATAAATATTTGCTGGAGAAATAGTTTAAAAATATTTGCGCAATGATAATTATGCGTAAAATAATCGTAATAAAATCCCAGACACGCTCTTTAGAAAAATTGTTCTTAGAGTCTTGGGAAAAATGAATCAAGGTGGAGAGAGCGAGAGAATAAACTTTATTCACGAGCGTCGTAATGTGGGGTGGGGTTCCAGGACTCTAATAGAAACTCCTGCTGCAACGGCCCTTTCCACCAGCAAACAATGATGGAAACACCAACTGCTAACATTGTTGTTCTTTTCCCAGCCAATACGTGGCCAGCCAGAATGTCTCTTTATACCGAAATCGCCCTGCTTTAAGACGCGCGGGTGTCTAACTCTCCACTTCCTGATATGTCCTCGCACAGAAAGTCCTTGTAATTATAACCCAATAAAAATGTATTCTATTCCTTACGTTTCGCAGATTTGGATTGCGTTACAGTTGATTGTTTAACTTTATCCAACAACCCGTTATCACAAATTTTAATAGAGAAAATGGCGTCCCCAATTTCATTCTTCACAGCGAAGCTGTATGTCGATCATTCCTATTAATTAATTATAATTAATTAATTAATTAATTAAAAAATAATTATAATTTATTAATTTATTTATTTATTCATTTATTCAGTTGTTTGTTTGTTTGTTTGTTTGTTTGTTTGTTTGTTTGTTTGTTTATTCCTCAAGGGTCTCGGCTTGGGACATCACATGAGTGGTGGGCGTGCATACGGCATATGGTGAATGTTGCGAAACATCATGGGCATGCTTCAATAGTCCGCCTATACAATCTACGTTCTCACCGGCATACATTTATTCTTGTCGCAGTCCGCCTGCAGGATTGTTCAGCAGAATACGCTTCTCGGCAAAGCGAAATTTCGTTGCCGAATCCTGACACATGGGCGTTCTAGTTTTTTGCCGCCATCGGAAATCGGTCGCAGCGGCCGGGATAAAATCAGCGACCTTGGACTCAGCAGCACAACGCCTTAGCCACTGAGATATACTGCTGCGGCTTAACCACTAAACCTAATCAACACGGTTCCATTGCAATTATTCGGCATGCGAAGAAGTGGTTCAGCGCTGCTTCTCTATCGGTAATCATCGTGCATGACGGCTTTCCGTCAGCATGCAGCGATGCCCCTTTTTTTTTTTTTTTGTTCCGCCGCCCTCCATCACTGCATTTCGGGTTTTCCCAAACGCGGGACAAGAGCCGTCCAGTTCATCTCAAAGAGAACACGGTTGTCGTGTTCGGAAATTGCAATGATTTGCAATTCTTCTAGGATGCAAGCGCTCGCGAGTTGCCTGCGACAACGCGGGTAATACCATGACGTGGCGAATTTCATTTTCTGCCTGACGCCGGTGCAAGTGCGCCGCCCGCCGCGCTGAGACGGCTCGTCTGACCAGACAGCCTGTTGCCTGCGCTAGCCGACGATGCTTCAGCTGGAGCGCCTCTGGGACGCTCGCAGTATGCCTCGTCCTCGTTCTTGGATTTCGGGCTGTTTTACGTGGTTTCCTGCATGGAAACGTCGGGAAAATTGTTGCGTATACCTTTCTCGATGGGTGTTCGAGTTGTGCAGATATTTGTACCAGTGACAGAAACGTGGTTCAGGTCGTTCCCTGTGGACTAAACGACGACTGTTATCCGTCGGTGGCACTGTGCAGTTTCCGTTGATATTCGCTACCCTTTGAATTGCGGGGAAAAGAATTATCCCGCTGTTTGGAGGTTCCAGAAGATGCCGACTAGTTAGGTTTACCATTTTCAATGTTGGTGGATAAGTTGGCCAGAGCAAATAGTTGCGCGGCAGGGGGCTGCAGCGCGCTGAGGTTAGTTTTTGTGTCAGAGAAGTGATGGAGGAGACCTTCAGGGGAGGAGCAACTTAGAGGACATGTTCTGGGACTTGTGCGGTGACGAATGATGACGCAAGGAGCTTTCTACGGAAGTTGTGTGCCCCCGATCTGGCTCGAAGGATGGATTAGCATGGAACCTAGGTTGCCGGTAAGCTTACCATATATACTGTCATTTTCCCTTGAATGGAAACTGTGTGTTATGCGCTCATGCATAGGGATTGAATGATTGCCACAATACCTTCGGCAAACGGGTTAGAGAAATTGCAATATTTTCAAAGCTGCACTGTGTGCACCTTGTTGCGCTTTGTGTTTCGTGAATGCGCTTGTAAATTACCCTACCACATACAGCAAACACCAGTGTCATCATTTCGTAAGTTTTTTGTAACAGCATGTTGTAAATCCCTTTGTAGTTTTTGAAATTGGCAAACAGGTTAGTACGGTTTAAAATAGCTCTAAAAAACTCTCTCAAAAACGTCTACATATACAGATATATGGAACATACAGGGTGGTGCGACGATAATTGGAACACTTTAAAAAACTTCCTGAGTGAGCGGCCGCTCTGTTCGCGCTCAAACTTCACACAAAGCGCCACCCGCGTTCAAATGGTGTATGTAAAGGCAGGTTTTCTGATCGTCTGCTACCTCATTTGGCTCCTGTCTGCGGTAGGAAGGAGCCAAATGAGGGAGCAGACGATCAGAAAATGTGAAAGCAGGTAAGGAAACAAGTCCAACGTTTGTCAACGATCAGTCGCGGGAATATTTTAATTTGATTGGTATCAGCTGTTATGCAAGCATTTGTGATCATCGTAAACTAGGGGCGAAAGAGATTTTCTGATCGTCTTCTGCACCATTAGGCTCCTTCCTATCGTGAATCCCAAACGTGCGTTTCGCTCTGTGTACCCTGGATGGCGCCTTCGTTCGAAGATCAGCTTGCGCTGGCTCGCACGCCCAATCGGCTCCCATTTTCCCATATGCGAAAATCGTTTTTTTTTTCTCAGAATAAACAAGTAAGTACCATCTTTCTTCCCGGGGTCAAACAAAATAGACCACAAAATGCGACCCTCGTGTGAAGTTTGAACGCGAACAGAGCGGCGGTTCACTCAGGAAAAATTTTTTTAAAGGGTTCCACTCATCCTCGCACCACCCTGTCTATACCCCGTGAACTGCTAGCGATAGCGCCGGTGACACCGGGAAATGGCGATGTTGGGCTTCAAGTGCAGCGTCATTGCGCCGGGTGAAGTGCTTCGCAAGCGGCGCGCAGACGCTTCGTCACTGGTGTCCAGACACCCGGTCGCTTTCCGTGGCTTCGTTCGGAGGCTTTCTTCCTTAGCAGCACCGCTTCAAACGCGAGCGCTCTTGCACGAGGGATTTTAAAGACGATAATCTTTCTTGGGGTACTTAGACAGAAACATTTGCCCTGTCTGAATGAGCGAGTGCGAGTGGTTAGGGCGAGTGTTAAGCGTAAGCGCGAGGGAGTGCCCGAGGAAAAATATTTTTAATGCGTAGCATTGTTTGCCGAGTACCCCCAGAGCCAGGACCATGTAACGCCCTGCATTTCCACAAAAATGCAGATAGCGTGGAAGTTCCACCTGTAATCTCTGTAGTGGCGTAAATGGACATAACTGGTAGCACGAAAGTTTGAAAAACTAGAAAATCTAGAAAAATATAAAATAATTACGGAAAATGGCGAACCGTGTAACAGCCCTGCACTAACACAATAATGCATATTTCGCGAAAGTACCAGCCGTTATCGTCATAATAACGTGAATGGAGATAATATGTTGGACGAAATGTTGAAAAACTAAAAATAAGAAAATTATGAAAAAAATATGGAAAATGGCCTAACGTATAAAGCATGGCATTTCCGCAACAATGAAGATTTCGCGAACGTTTCATTTTTAATCGCTATAATAGCGTAAATGGAGATAACGGTTGGGACGAAATTTTGAAAAACTGAGAAGTAAGAAAAATATAAAATAATTACGAAAATTGGCGAGCCCTGTAACGCCCTGCATTTCCACAACAATGCAGATTTCGCGAAAGTTTCCCCTGTAATCGTTATAATATCGTAAATGGATATAACTGGGGAACGACATATTGAAACAAAGAATAAATAACAAAAGTACGAAAAATACGGAAAATGGCAAATCGAATAACGACCTGCATTTCTACAATAATGCAGATTTTGCGAAAGTTCAACCTATAATCTTATATTAGCGTAAATGACATAACTGGACGAAATAAATTTTGAAACACTATGAATGAATGAATGACTTTATTAAAGGGAGGAGGCTATAAAGCCCTGTGGGTAGGGAATGGAAAGTAGGATTGGGAAGACGCCACTAAGTAGTTGTAGTACAACTAAGTAATGTTTCAAGCTTCACTGTAGCGTCACTGTAGCTGTCTCTCGAGGTTCCGTTGGAGCAAAAACACACGCACGGCCTTCCCCTGAGGGGAGGGGGTGTCCGGCATAGTTCTTGATGTGCACATTTACGGTTGGTGTGCAAGACGGATGCCGCAACCCAGTGTTCATTTGTGACTGGTAAAATTGAAAGGTAGTCGGTCAGCATTAAACCATCTTATAGAGACCATTTTTTAGGGCAAAGTCTGTGATTTTTTCTAACATATCTGGGTTGACCCTAACATACTCGACATGCTCCAACGCCGACGTCGGAACCGTGGCGCTTGCTAGCAACTGCGTACGGCCGTCTCAGAAGGCTGCACATGACCAAATAAGGTGGAAAAGGTTTGGGTTTCTCGTTGCTGCCACAGTGAATTATAAAATACGTAAAATGGCGAACCATGTAACGCTCTGGATTTCCGCAATAATGCAGATTTCGCAAAAATTCCACTTACAATCTTTATAATAGCGTAAATGGAGATAATTGGTCGGACAGGATTTATAAAAACCAAAAAAATTGGCTAGAAAATCTCACACTCAAGACAAGCGGCATAGGAATGCTACGCATTAGTAAATAATTCTTTGAATTTCTGCAGAATTTTTTTTAGTGAGTGCTAATGAATGGTGTCCAGTTTTGCGAAGATACAGTTGTCAGCTATTCGTATTGCCTGCCATCACTGGTATTTCGTATTTTCTCATTTAGTTGCGCTTAGTATTTGCCGGTTCACCATGTGGGAATTACGCACCTTCTTTGGGCTCTATACGTTGTGAATGCATAGAATGCGCACCGGGATACCCTCCGAAAAAAAACGCGTCCATGGCGTTCCATAGCGTCCCGCGTGTTTGAGAGCGGTACGTGAATCAGAAAAAAATAAATGATGAAACGTTAAGCGCAGTTTCTTCCATGGTGTGCATGAGAATTAATTAAACACAAACAGGAACTTTGCGCGCGTTGTTGCTTATACTGCTTCAGAAAAAAAAATAGCAGTGGCTTAGCTCGGCTATGCCAGGATATACGTAGCGTGAGCTAAGGTTCAGCACCCGTACTCCAATTGGATTGGATTTCAATCCAACACAATCCAATTTAATCCAATCCAATCCAATCAAATCCAATCCAGACAAAACGCATTCCAAGCGAATCCAATCCAATCCAAGCCAGTCCGATCCGATCCGATCCAAACCAATCTAATGCTTCTCGCGCTTGCGCATAACGGCCCTTCACGGCACACGCGAAACCGCTGAACTATCGTGAACTAGAATAGTTCACTATAGCTGAACCTCGGCCAGTGTAGCTTACGCTGCAAAAAAAAAAAAAAAAACAATACAAAAAAATGAAAGACTCGGCGCGCTGTTAATTCTTGTTTGCATCCGACGCGTTCTACCTACCGGCATCTTCAGCCAGTTGGGTAAGGCTGCGTTCAGTCTCCGGGTCGGAGCTGAGCAGCATGGCCTCCCATTGCCTAGAATGCTTATCGCTATTGTCCGCAATGCGTGCTGTGGCCTCCGAGGACAAGGCCCGTACGATATCATAAAACGGTTTTTCTTTTGCATCGTCGATAGCGGGGCTGCATACGCAGAGCTGCGACACTATCCAGGTGCAACTTTCTGGGTAATCACAATCATTAACTGCAGAGAACTTTAGGCGCTCGCCTTGTCGTCCTAGCTCGCTCGCTCGACCCAAGTATATAGAGCACCAAGGTGGCGTCCCGGGGTAACGCTGTTGTTCGCGGCGTACACCGGAGGCTTCGAATGCCAAGCGGTTTATATAGTCATAAGCGTTCGAAACTCGTGAAACGCTGGCGCTTGTCTTACATCTTGCCGTTGTTTAGCGCAAAGAAAACTATAGTACATTTGAGGAAGAATATACGTAATTAACCGGCAGCACCCGCGTTTTTTTTAGTTAAGGATGCCCGTTGGGTTGGTTTTTACGATAGTAAACTCAAAATCGCTCCCCCCACCTCCCCGAAGGGGATCGTGTGGAAATGCGAATGCATTGGGTGCACCGATGAGTGCGCTGCGGCAAGCAGTAACAGAGAGAGGCGTGTGCTCCACTGCTTTTATATACATTTTCCGAGCGCAGCGAGCGGAGAGAGGGTACGCGGAGAGGAGAGAGAGACCCGCGCAACACGCCCGCCCCGCGCGCGAGCTCTCTCTCCCGCCGAGCTCCGCGATGCGAGCGCCCTAACACGCCCGAGCGCGCTCCTCCTCTCCCCTTGCCCTGCGCTACTCCCGCCCGAGTAACCGCCTGTGGCGCGCCTAGTAACCTGCTCCGGTTACTAGGCGCGCCACAGCTGTTGCTAGGGGCGAGGAGGAGCGTGGAGAGATAACACCTGCGGGCGCACGCCGACGGAGCACGACAACCCCAGACTAAGAAATTGGCAGTGCAACGCCGGCACGTGCGGGGAGAAAGCACAAGAGAAACAGAACGTCCGCTGTCGCAGTTTCAGGCAGGGGGCGGACGAGAACTGCGAAGGCGGGAAATTTTAATTGCATGCGGTGGTAGCTGTAAGCGGATAACGGCGGTACAGCCCATTATGGCGAATCACTGCTCTGCACTTCCGACAGCTTTCACATTGAGTGGAACGGCTTTAATTTTTTCAGAAGCAATTACTTTGAGTTATTTAGTGTAACTCAAATCATTTTGGTACAGCTAATGTTGAAGGCAATGTCTTGTTTCCCGTGCCGTTTCAAGCTTGGCATGTTGCTGCACCACATTCTAGAGCCATGAAAACCACCACTTGTAAATTCATGCGCAGTAACTTTTTGACTACAATTTACACAAAAACTACTTAGAGTTCTGCAAAGTATTTTCATTGTTCATAGCGATGTCGGCTCCTTGCACCATGCAAAATATCACTTTTCCGCTTTAAATTTATGTTGTGGCTATTATATAACGGCAACCGTAAGAATTACCGGCAGAAATTTCTCACGGCCGTCGCGTCATCGGCTAACGCACGCTCCTCGGAGATTCTATGGGATAAATTTCCCTAAAAAACTGTGTTCGCAGCTTTCCCTGTAGCGCTGTGGTATAATATTGGCTTTTAAACGGGGAGGATCGCGTTCGAGCCCTGTGTTGCGGAGTTCTTTCTTTCTTTTATTTAGCTTTAGAAAATTTTCTGGCATCGTGATTTTGTTAATGCTTTTTTTACTCTCGTTTTTACTATATCCAGAGATCCACGCACGGGACTTGTAGAATGGGTTGAATGACGTTTAATATAGGTTGTGTTCTGTGTCGTTGGGCTGCGTTAGATTAGGGCTGTTGCATTTGGGCTGGATTTGGGTAGGTTCTGATGCGTTCAGTTGAGGTCACGTTAGGTTCGATGACGTTGTGGTATGTTAGGTTACGTTGGGAAGTAATATTATTCAGCGAAATGTAGGCCAGCCAGCTTTTATGGAAACTGGCGTGAGAATTTCCTGGTAGGTAATTCTCACGGCTGCCGTGAGACTAGACGCAGCCTTAAATGTATGGTCAGGAACTTTGACAACGAGTTACACAAAAAACAATTTCGAGTTCCGCAAAGTATTTTTACACTGTTTGCGATCCAATTTGGCTCCTTGCTCTGCGCGAAATATAGTTTTGCTAAACTTCCGAGCGGTTGGCCTGTTGAGCGAGTAAGCTGGGAATGGCATTCTGATGTTGTTAGAAGCGGGGAAAACCCTATCACCACATGTCCGATCAGAGAAATGTCGACGCTGGGGTGATCAAGTTGTGCCAGGGGGCATCGTCCTCATCAAGCTTACTCGGGGTACCAGTGACAAAAAGCCGCCGCCCTTGAGCTCGTCTACTGCAGTGCATTTATTTCCCCATCGCCAATCAGGAATCAAGCCCCGGACGGCAACTGCCCGTGCCCGCACGCATTACCGAGTTCCCGTGGGCCTCACCGCATTGATGATTTCCTCCGGATACGGCGTGCGATTCCTTGGAGAGCGACGCTTAAGTGTTACTCGAGCGAGCAACAACGGCAAGATTGCTTTCTCGCTGCGAATTGGCGTAAACTGCCAGCGAAAGACGGATACTCAGAAAGCCGATCATCCGGAGGGGCTGCCGAGGGACTCACGGGAAACTCTGAGGGACCCTCACGATTGATTGCCTGCGGAAATCAATCGCGAGAATGCTCACGTACCGCTTCGGTTTGATCACACAAGGAGTCGATTCTCCCGCCCTGAATATACGTTGACGCAGCGATGTTATGATGATGCGGGTTGCGACTACTAGACGACTAGCGTTAGTGACTGTACCATGTCGTAGGGTGCATTGCGTTAATTATTTAAATTTTACAATACTATTTCTGCGCTTTGCAGACAGGAATAGATAGAATAGAATAGAATAGAAAATAGAATAGAACTTATTGTTGTTGTTATAGAATGGTACATGACCAGAATATAGTCAATACAGAAAGGGGTCCCAGAGTAATAAACTGAAGTGGGGTCCGTAGTGTAGTGGGGTCCATAGTGTAGTGAGGTCCATAAAAGTTTAGTACTTGCTAAGAAGTACGTCACTTCAAGAAAACATTTTGTGTTGGTAACCATCCTCTTCGAGGCAAAAATGGGGCATTAAATAGCCCAGGTTGGGGTGGATCCGTTAAGAGAGAGCTGGGGTAAGGGTTTTAATTGTACATCCTTGTAGCTTTAGCGCGCAGCATTTAAGCGTCCGCTACTGTGGTTTGGCGGCTTCTTCGGCCTCGTAATCGAGCGAACGAAGGAACCAGCGTAGACAAAAGAAAAGCGGAGGAGGAAAGTGTGACGAAAGTGTGAGGGGGAGGACGGCATGCCTAGGCGGCCCCACGGAACCCAGCACGCGCTGCGTGATGCACGTACACAGGTCCTTCAATGTCCTCCTCGTTGCTCCTTTCTCTTTCAATAAAGC
Source organism: Haemaphysalis longicornis (assembly GCA_013339765.2). NCBI lineage: Eukaryota > Metazoa > Arthropoda > Arachnida > Ixodida > Ixodidae > Haemaphysalis > Haemaphysalis longicornis. The sequence continues at coordinate 154,228,813 of CM023451.1, forward strand.
AACTCTCACTACCTCTCCTACCCGTTGCGTGGCTCATCCGAGCTACGTGATATTTGCGCGGGAGGTTCAAACACGATTTACAACAACATGCTAGGCGGCGGCGACGCGTGGCGAGATAACGGCGGAGTAGCGCGCGCCATCGTGGGTTCACTGATCACGCGATCACTTCCTAAGATGCAGCGGCTATGCGCCGTGACAGAAAAGAGTGCAGTTCTCGCTGCGCACAAATTTCCAATTAGAGATTCTAGTAATCGTTAGCCGTGTTTTTTTTTTCATCAAATGATCTCCGCGGAACTCATCAACGTCAGAATCTAAAACACCAGAAAAAAGTTTACCAATGGAGTGCAAATTTTTTTATTTATTTCAGGCACACTTAACAGATCTACCAAATATACAGCCTAGGCGGCATCGAGATGGAACCAGTTCCACCAGAAATATCTCTTCGTCGCTTTTAACATCTGCTGGGAAACCCGCATCTACTTCTTAACTAATAACACTACTCGCATCTCATCGAGTCCTCAAGGTGCAATTCTTCCAGTACTTTTCAATTAAAATGCTGTTTTATTTCACCAATCTTTTTCGAGATAGAAACGCTTCGGACTAGGAATTCTGGCCTGGGGGTGATTTTTAAGGCGAAAGGTGTAAGTGTCTCATCAAACGCGAAAAGTGACCGTAGCAGTGACGACGTCGTTGTTGCCATCGGCGCCAACCATGACTAGTACCGATATGGCCACCACTTTAAAGAGAGAATAAATAAGCAGACATTTGAGTTCGTGCAGGATTTGAGCCCGAGTCGCCAGAGCAGCCCCTAATTGTGCTAAGCACAGTTTCAAACAACTGTAAGATACTGCAATTAGGTTAAAAAACTAGAGGGCTGGTCGTCGGCACAAGTTAATGATTTTCTATTGCCTCACCTTAGCCGGGCTTTTAAAAATTTTGAGCGTTACCGTTTCAATACCAATCCAATGCTAATGCATTCCATGAAGAACTGCCACACACACACTTCTTTATTCATCTGATATTCACGTACCCACCATAATTATTAGTATGACAGTAAGGAAGATCCAGCACCAAGGCATTGTGGAATAATGATTACTCTCGCTGGGTGGAGACCCTAAGAACTTTCTCCTGCTCACTATTTAATAAATGTTTGTTCCTTTCTCTCTCCCTCTCTCTCTATAACAAATGAAACCGCAGATATGTTGGCTGAAATGGCATTGGCTTTGCCTGTTGTCGAGCTGCTTCTCGCATTTGCTTGAGTGTTGCTAGCCCGTTATTGCCAGTGTGCCTGTTAGCCAAAGATGCCCCTGGTCACGTCTTTTGAGCTTGAACTCCTCAGGTTCCGCTGGAAAAGAAGCCTCTGCAAACTCGCTCGTGGGAAGTATTGCTGACCTCTTTTCGTTGTGGGGTTCCTTCACCTAATCGATCACCTATATCGGGCAGACCTGATGACCTCACCCTAGTGCCACCTTTGAAAAGGAATTAAATATCTAGAACATTTCTGCCTTTTTTTTTTTGCCGCCGATTCTTCAATCCTCGAAGAAGGCTGCTGGAGACTCCCCAGCGACGCCTAGGACTGCCATTGCTTCAATTTGTCTTTCCGGGGGCATAAAGCTGGAACACGACCACAAAGACGTCTGTCACGTCGTCCGCCAATTCATTTCAGAGACCTGCCGGCTCGTCTGCCGTGCTATGACTGTTCAGGTCAGGTCGACTTTTTATTTTGTGTTCCGACTCCTCTCCTCTTTTTTAACACGAAAATGTTTTATGCCCGGCTACACAAAGATTTTGGTCACGTGATATCCGTCACGGAAGTTACGCCTGCCAGGAAAAGTGCCAAGGACGCGGCGGCGCCCGGTTTCGATCCCACGAATCTCTGGCCGCAACAGTGGGTACGTGGCGCTCTTCCCACTGCACTACGAACCGAGACGTGAGCATATGCTACGAACGCGCCTTATGTCTTTCTCTATGACTCATTCAGATGGTGCGCGCCCTTTAGAAGAGGCGAAGCGAAGTAGCGCATCATGACGCTATTGAGCGCCTACAGTTGGCGCCTCGATGCCGGCGTCCTTCGTGTACGGGGGACCCGCGTAAATTGAGGCACCCTCCCCTGTTTTTTTGTTTCGTGCGTGTCGGTGTCACTTCGTCTCGCGGGGTCAGGCTCGCGAACCCTTCGCACCAGAAGGAAATTCCTTCAACATTCAACTGCTCCTATGAAGGCCCCTTTAACTTTCGTGTTTTGCCGATTCTTATGAAAGAGGAATCAACCACACTTTTTTTTCTTTTTCTCTTCAACAAACCGACTAAAGCCTTTCTTCTGTTCGTTATCATATGTATTGGCAACCTTGTCCGATTCCCGCAAGTGGGTGTGCGCCATTATTATGTGAAATTGACTCCCACCACCTTACGCGATTATTCGGTTCCGAAATAGGTACAAGCCAGCCACTTCCCGTTCGGTGCTGAAAGTTATGTAAACGGGTTGATATGCCGCGTCCCGCCACAAAAATCCAACTAAAAAATAACGATGCACCTTCATTTACGAAAAGAGTAAGTAGAACTGAGGCGAAAGAACAAATACCGGTAAAAAAATAATGGGTCTTGGCAAAATTTTGGCACTGTTGGGGTTCGAACCCAGGTCGTTGGCGCCGAAACTCATGATTCTACCTCTGGACTACTGAGTCCCTTTTTTTTTCTTCTTTATTGCCTGTCTTCGGTATACACAATAGGAACAAAAAAAAGGATTACAAAGCGCGAAAAGACATCAGCCTGCACTTGCTAGTGTGCGCTTGTTAACAAAGGCCGAAGCCATGCACACTTGCCAACACATTTAATCCAGTCAGGTGGAGATGGTTGGGCTTTATACACTTCTAAGATCTCCCGTACACTCTGGCAGAACAACTCTCTGCCTCGGTTTCACATCTACATCATTATGGCGAACTGCCATTCGATTGATTGATTGTGGGGTTTACCGCGCCGACGCAACGCAGGCGATGAGGCGCGCCGTAGTGAAGGGCTCCGGATTAATTTGACCACCTGGGGATCTTAACGTTCGCCGAAATCTCGTACACACGGGCGTTTTTGCTTTTCGCCTCCATCAGGAAAAGCTGGCCGCCGCAACTGCCATTCGAGCTTTCCATATACTATGCAGGGCCAGCAACATCAAAAGATCATACGGGACGCCGCCGTAGTTTTCAACGGCCCAAGTACCTGATTCCATGGCTATCCAACGGGAAATCCTTTTTTAGTTGTTCTCTGCAAAAACGTCCCACAGGAACAACCCCGTCCCAACAGTCTATGAATGCGTGCTCTACTGTTTCTGGCTTTTTTACAAACCAAGCAGTCAGGCCCCCAGGGAACAAACAAACCTTTTTCAATCATCCAAGTCCCCGCGTTGGCTCATTGCCAAGCGGCGGCTGAAAAACGCTGAATCGGTCATGAACACCATGGCCAGAGCCAACGGCTTCCGGGCGCTTGGCCCCTGTGTACTAGTGGCCAAGACGGAAGAGAAGCTCCGCTTCATGTCGGGCACGGAGGAGCGGCCAAAGATCAGCACAAACGTCATGCGACGCCGCGCGCTGGTGAGCTTCAGCGCAACCTTCTCCATAATGTTCGTCTACTACGCGCTTCTGGTGGCCTCGGCGGCGCGGAAGGTGACGGTGCGGGTGCAGAACGTCTCCTTGGTAGCCAACCTGTTCGCCGCCGTCGCCATGCTGCCCGTCTTGAACAGGTCGTCACGGAAGCGGCTGGTGCTCACCGCCTTCGCCTGCACGGGAACTTCGTGCAGCCTCCTGAGCGTCGCGTTCTCCGCTGGTCGGTCGCTGCAGTCGCTCGTGCACACGGTCATCCTGGTCGCCGCCGAAACCACCTGCTTCGTGACCGCGGTCTTCAACTTGGTGTACGTCACCGAGGCTTTCCCCACGCCCGTGCGAGAAACGGTCGAGAGTCTTTCGTTAGCGTCCGGCCACTGGGAGGTGTGCTTGCCGCCCCGTTTTCGGGGCTGCGCGCCGAGGGTCGCGAGGATCTTTTCTTCGCACTGATGTCGGTACTCGTGTACTGAGCGGCCTGGCTGTTGTACCACATTCCCATTGACGTCAGTGTCAAGATGACACGGATCTCTAGCACTGAGAGTTCATCAAGCGGCGTACATCGCACACCGACCGTCGGTACTGCCAACATCAAACGTGAACTCCTCGAAGAAACGGTGAAGACGCTCGAACGCTCCCCCTTCGACGCATTCTGAATAAGCGCAGGTCGCTGGCGCAGATCACTGAGTGTTACAACGAGACGCTGTTGACGAGAAGCTTGGGAAGATTAAAAAAGGCTTACGACGTGACGTCACCGCCACACGAGGACAGAAGTGTAAGAAGGCTCGGCGGGAGGTCAACGCAGGCTGCAGCGCAGTTAACAAGAAGTCTTAGTGCAACGACGCTATGTCGTCGCCAAGCGAGTTCCAACCCGACAGAAGTGCTAGAAAGTTCAGCGGCGAGATGTCGACGCACAGGGAGCCGGCATTAGAAAGGAGTTCAAGAAGGTTCAGCAACGAAGTGTCGTCGCTTGATGAAGCGCAGTTGCCAAAAAGAGGCCCTACCGGCGCGACGTCGCCGCCAGATGAGGTGCAAGCAAAAATAGGCTTAAGTAAGTTCAAAAAAGAAAACTGGTCGTCAAACAGTGCAACATCGGCAAGGAGCCGCAAAAGGTCCCGGAAAGGAAACAAAATTCTTAGAGGGATATTGGGGCCATAATCCCGCTTGGAGTATGAATGTTTTCTTCTTCTTGGAAAGTATTTATAGACATTTTGAAGCTCTACGACGTACCTTGGGGGTAATATACATATACGTGTGCGGAATATATTGTATTTTCTGTATTTGCGCGTGCTTTCTTGGCTTCGTGTTGAGCGCCCGTATAAGTTAGTGCTGTGTATTTCGTATATATCCGGAGGCGAGATCATGTGTCCGGAGGCGAGATCAGCGCTTAGGGAACCGGAAACTTGCAGCGTAGGAAAAAAAAGAATGCGCCGAGAAGCTTAGCACATGAAACTTCCTCCCGTTTGTACTTACCTGAACTGTCTGAACAGGAGCGCTAGTAGTGCGAGTAGCCATCTGCTTTAAAGCTTCGTTCGCAGGCAAGATTCCACCCTGGTGCTGTCCGGAGCGTGGTTTTGTTTTGCGTTCTGCGTACTTGTTGGTCAGCTTGCCCTTCTTGAATATTTACCACGCGGCCTGTGCACTGGGCGTAGCGCTCACATTTCCAGTATAGTCTGCAGTCGACCTTTTTGTCGACAGTGTATGCGTAGGCCGTCGAGGCAGAGCTTAGGCTTCCCACGTACGGTAGTTGTCAATTCCATTTTTGAAGCCGTTGTGAAAAAACGTTAGCCTAGGCGATTACATAGATGTAGTATCTTGCGAACTCCTTAAAGCCTGTCCACGTGCTAAAGCGCTTGGTCCCCTGCTTGAGCAAACAAATCAGCCTCTACCGCATTAAAAGTGCGCAGTTTGCAAAGTCGAGACTAAAAGGATGAAGATAGTAGCCCGCGAAAAAATAGCAATATCATTTATTTCTATCCATGCGCTCTGAGAACCCTGCTCCATTGAGCATAACCAAATTCGATGAAATGTCCTCGATGAAACGTCCTTCTGCCAAACGGCGTTCGATGAAACGGTGTGCGATGAAACGGCTTCTATGAAGTGGCGTTCGATGTAACGGCGTTCGATGAACTGTCTGCAACCCCATATGTAACAAGACGGTTAATAATTCGTTGAAAGAGCGTCTATATATCTTACACAGTTATAAGCCAAACACCTTTTTTTCGGAGATTATATATCGGAACAATGTCATTTACGCTTTTCAGTCCTTTTTACTAGAGTCCGATGACTTCTAGCGTTTTTAATAGACCCGTGAGCGAGTCAATTAGGGCGTTGTAGTTGCTTTATTGGTTTTGTTTATTGTAACTTAGCCAGCTTTCCACCTTAACCGACTGTGCGGCCATGTAAACTTTAGTTGCTTTCGTGCAAAGGGGGGAGGCGGTCCGAGGGCAGGGGGTGGTTTGGTTGTCTACGGGTTAGGCTGGTGTTGCAGTGTTTCTTGTCTTCAACCGCTAAGTTTTTGCCCGACGTTTCCGTGCTTAATGTCAACATAAGGAAGGCCTTTGTGAGCGGTCGCCTGATCTGCTTCGAACTTGAATTGCAGGAAACGCGTCGCCTTTGAAGAGTACCGCCTGCATTCAAGGCTAGCGAACCGTCTGTCTGCAACACTCCCCGATTTTTATGTAGTACCTGACTAACGTCGTTTAGCGTTTTGCAAAATAAATAGAACGATTCACTGCGTCGACGTTTCCTGCGTTGAAGTCTCTTCTATTTGCTTTTGAATTCGCACCAGGAGTGACGAGTTCTTCCGCAGAAAATGGCGCGAGTTGGTCGATCGCTGATATTGTACAAGGCTAAGACACGACGAAATCCGTCCACCGATAGCTTAACCATCCGGAGCACATTGGCACGGTATATATTCCGAAGTGATGACGTGTCATGTGCCTTCAGCCTCTGCCCAAGGGAGGGGCCCGGCGACATCTCGCACCTTTCTAAGTACGCATATGCGCTTAGGGGTTCCGAAGGAAAGCTTCCTTGTTTCACAAATATTCATCCGACCGCTATGCCAACATCCGTGGTAGGTACCAGACGGTGAGATGCATAACTGTGACCAGATATCTGCGTTACGTTCCCTTAATCCAGCAGGAAGGAAACTGCAGGAAGGAGGAATTTTTCAGCGATCCGTTTTGTTGCCCCCCCCCCCCCTCAGTTCTCTACTTTGCCATCGCCCACCCCCCCTCTCGTGCAAGCGAAGCGGGTCACTATATAAACAAGCCTTGGTGGGCCCACAGGGAGGCTTAGGGATGGTGGGGAAATTGACATGGCCGGCTATGTTAGGCCTGTCAGGAAAACAGCTGCCGACGCCGAGACCGGGAAGGCGCGACGACCACCTTTTCCCCGCCGGCTACGCAAGGTACGGAGGCACATATACTAAAGCGCAACAGCTAAAATATGCGCTTGAATTTCGCCCGGGAGACACCTATAGCTTTCAGCAAGGCTCTTTAAGAAAGGCTATCGCATTAAGAAATTTATTTGGTATTCACCCTACACCGTAAACCCATTTTGAGCACATTCCCAGATTCTTGAAACGTTATGGATTATTATCATCCCTGCACTATGACATTGTACATCATCGGTACCCGTATTCGACGTGAGCAGCTCTAGCCCGAGCTGCTTCGTCTTTCAAGCTTTGCCATATTGTAAATATAACCGCCACCGTATCACTAGGACGTCGCAACAATTGGTCCTCTCCTTTTATTTTACACAGACTGTGGTAGAGGTAGCCTGAATGCCCGCAGAACTTGCATTACGGTAAATGCTGGTTAGGGAACTGCATGTGGAGTCGGACCGGGAAAGGAAACGTGTTGGTTTCTAATAAGCGAAGTGTTAGCCGTGTTTTTTTTTTACTTAATTGCGGTTGCGGTGGCGGATAGATTGTACGTTCTAGCCCGTAATGCTGGGTGATGTTACGGTAAGACACAGTAGGCGTGGGGTCCGGTTCTTCCGCGTCCTAGTTGGCGTGTGTGCAGGCCGTTGCCTTGGCGGATTCGCTGCCCGGGAGGGAGGAGTGTGCCGTATTCCGAAATATAATGGCCTTCTACTTTGTGGAATTTTCACTCAGTATACGGTGCGCTGCTGGAGCCCCCGATATCGCAAAAAAAGTTTCTGCATGGCTGCTGTGAGCCGGAAACTATCGTCATGGCCTTGGTTTTGCTTATAGCCAGCGCTGTGGCCACTTCTTCCGCTTCTTGAGTCGCTGTTCTGGGAATGGTTGCGCTGGTGAGGCATTTTCCTCTCATCGTCACCTCCAACGCCACCATTGCTCTCTTCTGTTTGCAGCTTGCTGCGTCCGTATGCTCTTCCCCTTCGTCGTTGCGCTGCTGTTTATCTTGGGATTCGGCCCTGGCCTGTCTTCTTCCTTCATGGTGTTCGGGACGGATAGGGATGGTCATGATTTATATGCACAGCCTCGTATTCTACGCTAGAGCTGGCCCTGGGGAGTCCACCACTGAAGTTCCCCCATGAGCTCTCTGGCCGCGGATGTCAGTTAAAGCCTAACTTTTTGGCTTGACAGGTGACCTTGGATAAGTTCGGACGTGTATCGGATTCGATTAGTTCGATTAGTGAGCATGGAGCTGTGAAGGCCTAGCTTTAGAAGGCGAGCTGTCCAAGCACTCATGAGGATTCTGAAAGCTCAGCACGATGACAGCTTGCGCATCGCAAGCGCATATTTACACGCTGTCTCTTACTGCGTACAGTTGTATTTATAGCTGCCTCGCACGAGCAGCACTAAGAGCCGTGAGTCTGGTCCCCTTCTCCCCATCCCGAATTCGGACGACTTATGGCGCCTCCTCATATGTACACCAGGCTAAAACACCAATGGACCCCAAGGAGATTCAAGACCCCAATCCCCCCCATTCGTCTTTATGCATCCTTCTCCCACTTCACATAAGGTCCTGCAGCACAAATAAAATCAATCTCTTTTCATTCTCTGTCTCTTCTACTACTACATATAAAGAACTACTACATACAGGGAACGTACACCTGTTCCCTAGCCCTACTTTCTCGCTCTGGTGCAGGAACGCTCCAACGCGAAAGGACGGTTTAACGCGCGCGTACAAAGATGTGCGCACGGAAATTACAGCGCAGCGTGTTTAATTGCAGCCAGCCGACTTCGCTCACGGCTCTTCTACCCTCTAATGGGCGGCGAACGTCCCTGCCTGTGCTCGTTAAGCTGAGCACGGCTTAATGTGACCAGTAATTGATGACGGCAGTGAACAGCCGTCCAGTGTCCGCCCCTCGCGTACGTACGTATGTGTTGCACACTAACTACGCACGGATTCCGGAGCGCATAGTGAGCCGAAAACCACTCTCCCAAGACGTCGCGACCTTTTCACGGCCATTATTGGGTCTTCCCGAGCCGTTGCGGAGTTGTTTCCGTAGTGATCGTGGAGTGCTTATTCCCCTAGCTGTGATATTTATCCTGTCGCGTTCGGATCCACTGGAGACCGGTTTTTCAAGTTCGTGAAAAGGGCCATGCGGCATAATTTCAGCCCTCAGTTCTCTCCTGTAGTTATCCTCTTGCCTGAAGCTGGATGATGTGAACATTCCGTTTTTAAATAAGGAAAAGCGTTTCGCTTTAGAATAAACCAACAAACCCGTCTGTCGGTCTGTCTATCTCTCTGTCTGTCTGCCTGTCCGTCCGTCCGTCCGTCCATCCGTCCGTGAAGCTTCATGTGTAAACTTTCTTCGAATGCGAAAGTGGCTCATGATAAGAGGACTGGGACTTTCACTTCCGTCCGTAGTGAGTACAGTCACTCCCGACCGGTGAGGGGTGTCCTCAGTCAAGGACTCCCTGGCTGTAGCCGTCCATCTTCGCCCTATTCACCTGCCGAAGCTGGGAGCAGGGGTCTGAGCTGGTCAGCGTCGCCGCCCACTGTGAAGGGTTAGTGTTGGGATTGGGAGGGAGGTCTGGGGTGTTCGGGCATGCCTACTTTATGTGGTATAGTGTTCCTGATGTGGGGCAGAAGATGCACTGAGGAGGGTATTGGGTGGGGAATATTTTGTGCCAGAGCGTGTTGTGGGGAAAGGCGTTATTTTGGAGCTGGCGAATTATAACTACGTCCTCTTTGGTGAGTTGCTTATGCTGGAGAGGAAGCTGTTGCTGGATAGTCGGTAGTGAGAGAGAATGTCGTTGTATGTTAGCAGTGGTTGGGGCGCACAGTGGGAGGAAGTGGTTGGCATAGGACTGTGGCTGTCCGCAATGGCCTGGTGTACTGATCCTTTAGCTGCGGTATGTGCGGCTTCATTGCCGACTATGACTAAATGACTCGGTGCCCAGATAATGCAGAGGTCAGGGTTGTTGGGGAGAGAGTGCCTCGCCGGAAGTTGCGACAAGCCTCTTGAGAATCTGTCAGTATGGTAACGTAACCCCTCTGTGTTGTGATGGCTGCTATGGCTAATGCGGACACACACACACGTACACGTACACACGCACACACGCACGCACGCGCACGCACGCACGCGCGGCATGAAGTCGTTTTTGTTGAGTTCGCTTGTTGATCCGCAGAAGATCTTGGCGGCCAAATCCCATATCAGTTTTATCGCGCCACTTAGTAAGCTCTAACCACCGCATTTTCCTTCCCTGCACTACGTGGTGTGGGGAAATGAACGAGGAAGAAACTGCTACGAAGGCTTTGTTAGGTTGAATTTCGAACATATGCTTTGTTTTCCCTTTCTCTGTATCTAAGCTTCTAATTTTTACGAATGTTCTTTTCTTGCAGTTCACTCTGCTTGCAAGTTTGGAACGTACGAGCTTTGCGTGGAAAAGGTACTGTTTACAACCCTTTCGTTCTTGTTGCCCTGCTGACCTTACCGTTGTTCGATGTTTTTTGTGTGCGTGTAGCGCTGCCTTGAGCTGTGCAAGCGATTTTGGCTAGGTTCCAAGAAATCTTATCGCGCTGGGACGGCAGAACAAAGCTCTGAATCTGGCCGTTCATATTTTACGATGAGAGAACTTGTGCGAAGCGTCGTACCGGGGGGTGGGAAGGGATAAAAACGCGGCGGTACCTTCCAAAGTCGCTGTAATCATTCACCGCGAGTCAGTGCTGTTGAAAGTTATTCTACAAAATTTACACAACCCATGCACCTGTTTCTGCTCCGCCCATTAGCATCGACAGAAATTATTCTGTAAAAGGTCAAGTTGAAGACAGGGTTCACGGGGTTAAGGATCTCTAGAAACTAAATTGTTGCATTAAAAAGCAGAAATACTGGTATATAATTTTAAGTAAGCAATGCGGACAATCAATTAGCTACTTATGCGATATTACTAATAAAATTAAGTTTGCTACAGCACCGATCTCGCACCGATTATGTTTACAGCGAGGTGGTACTTATAAGGAGCAAACTATTGAGATTGTTATCGATGTTTCTTGCTATTAGGCTGGATAAACGTAGTGGAGGCATTTTGTCGCTTTCTCTATGTAACATAACCTGTGAAACAGTCGATGTGCGTTGCTTGGTAACACCCCATTAACAAAAGCTTATCCACAGTTACGTATGATACACATTCTGGGGATTTCAACACGTTCATCTCGTTTACGGGCGTTTTTCACTAGAGCAAGATCAGTATATTTATTTAGGTGGCAATACTAGCATTACACGCTGGCAGATACGAATTCACGAACTGATTCACTCGTCTGTAAATGGACATTGTTTGTACAATTGTAAAAAAACACCAAGTCAATGAGTGTCGGCGAGTGTTTTTGCTGTAAAGGCATTTATTACAAACGTTAACGAGAACTTACTAATTGCCGATGTCATGTATACATACACGTTAGAGATTGTTTTTAAATATTGGCGCCTATTGAAAAGGAAATAATCAAATCAATCAGAAAGATTCGTTATCTAACTATGCGCAACTTATTACTATATCGAATCTCGAAATATTTCATCCTTCTATGCGTCAACCAAATGAACCACCAAAAAATCACATGACGATTAATGTACTCCTTGAAGAAAAATTTGCGCGCACAGCGAACTGCAGTATTCTCGGTCACGACCCATATCTGGTGCATCTGAGAAAGTAATGCGTGATGAGCGAATGCACGGTGGTGTGCGCTACTCAGCTGTTATGCACATGCCGCTGCCGCCGAACCTGTCGTTGCAAAATAGTGTTTGAACCCCCTGCGCAAATGCCACGTGGTTTGGATGAGCCACAAACGGATGAAGACCTCCAGCGAAAGTGTGAGGGGAGGGCACTCCTCAGCTGCGTCGCATGCCGAAAGTGTGAGGGGGAGGCAATGAGACATACTGAGCCATTGCGACGCGCAGGGAGATGACGCCTTAGCAGCGCGTGCCACCCTCCCCCTCACCAGACGACCTCCTCCGTTTTATTTCTCCCTGGGGTGCTATCGTTCGCTGCCGCTTATAGCGACGTATGCGAAACTGGGGCTGCCTTTATACACCTCTTAGAACCTGTTGTTCCCGGAATGTTACCCCTTAAAGCGCCGCGAAAAAGCGTTCCTTGCCCCGGTAGACTTATTAAACGACACGGAATTCTCGGACCGCCTGTAATGCTGTCCAAGCAGCGTGGCTTCTAAACCATCATCTTCTCCTTTTCTATGTCTTTTTCTGTCTATCCTCCTCTAGACTCAGTCTTGATTGAGGCGCCCTCAACCCGAGAAGTTATCGGCTGAGTCGATTTCTCCATCCTCTTTCAATAAGCCAACTCTCTCTCTCTTTCTCTTTCTCTTTCTCTTTCTCTTTCTCTCTCTCTCTCTCTCTCTCTCTCTTGGTTACGCGGACGCCGCCGCCGCCGCAAAACCCCTGTACCGGGCGCCAAAGCGCTGCGCTCTAAAACCTCGCGCGGCCGGACACTTGCAACCAACAATACTCAAAAGCATCGAAAAGTTATCGATTGTACTCACATAAAAGTTTAGCGGGAGATTCGATTTCTTCTCTTGGCAACACTAAAATCCGGCATGACAGTGCCCACCGTGTCTGCGCATGCGTCCGTGTATTGCAGAAAAAAAAAGACAGGCGCCGGCATCCGCTGTCTGCACCGTTGCCCCCCGATTCTCGGCCATGGCGTCAACAGATATGAATAATCGCAGTGACATTGTGTGGTGATGCTCCACTTGCCCTTGAGAACTCCACAAAAAAAAAAAACAATAAAGAAGAGTGTTTCTGTTTTCTTCAACCAGGATAACATTGCAAAACATACAAACAAACAGATCTTCTCCGGGGACATCTGCTGTGATGCGACCAAACTGCAGTGAGGCAAGCGATTTCCGAAATCAAAGCCTTGACGTGAAATCATGCGCAGATTTTGAAAGCGGAAGCTCTGCTGGAAGTTTTGTGATGCAGTATGTAACAATTATATTATTTTCAGTGCTACGGAAATATTCATCGGACGCCTAAATGAAAGCCAACGATTGAAGGTGAAAGCCAACGATTATCGAAGACTTCTTCACTGCTACAACGTCTTTACGGTGCCATTACGTTCACCTGTCATGCGACACACATCTTGATAATTCTTGTTCCATCCTGACGCGGTACCTGGTTAGCGCTGTAGTTACCCCACTTGGCTGCGGCTCTGGCTACTCGGGCTCAATTCCCGCTCGAACCCAACTGAGTTTCATGTATATTGTAATTGTTTTCTTTTTACAGCGGCTGTAATTTGGTTTCATTAGGGTGGTCGCCAACAACTGAGGTCTGTTTTCCCGTTTGATAAGGCGCATATAAGGCTTTTGCTTTAAGCAGTATGTCGAGTTTTTTATAGAGCTGCGAGGAGTCGTCTTTTATAATTTTTTTTTATATTTCTCTAAAAAACACATAAAATACGTGCTTTTTTACACCCCTCAAATTTTCATGAAAAAGCACATCTCTACTCGGCATCACTAGTGGAGAATAGTGCCGCGGGTGCGAAAGAAAGCGGCACGACGCACGATATACCTACGCTGCAGCGCAGTTGCCTGCGAAAACGCATATCGACACAGTTGCGCCTGCGCCTTGCCCACGGCATAGTCGTTCAGTACAAAAGCAAATAATTCTTCCAAAGAAATTGTGAGCGTTCACGCACATGCCGATTTAGATAAAAACTCCCACCTCCCCTCGCGGGAACCCTGTGTAGATGCGACGCATAGGCGGAGCGGCGAAGGGACCGCGTTTTATAGCGCGCATAACGTTGAGGGACTGCGTAAGCCGGTCCCAGTCGATGACGACGTTGCGTACTTGTAAAGCGGCGTGGACTCTAGGTGTTTGAGCCAAGCGTGGATGTTGCTTCGCCGGAGAACGGCACACCGGTTATATGCGCAGCGCGCCCGAAGGAGAGGAAACCGCGGCAGAGAGAGTACTGCACATGCGCCGGCCCCAGCGCGTCTGCCGCGGCTATGACGCAACGAACAATCCAACACAATCCACTTTAATCCAATCCAATCCAAATCCAATCCAATCCAAGCCAAGCCAACTAAGCTAATCCAATCGAATCCAATCCAAACGAATCCAATCCAATGCCCCTCGCGAGAGAGAGTTCGCTATCGGAGAGGAGAGGGGGCGAGCGGCGGAGAGCGCAGCTGGCGCGGCGAGGAGAATGGGGGAGGGGCGGACAACGCCGGACGACGACGACGACGCCGGAGGGACAAGGCGAGTCAATCAGATGCTCTGCATCTAAAACAGTAGCGTAGCAGCGAGTGAGAGTGAATGGTTATCTGGGAAACTAGCGACATCCATCGGCAAGTGCCCGAGCGGCCGCAGCGGAAGGTGCTCGCTGAGAGCTGATAAATCTTTTGTTGTTACGAAAACACGTCAGCTGGCAATCAGCCGATCTGTGCTGATGGCTTCACCCATGTCTTGCGACAGGTAGGATGTAGGATGCTGCTTGACGTCGAGTAAGGCTTTTGAGCTCAGTAAGACGCGATACTGCTGCTGCGGTTTCCCGCACAGTAGCGTTAGTACGGCGCTCACTTTGCAGCATTTTCGGCACAAGCACCTTGTATTCGCACCGCACGTAAGGAACTTGGGGTTTAATTGCAGCGCGAGGTTGTCCCACCGACGAACGAAACAACCACTCTCTTCACGTAACCAACGTTAACACGGCACAGCCTACGTTATGGAATCATTCGAACACGTCTTGTACAAGAAAAAAACTCCCACCTCCCCTCGCGGGAACCCCTGTGTAGATGCGACGCATAGGCGGAGCGGCGAAGGGACCGCGTTTTATAAGCGCGCATACGTTGAGAGGACTGCGTAAGAGCCGGTCCGCAGTCGATGCGACGTTGGCGTACTTGTAAAGCGGCGTGGAACTAGGTGTTTGAGCCAAGCGTCGGATGTTGCTTCGCCGGAGAACGGCACACCGGTTCTTCCCAGCGCCCGAAGGAGAGGAACCGGGAAGAGAAAGACTGCACATGCGCCGGCCCCAGCGCGTCTGCCGCGGTATGTCGCAACGTGCCGCGGCTTGACGCAACACCACCAACACCATCCACTTTCTCCAATCCAATCCAATCCAATCTAATCCAAGCCAAGCCAAGCCAAGCCCAATCCAACCAAACCAATGCCCCTCGCGAGAGAGCGTCGCTATCAGAAAGGGGGTGAGCTTGCGGAGAGCGCAGCGCGCGGCGAGGGAGAATGGGGGAGGGTGGACAACGCCGACGACAACCGCCGACGACGCCGGAGGGACAAGGCGAGTGAATCAGATGCTTGCATCTAAAAAGGCAGCACCCGCGTTCATTTAGTTAGAAACACTCGTTGGGTTGGTTCTTACGAAAGTAAGCGAAACACACCACGCCGGAACGCACGCCGATCAACGAACGCATGCGCAGCTCCCCTGTCGTGGTTTGAACCGTGGCGACACCGACCGGAGCGGGCGGAAACTATAATGGCAAACTGTTCGCATGGCGACGCAGTGAACATCCCCCTCGCGAGGGGCACGATCAAATGCAGAGCATTTCCGGGGCGCACGACGTTAAGTAGTTTGCGTTACGTTAATGTTGTTGCACTTGTGGCAACTGCTGACGAGAGAGCGCTCGTCAGCAGTAATTTGAATGAGTCAAGGATATAAGGCGCGTCCGTAGCCTCCAATTCCGTGTCGGCTTTGTGGCGCAGTGGTTAGAGCACCATGTACATTGCGTTCCGCCCGCAGGTCGAGGGATCGAAACCTGGCGCCGGATAGTACTTTTTTTTTTATATAGTAGGGAGGGGTGCGGTGCGGACTACGGACGTCAACGCGGGTGACATCGTGAGTAACTGAAATGCTCTGCATTTAAAACACAAACTGCGTCACGGGCAGCCTGGCAGGCATGGAGGAGTCGCAGCCGCCTGCGCTGCGCACGTTCCTAGCGTACGACGTCGCCTTAGCCATGCCTTAGCAACGGGGACGCGCACGCACCGGCCTGGCGACGCACACACATGGTTGCGGGAATGCGGGTCACGCCAGTGAATACGAACTATAGCGATGAACATAACTGTTTGCAAGTGACGTCGTAGATAAGCCTTTCTTGAGAACATTGCCTAGGATAAGACTCTTTAAGCCGGGCTTTCAGCAACCGTGGGATTTCCTGACGGATGGACGCGGACGGGCATTGGGAGGTCGTAAGGTACTCCGCAACGTTACAGGCGAGGAAGTAAGCCATTTGACTCTCGGGTGCTAACTCACGGTCGTAGCCCAATGGGTAAGGACGACTGACACTAACTCTCTCTGGCCTACCAGACACAGGGCGCGAATCCTGCCGGTGCCTGTGTGATTTTTTGCGATTGTAAATGCTATGCGCGTGGACGCAAACGGACATTGTGCAGGTCCTAAGGTACTCCGCAATTAAAATGACGTGGAGCAGCTGTCGTTATTTCCAACCCCTCTTCCGTGGTGTTGCTGTTCTCGGCACTCGCTCGCTACGGAATTGTCATAGCGAAAGCAAGGTCAGGCATGGTGGCCGCACTGCAATTGCTCCGCTTAAATTATAGGTCTATAAACCTAGTTCAGCGCGTTAATGCAAGTGGTTGATTGCGAGAACAAATGAGTAGAAACACTTTTTTAATTGCGATAGTATGCTTTTTGACATAAAGTCCTAATTGGCCCCCGTTTCCCGGAGGAAGTCCAGAAGACAGATGTGGTGGGGCCCCACAGTCATCGCTGGAGATCGGGGTGGTCTCCCAGGATGCAGGCCTGTGCCGCGAAGGTGTCGGGATCTCGCTGCACTCAGGGAAAAACACGTCCATAACAGGTGGTTGGTTTCGGCGTCTTAGGCAGGAGCCGTACAGAAGGGGCAACACATTTGAATACGAGTTGATATAAGTACAGATTGAGTAAACGTGAGTATACAGATTGGGTACTAGTAATCGTGAAGACTAATGAGTTTATGTACAGATTGAGTATGAGTACAAGTGAATAAAGATGATTTGGGTAAGAATGAGGGCGGAGTGAGTACAGTGAGGAATAATGAGTTTTAATACAGATGAGTACAATTACAAGTCAGTATTCGATGAGTGAGTAGTAGTGACTCTGAGCACACACGAGCTGTTTGAATCTGAGTTTGAGTGGGTACAGCGTCAAGGAAAGAAATTGTGATTGAGTTTGAGTGAGTTCTTTCTGTTTTGCTGACCTATGCCGCCCGGTAGCGTCGGGATCACCGCGGAAAACCGGGTATATTAATGCGAGCGATGGGTTTAAAAGCGTAACATACAAAAATGAATCAGCTACCACGAGGAGCTTAGTGAGCTAGTTTTTAAATATCCAAATACCTCTAAGCTGGCATGGCCAACTAAGAGGCTTACTGTGCATGTTAGATCCAGCAAGCGATTCGAGTGGACGCGACAGTCGCACAAACAGTGGAATTTCGCTCTCAGATCGGCCCTGAGAACCCTCGTGGCCTGATAGGCACAAAAGGGCGAAAGGTTAAGACTGCACACGGTGTCCAAGAGGCAGAGGCAGGGAGCACTTGTGATCGGTGCTGGTTGCCTGGGCAACCTTCTAAACAGAGCGCACACGCAAAAAGCACGAGGGCACAGCGGTGGACTCAATTTAAACGCGAATACCTTTAGTAGCTTTTTTTTATCTTCTGTTTACCATAAGAAGTCAGGAAAGGTAAAATAGCTATTGATATCTTGAAAATGCGATGGGCTTCGTGCCGGCGTATACAGAAACCGTATTCTTCCGTTTTGATCCTATCTTGTAAGCATGAAAAACTGTTTAGTGCTCGCCGGGGCCAGCGCACGTGTCTGATATTTCAGAAGAAAACGAAGACTTTTCGCAAAGGGTCAAGAGGGGGGCGGCTCATAACCCAATTTTATCTCGGTGCCCCCATTTTGAGGGCACAGCCTCCAAACATCAGCGTCGTGCTCACAGTTTCGGATGTAATGGGCCTAGAAGTTTGACGTGAAGTACTGCGTTGAATGACACAAAACAACTTGGATAGTGTTTTTTTTTTATATTTGGACCTGTAAACAAGTTATACCGATGCTATAAAGCTTAAAAAATAGGCTAAGCCTGGAACTTTAGTTTAAAAAAATTAAACACGCAGAAAATACCGCAGAAGTGTTTATTGCTGTTTAGAAGGCGTAGGGCGGACAAAGCCATTCTTCTCCGATGATGGTATTAACATTGGGAGCATCATTTGGCTGGGAAGAATTAATCCCAGATGTTGAATAAAACGATGAATTACTCGCGATTGAATAAAATTTCCTAGAATTATTTTGAATAAGTGAATTTCTGAAAATACCTGAACTTATTGGTAGACTGCTTGGGATTACTTCACATTACTTCAAATTGTTTGGAGTTAAATTAGGTTTCTCAGAAATTATTCGGAAGGTATTTGGTAGTACTTAAGGTTACTTGAAATCGCTTAAATTACTTGTATTTACTTTGAATATACTTCAAATTGTTCTTTTTTTTTACCACAATTACTAATTAGTACAGGAATTACTTTTACCTAATTACGTGTGATTGCTTGACATTGCTTGGAATTATTTGAAATTCTTTGAAATAGCGTAAAAGTTCTGGAAGTACTTGGAGTTACTTGTAGCTCAAATTTCTTGTACCTATTTTTTGGCTTGGGCGAATTGTTGCAGAATTACTTCGAATGTCTTGGAACTACTTGAAATTAATTAGTATATCTTGAAATTGCAATCCCGCCCTAAAGATAATTTGGTGATCATGGTTGTGCGTGTGCATGCGCGCACAGCACACACAAACGCACGCGCACCACACACACGCATGTGCGTGCGTGTGTGCATGCGTGCGTGTGAGCGAGCGTACGTGCTTGCGTGGGTGCGTGTCACTTTTGCTAACTGCAGCTGCTTTTGTTGCTAGGGGTCCAGGCAGACGCACATACGTATCGTGAAATCGGGGTGCGGTATCCAAAGAATGCTCTCGCATTGACACACGGACTCACACAAGAAAGTTCTCGGATGGTTTGCAGCAAAGGTCTTCCTGTTATTTGTAAACAGGCCACCCCGACCGCTTTGGTTTTATCGGTTTGCTTGACGATACCAACCGGGAACCATTACACAGAGAAACCTGGAAGGTCACAGATGGCTTCGTTGGCCTTCTCGCAAACTTCGCACAGCACGTTTTGCGGCAGCAGTGAGCCGATATGCTTCACGTGATATCGCTTTTATTGCAGTAATTTCCCTTTCGGAAAACTAGATATTCTTTACAGGACATTTTTTGACCTTCTGGTCTTTTGAGGATGGCAAGCCAGTAAGGAATGTTAGGTAGACCCTGTCAATTGTTTTTTTCCTTGCCACTGAGTACAATTTTTTTTTTGTATTTTCTCCTGCTGAGCACAAGGTTTTTCGAATCCCGACATGACCTTAATAAGCGTCTATAATGACCTGTGTTGCTATTATGTTTTCGTTGAGCTTTTACTTTCTCTCACAGTGAAAAAAATTCAGCACACAGATAGCATGACGGCGAGCGCAAAGCTAAACTTCTATGCGCCAGTATAGTGCGGCGGAATCGAAACCGCTTGACGCAATGGCAGACGCAGAATTCCATTTCGGATGGGGAGGGTCTCGCCGCTCCCCCCCCCCCCCCCCCCTCCCAAGAAACACAATAAAGTAAACAAACAAAAAAATGGAGGGAGAAGAGAACGACAAGCGAAGGAGAGTAAGCAAAAAAATGCCTACTCAAAATTTGCAAGCGTTGGGGTTTAGTGGGCGTGCTCTACATAACCTTCCATTTTTTTTTTCTTTTTCGTTTTCTTCAGGGGCACTGCCGATGGCTGATGGTTGCGGTGGAGTCATGGTGCAACTTGGGGCATTGTGTACGATAGACAAAGAATTATTAGAAGTCGTTTTTTAATCATTGGCAGATGAAATAGCCTTGTTTATTCTAATTTCTAACTCCTAAGTTCTAATTGCTAATACCTAATCACGGTACGTGCTTATGGTGGTAATCTAAGAGGCTTGGCATGCGCATCGCGCTTCCCTTGTTAACTTCACGCCAAAAGCCTTCGCTCTTTGGGTGCTCTGTTGACAAATTTCAATACTTTCCCATCGCCGATGATTGGCCTTTGGATGACAGCGCATTGAAAGCGGCCACTGAATACCAGCTAGATAGAACCTCTTTCAAGTTGGGCCCGGTGTGCCCTGCGCATCCGTCATCAGTGGCGTCTCAGATAAGAGAGCGAGCCACCAAAAGTAATCAAAGCACCTGCAGGCGCATGCGTGCATAACGTCCAAGGAAAAGGTTCGTTCACGGACGGATTCTAGGCAAGAGTGAACGGTTCGTGATTAGTTGCCTCATTGTGTGGTTCAGGCAGGCCAATCGCGCTTCTAAAGCACGACGTCAAACGAAGCGCCGGTCAATCCTGAAGGGCTCTTAATTAGTAGCGAATAGTTTCGTTACTTTACCCACAGGTTTATAGAAGCTTTCGCCGCTTTCCGAGACTTCAAAAGCCTGTTGCGGCGCTCCCGTAACGAGAACCGCGAGGGTTAGGCGCGCTGTTCAAATAATGCATTGGCGAATACGCTAACAGACGAAACCAAACTACTTCGCTTCCCTGCAGCCGGTTTCAGTCGCACCGTCGAGACGCATCCCCTTGGGCGCTCGTAATTCGTCGACAAAGGGACGCTGATGCCAGCACGTCTTCGCAGCTCCATTCAGCTCACGCCGCTTACTGCTGGGCGCGAAGAAATACTCGTCGGCGGGATTCTACTGCATGCGGGTATCAGCAGAAAAGGTGTCCGGCCATGTGCGGCCCCGTGCAGGGAGCGATCTGAGCGACGCACGTAGACATGGATGCTGACGGGACAGGCAGTGCCCGGCGGATCACATCGCGTTTGCACATGAATCATGCGGACTCGCAGATGCGGCAGCAAATCGCTCATTTCGGGGTCAGGGTCAAGAGCGAAGAAGGATGTTTGCTGCGTGGATGAGAAAGCTAACTGAACGTTTTTTTTTTCCTGGCTCGCTGCTTAGTATTTGTTTGTAAGCAGTAAATCTAAATCATACATACGTCACCACCCCCAATGACATCGTCTTCATCTTCCCTCTGTTATTGGGATGCTAGAAAAATGTTTTACGAGGTTAAAATAGTTTGAACGTACGTGCTTGTTTACATTGAAAATTGAAATGAATAACATAAAGGCCAGGCCAAATAGTTCTTCTTTATGGATTTCCTTTTAATTGTAATATGCAAGTACGCCCACGCCTGGGCTCAATGACAGGGCATATTAGGGCGGTGATTCTACTACAGTCGTGCATTAATGTAAACCCGTTAGTAGGGACCCGTTTTCATACGAACAATATTTTCAGTGACTGACTTGCTGCCATGTAGTTCCGCCCAGGGAATATAGAAACCAGTGGACCACACCATGCACAGCTACTTTGGGGCGAATGAAATAAATCAAGGCATTTTTCTTGTAATGTAATCGTAGGTCCGTAAAAAAGAGAAAAGCATAGCCAACGACTGATTTCGCTGTGTGCACCGACAATTCCTTAACGCTACAGCGTTACATGCTCATTGAAAGATTCCCTATGGGCGTCCGCAGCTGCAGTGGTTATCAGCAGTGTTCATTAAGCGTCCACGGAAAGATACCGTCACCCAGAGTTACTCAATATATACAGTTGCGAAACTCCGCTTCTGAATCCGGGCGGCGCTAGCCCCCTGCTTCGGGGAAGCTGAGGGGCAAGTCGACGCCCGCGGAACCTAGGAGACAAAAAGTCAACTTCACTAAACTATTATTACCCAATTGTTTTGTGTAAAATAGAGCTTTATTTTTAAATTGGAATACCTTAATTAGGTAAAATTTACTTGTGTTTTTGTGGCTTTTCATTTTATGACTTACGGCAGCAGCCGCAAACACTTGAGTACTACTTCAACATTCGACCGACAGACGACATGTAGGCCAGTCAACTTGCCCCGTGCTCGCCCCGGCGCAGGGGGGCAACCAAAGACCGGCTTTTGATACATGGGGCCTAAAGGGAGTTTCGCAACTAGTATATATACAGTAACTCTGACCGACACCACCATAAGAAACCAAGACGGTGGCAGCCAGAAGAGAGCGCCCGCCTGAAGCTGCCTTCGGGACCAGCGACAACTGGAGTGTGGAAAGGAGGATACATGTGGGTAGACTCGCCGACAATCATACTACGGCGGGGAAGATAGGGAAAGGTGTGGTTGCAGCAAGCGTCACGCATGCGCAGTGATGGTCGTTCTCCCCCCGTCGGTGCGAGCACGGCGATCGGCTGACACTGTCGTAAGGCGTTCCCGGAACTTACGCCTTCACAACAACCCCTCCTCCCACCGGAACTTAAGGCGGAGCAAACATTGCGTCACCTATGTACTAAAAATAGCCATATTTAAGTTATGCTTTCAAAAACCAATAGAAGGCCTAAAGTACGAACGGAAACGGACTCAGGTGTATTCTAACTAGAAATTATACCCCGTAAATGGCGTATAGGTAAACGAAATTCAAATTTGTGTTCGAACCTCCCGCGGCTCGGTCACTGCCAAACGTTGGATTCCCCACGTGGGATAAGCACCGGCTCCGCTGGACGCTCAGAGAATATACACTACGAAACACCGAAACTGGCATCCTCACCCAAACAGGGCAACATCCAGCCGCCCCGTGCACGCCCTCACGGTCACGTCATAAACCACACGAGCGTAGGTGTCCTGTCTCTTTCAATGATTTTCCCCAAGTTCTTGGTGCCAACTACTGCACTGACTAAAATAGAGAAATAAAAAGAAGCACTTGCATTAAGGTGGTGCCCTTAGCTCAGGTATTCGGGATAACGGCGACATGGGTGTTCGTTTTTAACGGGGGCTCTGAAGACGCTCTGCTACAGCTTATAAAAGTGAAAAGAAAAAAAAAACGATGTGCGTTCTTTGGAAACCGCTTCATTCATTTCGCACAACGAGTATCTGAAAAAAAAAAAGAAATCCAGCGGCTAGGGGAATCGAACGTATTGCTCTGCCTGAAAGAGCTTTCAGGAGAACTTGGCTGCCACGTTTTGCTCTTTGCTGTCTTTAAGGCAACACTCCTTCTTTTTGTTTTGCTCGACACCTTCTTTTTCTCTGCTATCGACTAAAGGAGAAGGTAAATTTCATTAGTTCGAATTTTCAGAAAACCGCTTCGGGGTTCTTCTTGAGTGTTTGGGGCTGGCACCCGTTTCACGATTTTGCCTCCTTCGAATTTGCCGCTGCTGAAAGAGTTAAAACGAGGAAAAGAGTTCCTAGACCCAAAATATCAAGCAGAAGGTAGAGTGACGTAAACACTTTTTTATTTATGTATAGAGAGGTGGCTCAGGGTGAACAGTTCTTTTGGGAAATTCTCACAGAGTGGATACGATACGAACAACTCTATTGTCGTAAGGGAGCCCGTGCTCTGTATTTTTGTTTTAATTTTTGTGTGTTTGCCCAAGACTGTAGACAGGTGAAGTTCATTTCGGTTGTAGTACACTCTAAGCACCTGGCGGTAGTCTAACCAGAGCTATGCAGTCACGTGACTCTCCCTAATGTTTGGATACTCCATCCGACGTACGGTGGGGTCGAATAGCTTGCCCGCGCTTGCAGACGAGGGGAGTCGAGCATGCGCGAACTCTTCTCCCGCGAAGCAGAGCACGAATACTTTCCAGTAACTTCCTAGAGACCAAAGCATTAAGCAAGGTATGCACATTGTGTGCATAAAGTCATCATGATACACCAAAGTATTGCTACCCTTTAAGGGGTCCCATAGATTCACCACAACAGAACACAGAAAAGAACCTAGCAAAGCGCTGAGGCCCAAGGACGCGGGATCGAATTCCTGGCCGCGCGGCCGCTTTTCTGACGAAGGTGAAAAGCGAAAGCGCGCGTGCGTTCGAGATTTCGGTGCACGTTAAAAATCCCCAGGTGGTCAAAATTAATCCGGAGCCCTCCACTACGCCGCGCCTCATCGCCTGTGTAGCGCCGGTGGTGGGTTAGTCATAATCGCTCATTAAACGACTAGCAAAGCTGGCACTTGTGGAGTAAGTGCAACGCAGTCGAAACTGCGACGACCAGCCAGAGTCTACACGCGGCCAGTTAAGAGGCATTCTTGCAATAAAACTGCATTTTAAAGCGCAAGTCCAACGCCGACATGATTACGTGAAGAACCTCACGTGTACCTTCGCAAGAAAAGTTAAATGTCAAATTTCGCGGTTTTATATGCCTGTACCGGGTGACCGTTATCGCCGTGGAGGATGCTTATCGCGCATGCGCGCCGCCTAATCCCGCCGGGGAGAGGCATAGAGAGAAGAAGTGAGAGGATGAGTGTTTCCCCAGGGCCGCTAAGCTTGACAGCAGAATAATCGAAGAGAAAGTAACAAGTAACATCGGCTTACCAGTACTATACCTGGGTTATGAGGCACGCCGTAGTGGAGCTCTACAGACCTGTCTATACCTCCTGTTTTTTATAGCGCGCGTAGGAATCTCGACAAAGCGGCATCTTCTTTTTTGCCACCATCAGAAAAACTGCCGCCGTGGCCGGGATCAGACCCGTGTACTAGGATTCAACGGAAGCGCACAACTTCACGAGAGAGCGTTTGAAAGGTTAAGCGCCTTTATAAAATCAGCCTCAAGTATAATCTGCATAAATGGTCAGCAGTGCCTTTCTAATGTGCATAAATTGCCACCACTTCGAGGTAAGGGATAAGCATATTTAGGTCACAAAAACAGCAAATTGTGGTTATACAGGGTGTCCCAGCTATCATGCACCAAAGTTTTAAACAAGAGCAATGGCGTTACTCGAAGGAAACCTAGTGCGTAATGTTTATAGTACTGTGGAGAAGCGGACAGTAATTTTTTCGTATTCATACGTAACGATCATATGTAGTTAATTATCTAACTCGAGGAATTACTGTCCTAATTACTAAGTGTCATGAAGGCACATTGTATGTACCCACGAGGGTCCTCTAACTGCGGTATTTCATTCAGCGATGAACTAATTTGCGTTACTCCATTTATTCTGACGGATAAAGAAACCCGCGAAATATGAAAAATACCACGTGACGGCTGCTTCCGCGCGCATTGTAAAGCAGCGTCCCCAAATAAGCTGATTGAAGAGCAACCCTGCAATCAGCATGATCACCCGATCGCACGAATGTAAGGATGCGCATTCACCTTGTATTTGCTCATCATGGAAGAGCAGCAACACAAGATCGCAGGCCCGCTCTGTGCAGATAAGGCCATAACTCGGTCCATTATTCTATCTCGTTGTACTTTCATAGTAATATACCATTCATTCTAGGCTACCTCAGAGGCACCTCGTTGAGGCTTTGCTACTCGAATGCGACGTACATGACACTATGCGTGTTAGGCGTCATCAGAATATGAGTACATTAATTCTCTAAATACATTAATGCGCCTACGGTACTACAATCTCATTACACTGTTGACAGTCCTGAAAGCAAATTTTCGAAGTACGCACATTATTACAGTGCCATTAAGAAAAATGCGACCGCTGTCTAAGCAACTATGGGTACTCAAGTGCGCCATTACACTTAAGTTTAACAGTCTCTGGTAGCCATATAGCTACTACCCAGTATTAGTTAAGTCCATTACGAATAATAGCTGCCCGTTCTCCACAGTATGCTTAACTACTTATGCATCTAGTGTCTACTCTCATACGTAGGTGCTGCATTACATACATACTCATACAATACTGATACATACATACATACTACATACTACATACATACATACATACTACATACATACATACATACATACATACATACTACTACTACATACTACGTACATACGTACATACATACATACATACATACATACATACGTACGTACATACATACATACATCATACGACTACTCTACATACATGCATACTACATACATCATATCTACTACATACATACATACATACATACATACATACATACAGTACGTACATACATACATACATACATACATACTACATACATACATACATTCATACATACATACATACATACATACATACATACATACATACATACATACATACATACATACTATACATACATACATACATTACATACATACCATAAACATACTCATACATACAACATACATACATACATACATACATACATACATACATACATACATACATACATACATACATACATACATACATACATACATACATACATACATACATACATACATACATACATACATACATACATACATACAAACTTTAGGTGCTCATCCTGGTGCCTCGAGTACATAGGATCTCTCAGTAATTGTCATTTCCAGCACTATCTTTATTTTTACCTCGTGTTTTCTGTGCATTGAAAATGTGCCAATCCATTATGCAAAAAAACTTCGGAGTTTCTGCTCCTCTTTTGGTTAAAGCCGAAAAAAACCAATCTCTCTCTCTCCTCTCTTTCTCCATCTAGTCAGGCAGGGTGTAAACGGAGCTCTCGCTAAATGCAGCAAGGGCGGAGAAGGAAGTTGCACGATGGTAGCTAAGGTTGCGTGGCCTTGTCTGATACTCTAGCTGCTATTCGTCTGGCTCTGCAGGAATAAGTCATTAGCTTGAGTAGGGAATTGAACCAGCAACGCCCCGAAAGATCCACGCTTCGGCGGCAACGCCGGAGGAAGCACGCAGAGACAACGCCGCCCACGTTATAGCAGAAAAGTAGCCGCAGATACAAAAAATAAACAAAAGTGCGTAAATAAAGTATCGCGCTAACAGCATTTTTTAGCGTTTAAGCACTGAGCCGGTCACGAGCTCGTCCAAAATTCATTAATCTTCAGCTTCCATGAGAATGTTTTAGCGACGCCCTCACTACGCGATGCGCCGAAAAAAGAGAAGTGGAGTGTAGCGAAGTAAGTGAGGAAAGTAAGAGGTGGCATTGCGCAGAGAACCTAGACAATTACTTTTTTAGATAGATTCGAACAAGGTCAGTGGAAACTATGACCTTATTTGTTTGATGTAGCTTATATGAGTATTTGAGAGGTTATGGAGGGAACGCGGTCAAAACGCGATCACCAAGACAGTTTGGAAGGAGTTTTAACAACAGAAGATTGGGATAAAGATCCCTGAAAATTACTTAGTAGAATGTTTCGGATTACAATTTCAGAATAGCGGGAACCCGAATGATTTGAACGGCATTTTATGATAAAAATTGTGGGAGTGTCATCACTGCAGACGGAAGACAGTTAGAACCATATTTGATGATAAAGCAGTGCGGACGCGAAGCGTGTTGGCGATAGACAAAATGTTTCGAGCTCTGTTTGCGAATACGTTCACTAACTATTCACGGCGTCTCGCGTTCGAGCGGATGCCAACCACCAGATATCGCTGAAACGTCGGTGAAGATAGCCAGCTGGCTTCATCTGAGCCTTTAAACCGGACCCCAGACACAAAGCAGACGGGTGAACAATTGCTTCTTTGTATGCTTAGCGACTATGGATTACACAAAACGATTGGCACTCCAAGGAACACATCAAGGTACATTGTTTGTGGATGGGTGCATATTCTTCTCTATTTAACTCTTATTTGGAAATGTTTGGTGCTTAAGGATTTCCCTCAATGTCTTTATCTGCTCCATAGTAACCTTTTAGTGGAATAAATCCCCTGCTCTACATCAAACACTGAAATATCAAGCCACAGCGAATTGCCTCTGTCTGTCTGTCTGTCTGTCTGTCTGTCTGTCTGTCTGTCTGTCTGTCTGTCTGTCTGTCTGTCTGTCTGTCTGTCTGTCTGTCTGTCCGTCCGTCCGTCCGTCCGTCCGTCCGTCCGTCCGTCTGTACCTCCGTTTCTAGCCACCAACGAGCGAATACGTGTTATCCTGTTCTAATCTCCCAAACCTAGAACTGCGCTGCTGCTCAAATTACCTAGCAGAAAAAATAAGTCGCTTGACCCTACGCCTTTGTTCTCTGAGAAGACGAAAAAAGCAGACATGCCCTGATCTCTGCTTTCAATGCGCTCAACATCATCACCCGCCCAAAGAGGTAAACCAAGGAGCAGCTATGGGACCCTGGGGAGTGGGTCAGAATTGGCCATGACCATCCGCGCGTGGAGCCATTGTTTTCCAGCCACCACGATGGCCGGCTCTGCCAAGCACGGCGCCAAGCCGATTCGGCGAACCGCTGAGGGCACGGCGGACGAGCCCAGCACCGCCAGGAGAACAACAGGGGCCCTAATCAGCGGCCTCGGAGATTGCTCCGTCAGAGGCAGTGTGCGTAAAATTAATCTTTCAATAGGCTGCCTGGTCGTTATCTGGAGGGCCAGTGCTCTAAATGTGGTCCTCGGGTCGCCGCAGCATTGGATCGGCAAATGGTGGAGTGATCTCTCTTTCCTTGCCGGGTGAGTGTTTGCTTTGGTGCGCGCGACCCATAGCAGGTAATTGAGATTTCCTTTACCCTGTTTTGAGAGACAATGTTGTTGGCGGCCGTCGTGCCTTCGTTGTCGCGCGGGAGTGTTGTCGTTATATTAGCTACATGCTGTAACACACGATCGCTTTGTTTGTCATTGAAACGGGAAACACCGTGTGCGAAAATAAAGAAAACCGTACTATTTTTATTCGCTACAGTTATCCCGAACAAGAAGGCTCTAAACGGGAATTGAGATATTTCTCTCACAAACGGAAAGGTATTCTTTAAAAATGTAAAAAGCAGCAAGAAAGTAGCGAAAAAGAAAAAACGGGCTTTGTAATCATTCCTCAATTTGACAATACCAAACATTTCTTTACGTGTTCCTTTTTTTTCTCGCCCTCGTTGAATTTTTCAGAAATGTTTTAGAAGGAAGACTTCCTCGCGTGGCACTCCCGCGTTCGGTCGCCCTGCTGGACGACCCAGGATTGGATTTCTTGCGTCGCGGCGCAATTTAATGGTGGTGTCGCTCTGCAGGCGACTAAATAAAGTTGCTTCTATCTATCCATCTCAGAAGGAAGTCGTTTGAATTGTTTACGCTTGTTTTAAGCTTAAACTCTTGAAACAACACCTGTGATGTGCAGCAGACTGCACAGAAATGTTTCAGTGTCAATTCTTTTACGGGAGATTATTTCGCGTAAACCGAGTACTAGGGTTTCTTAACCATGCTTTCCCATCACCGGCACTTCTACTCCTGTGTCTCATGAAGATGGAGGTAACGATCACCCGCAGCGCAGAGATTTTCAGCTGCGCATAAATTAAATAAAATACTGTCGATGCAGGTTTTGATATTCGTAAAACGGACTGCACCCTTCAGCTCTGTTCGCTAAGCCGACTGTGTTGTGTTTCATGTCTCTGTCATAGTCGATAAAAAAGGATAAAGTTAACAAAAAACGAGCGTTGGTGTCTCTCGCATAAGAATTCAAAGTGCAGGGCTTCTATGAGGAGATTTTGGTCGCTGAAAATTGTGGTTAATCGCGATTTATGGTACGTGGTCTAAAAAAGGGTAAATCACTGTGCTGCACCTAGGCAACTCTTTAAATATGCTTAGTTTCACATTATTATTTACCCGTCATATTCGCCAATCGTTGTTTTAGAATGAATTATATGAAATACCTTCTAGACTGCAATCCGGGGATCACTGCTGACGTCACGGAATGATTACGTCGCGGTGTGGCGACGGCCATCGGGGCTGCGGGTGATGGCGGCGGTGCGGCGCACGTGAAATTAGAGGTTGAGATAATTTTTCTCCGCCAATTTCACGGCCCTCCACTAGGTGGAGGCAAAATAACACAACAATTATTTATTTATTCTGAATTGTGGTTATATTTTAACAAAAAGAGCGGGTTTATAACCACTGCACCTCTGCGGGTGTATAATCATTGTTTACACGGCAGTGATATTTTAACAAAATACAGTCGTACAGCGGGAAAATGTTGTAGTGAATGTGCACTATATATTTCTGCGGAATACAAGTAGTGCCGCAGCGCACCGTGTCCGTCAGTTTGTTGCCAGCGCACGTGGGTTCACGCAGATGTACGTTGTACTGTGGTTGCGTGGGCTTCCTCCCTTCTGCTTTTTTTTTTAATTCTGATTATCGGCCATGCTGTGACGATAGATGGAACTGAAAGCAACACCCCCTTCGTGAATTCGAAATGCCAAATAAGGCCTGTTTCCCGCAGTGCCGTGAAAATTACGACTCCGCAAGTGAAAGGTGTGCGTCTTCGGATTTCCCCAAGACGAGGAACTACGCCGGAAATCTGTGCGCGCTGTTCCAGAAGAGAATTTATGACCCTGCTCAGTCTCGGCCCTCACAACACGGCTGAAGAACGTATTGAGGCCCACCTCGCAAGCCACAAACTGCGATTAGGCGTGTCCCCTGTGGGTCGACTACTGTTGGGAACATATAAATGGCAGGCTCGGGGAAGACAGCAACCACAGACGCTTCCACCGGAAATCAGAATGTCCGCGTCTCAAACCTCCCAATAAGTATGCACCCAGGCCACCATGATTGGAGGAAAAGCCACAGCAGCCGTACTCGACAAATAGTATTGCAAAGACTGCACAGCAGTGTACCTGATGCCGCCCCGTGCCAGCGTTACCAAGGAATAGAGGTTGCAGTGGTCGCCTCAAGGGTGTCAATCACTCACCAGTATCACAATCAAGACCGGCGTCATCCAGGAAGCGGAAGAAGTGACGATAGCCTTGGCCATAACACAAACCACCGCGATTACGATAATCACCGATTGCCAAACGGTATGCCGAAGCTACGCGGCTGGCGCAGTTTCTCCAACAGCACTGCACCTCCTGAGCAAAATCCCTCCCTCTCGTACGGTCAGCTTCAGGTGGACCGCTGCCTCCGATCTCCCGGGCAACGACACAGCCCATGCATTGGCCCCCGCTCTCACCAAGCCGGCCCCAGGGGAGGAGCGCAGTACAACGCCGATTGAGACCTTCCAGAAAATAACTCAATATTATACACTAGCTAGGAGTACCTAACCCGCCGCCCAACCGAGCTGGAGTAAAATTCAGGACACATTAAGATGAATTTAAACAAGCAGATTCCCAAAGCCAGGGCGACAAAATCATCTATTCCCTACACAATACTACCCGGAGTGTTCGTTTTGCGGCAGTTAGGCACACTCGTACACATTCGACTGGGAGCGCAACCGCAACCCCAAACATACCCTCCCCCTCTCGAAACCTTCCCGTGAGCAGTAGGAGAGCAGGTTATCCCGCATGAGCCTCCTGCCGACCAGATTATCTTGGTTGACCGAGCGGGCAGCGCCAGGATTTCCCATGGACTTCCGGACTAGGAAGCCACCCCACAATTTATTTTTGCTGTGTAAAGTTTCTCTTCCTCGTTCCTCGGCCTATACGAAGCGCTTTGCGTTGGCCTGATGCGTTGCAGCATCCCTGTTGTGCTACCTCTATCAAAAGGAACTGTCAAGCGGCGGCGCGGAGCGGCAGAGAGAGAGAGAGAGAGAGAGAGAGAGAGAGAGAGATGTAGAGAGATTGAGATGAGAGAGAGAGAGAATGCAGTTTAGTGATGCTTATGAGGTCTGTCCAGGAGATAGCCAACACATGCTACGTCATATGAATAATAAGACACGAAAAAACAAAAAAAAAAAACACCGACATGAGGTCTGGAGACAGAGTTCAGTAGTTCGGGGTAAAAATAAAAGAAGCGGTGAAATGCACTGGAGGAATGTCCGAATGCACTGGAGAAATGTTCGCTTTGAATTTGAGCAGAGTTCAGACACCGCGGAGCGGCCACATGCGATCATGAGTTGAATATGTTGGGGTAAAAATAAAAGAAGTAAGCGCTAGAGAGCATATAAGCACAAATCCTGCGGGTCTGCATTGGCGTTCCAAAGACAACCTTTACCATCGGAACGCTGACAGAATGCAGGCGGCTCTCACCACTCGATATAAGCACGCAGGAATTGCTTCGTGCGCGTCTATGGATTGTAGCAAGACACTTGCGCCATCCTTTAGCGACATGGTGGGCCAGAAAAGTGCGTGAATTCCTGCCGAACCTGTATCAACATCCTGCTCCTCCTGAGCAGCCACCCTGGATGTTCCTGCTATACCAATCACAACCACTGTGCCCGGCATCACGAGGAAAGAGGATATTCCAGATCCCACCCTAAAGGTCTTCGCTCTTGACTATATTTCACGGAAATACAGACAACACTCATCTCTACACTGATGGGTCGGTGTCATCCACATCATTCATTTTCGGGGTGTGGATACTGTCATCATGTGCCATGCTTAGCCACAAAACGTCAACTGTGGCTACAGAACTAGGAGCTCTGAGGGTTTGTTTCGCTCACATCATCAAGCACCCCGCACGAGAGTGGGCTGTCTTCACATATTTCCAGGGCTGCACTTCAATGTCTAGGTTCGTTTCCAAACGACCAGCTTGTATTCGACATGCACACCCTACATCTCGAGGCTCTACAAGCGCCCCACCACATAGCAGTGCAGTGGAATCCTGCCCATTGTGGGATAACTGGCAATGTGAAGGCGATAGCATTACTGCATCCATTGCGCATAACCATCGTGCGTCGGCATCATTCATACCATTCTCCAGGAAAAATGCCTTTGTCCTTGTATCTAGCGGGGCATGGAACACGCAGCGAGAAACCTGGAATGACGTCTCACGTGATTACCCGCCGCTTTCTTCCATTCATCCAAACGGCAAATTCAAAATGCCGCCACACTCCAAATGGGTAGAAGCATTTCTACATATCGCATGCGGTTGAATGTCCCATACACACGCAACTTCCTCTTTAAGATGAAATGAACTATCGTCGACCATCTGCCCAGACTGCGATTTGAGAGAAACCCTGCACCACCTGCTCTGTGAATGTGCTCGATTTAGTGCCCAAAGAGTGCGCCTCGCTGTGTCTTTGGGACTGCCGCTTTCCGTGGAAATTCAACTCAAAGCGTTTTAGGTCCGTGGGCATGTCCCAAACGTGCTTTACGGGCTACAAAAGCTCTGATAGAGTACCTGCCACACACAGCTCCAGGCCAGTCTCTGTGAATAACTCAACTCCTCTGTGCGCAACAAGTTCTTTAAACATCATCATCATCCTCATCACGTCATCAACTGGCGTAGCACGTTAGGCATTTTAGACCGACTAGCATCGCCAGACTTCATTAAATATCGTTCTCTCTCTCATACACGCACGTACAGGTGCCGTCAGAAGTAATTTACTTGGGAGATGTGGCCAAACCGTAACGGAGCACCGTGTAAGCTTCAGCGGCGGTAACCGAAAGTATCGTAACATGCATGCGCGCCTGACGAAGGCGATAGCCTATCTTACCTCTCAAACCATCTTCTTTTAACGTGGCCATGAGCTTTGCCCGCAGCATACTGGTCCCGGCGATCGCTCTGCGCCGCCGGTAAACGCAACGAGCTGAACACGAACACGAAGTGGTTTGAGAGGTAAGATGGGCTATCGCCTTCGTCAGGTGCCCATGCATGTTACGATACTTTCGATTACCGCCGGTGAAGCTAAACGGCGCTGCTGTGTGACTCGGCCTAGGGTACCTCGATGCCAGCCGCCGCCGTACAGGGTGCAGACACCCTTTGAACGATCCGGTGCCACCGCAATTGGGTCAACGTGCTCAACGCGTTGTTCTTTTTGTTTCCCACGAGACCCAGCGACGCGAAACAGATAAGATGATTCAAACTTCACCGGTAAACCGCGTTGCGGCGATAGTTTTAGCACGGATTTGATACAATGCCTTGCTTCGGCGGCGAGCGAGTGACCCAAAATGGCGGCGCCAGCGTATACGTGTCATCACCTTGTTCGGCGGACGCGTGAATCGAGGCACCCTAGCTCGGCCACTGCTCCCGTGTTTCAATTACTTCTGACAGCAGCTGTACGTAGACTACACACACGCGTCCGCGCGAAAGATTCAAGATTCTACATTTTATTTTCCCCAGTTTGAGTGGGTAGGGTAGAGGAAAACAGCTGCGTGCGCAGTTTGACGGGTCTCCGACTTTTACAGCGCAAGGCGGCAGCATAGGCAAGCGCCATTACAAGTGCAATACAAGCGAAGTGGAATACAAAGTGCATCATCACAAGCATAGAAATCAAGACAGTAATTACTGTGTACAACAGCAACAGCAACAACAAAAAACGATAGTCAGAAACAGTAGAGCACAAAACTCTTTTCCGTGGAAGAAAACAAACAATAAAAAACAACAAAAACAAACAAAAATATTTCAGAAAAACTCTGCCCCGTTCTGTAGAGTCGGACAATATATTGGTCAGCCTCCAGTCCCCCTTTCGGTGACACCGGATAAATGTCTTCCGGCCATTGTTCCCGGTGCCCTGAGCAGTGGCTTTGTGAAATACGACAGGGTGTGTTTCTCTCTGACCGGTCCTCACGTGTGTCTCCGGGACGTGTATCCCGTGTCTCCTTCCCCTCCTCCTTTCGCTTCCAGTTCCTTCTAGCAGTGCAAGAAACGCGGTTGTTTCAACTGCCAGGCTTTCTTGAAAAACAGGCGGATTTTCGTGTTCGCTTGCGTTTCTGGCTTGTAAATAATACGCCACCATGTTCTACAATGATGCCTTTTGAATCCCCCCATAAGTGAGGTTTTGTGCGTGTGTGCGTGTGTGCGTGCGCGCGTGTGCGTGTGCGTGCGTGTGTGTGTGTGTGTCCGCGTGTGTGCGTGGGTGTGTGCGTGTGTGCGTGTGTGCCTGTGTGCGTGTGTGTTGATTTATCGTCCCAAACGACTACCCAAAGCCACGGCAACGATCGAGCCTCAAGAAGAACGTTGAAATAGTGTTTTTCTACCTGTGCACATAGATCGTTGGTTTTATTTTGGGACAAGAAGTTAAGCGACAAAAACTCAATTTGTACGCGCAGTGTTTCAATATTTTGCTGTTTTGTCGACCGAGTGGCGTTATACACCATTTTGAGCATGCCACGGGAATGACCCCGTATTTACGTGTGACTAGGACTAAATATTTCCCCTTATTAAAACATGTAGAGTTGACACATCTGATTGTTCATCTTAAAATATCAAAACCTTGTTTTAAATATGTGGCATGATATGGGTAATGTTCTTTTTTTAGTTCTAACATGCGCCAGAAAAGTTTTGTCATCAGGACAATCAATTGAAAACAACAGTAGAGGCATGTGATAGCTTAACCCTTCTAGGCAATACATTGAGGCAATTACGGGCTTTGACCTGGCCATTTCCGGGCAATAAGGCATCGTGGCGTCATCTGTCTGCGCTAAGTGAGAGCCGACGTACCCCCTTTTTTAGGGCATGGGGAGAGAAGAAGAGATGCTTGCGAAGAAACACAGCCTGTCGCAAATGCCGTTATCTCCGATGTTTGTACTGCGGAAGTACTGAACCAACTCAGAAAGGAGATTCGCTTGGACAACGCCGAATAAATATAGGACAGGTTTACTCTATAAACGCAAATGTGTCTGCACAAACACAACCGTCATAACATGAGGAACATGGTGAGTGTATAGGCATCCAATAATTTGTACGCCCCTATTTATTACTTCATCTGGATATATTTACAGAACGCTAATTTTGCGCTGTGGCATTGAAGAGGAAAAGGCAGTGGCGTATGTGCTTGCCCCCGTTGCTTTCACGAGATGTGGGAAAGCCAATGGCAAGGCAAATATATCATGAGTCATGACTGTCCGCCTCAAGTTTCCCTTCACTTTTACTTTTAGATGCAAAGCATCTCTTAGTCGACCCTCCGTCGCCAGGCGTCCCCACCCCTCCTCCTCATCACAACAGCTGTGATAACGCCGCTCTCTCCCCCCTCCTTCTCTCCACACCACCTGTGTGCTAGCGCCCGCTGTTCCTCCTCTCCACACCACCTGCGTGCTACGTGCGCTGCTCCTCCTCTCCCTCTCCCCCCCCCCCCCCCCCCAGCTGTCCAATCACGTGCATGCGCGCTGCTCCTCCATTCCACTCCCTGAGCTCTGCAAATAAACCGCGTCCGCGCTCCGCTCAGTTGCTTCTTCGGTACTGCGCCGTCCGATGACTGGAAATGGGCGCCAACGATTCCGTCAGCGAACTGGCTGGCATACCTTCAACTAGCGCCAGCCAGCACACTGTCAGAACCACGAGCACATCCGAAGACAAGGCTGCACAGAGGAGAGCTCGCGACGCCGAACGTAAACGGCAGCTATGAGTCATGACCGTCGCGCCTCAAGTTTTCCTTCCGTTTTTTATTTTTTTTCTCTTTGTTTTTTTCTCTGTCCTTGTCCCTTCAATGCAGTTTGCGACTGATTCTACGGATTTTTTTTTCCTTTTTGCTTCTCAAGGTAAAAAAATGTTTCATGCCAGTGACAAAAGCGCGTTTGTCACTTACAATCACTGGACTGATTATTAGCGTCAGAGGTCTGTTGATCTGACCGTGACGGTCAGAAGCTCTAATCAACCCATCTTTTCGCGTCAGGAGCTTTGTACATTCGACTGAATCCGAATTTTATTGGCTGCTAATTGCTGTTTCCCAATAGTTAGTCTCGAAACAACTGCAGAAATAAATAAAATGTCGCCGTCATTAGTGTGTTAACGCATAATTGGTATGTGAAGTATAAAGAGTTCTATTGGTCTGCCAATGCTATTTTTGATTACGTGTTAACTGCGCGGTGAGTTGTAACCCAGTCAAGTAAACCCATACGAACCTGATGTTCTTCACTAATTTTCTTGTCGAAGTATTTTTCTGTTTGTATACTTTCTTTCTTGATTTTTATCGCCCCTCCCCTCTGCAATATATTTTTACCCTTAGGGTACAATAAAGAAAAAAAGAAATTTGGGCTCGACATAATTTTTTTAAGCTTCAACACGGTGAGGGAGAAGGGGAATCTCACGAACAATAATGTCTTCCCTACACGATGTCTCACCAAGCTCTTTACCGAACCATACCACTTTTACCTCTGCTCAACGTGCAGGGATACTACGTTGACATCGTCCGACTGTGAACTCATTTACCCCGACTGCTGTTAGGTCGAATGCCTCTGGGCTTTCACTCAGGCGTATAGAGGCTAGTACAGTATTGCTTTCATACAGCCCTGGGCTCAACTCTCAATTTGTGCATAGGGGGGAACGTGTCATGCATAGAAAAGGAAGCGTAGCACTCTCGGTTTGCTGTCTTATTGCGTTCGTAGACTGGAGCGGATTTCTCGCTCACATATTAAGGAACTTGCTTCGTTTATTGTTGTGATGACATCTCGCGCGCGGAAGACGCTTTTTATATATGACTTTATGTTTCAAACTTTGAGAGAGAAGATCCCTAATACTTTTTATAGGCAAAAAAATATAGGAACGCATGCTTTAACATAGAGTTTCTCTTTGTGTTGCCCGTGCACTGGATAACTTCATGTCTTTGTTCCTTAAAATTATATCATTTAATTAAAAGTGCTTGGACTTAAGACGTGAGAGCTGTTCGGTTCCTCTGCACGTGGAGGAAACTTTGTATATGAAACCAGAAATTAGTTAGACTACGACAGATCCCGTTGATTAATTTCGGTTCAAATTATTTTATATATATATACAATATTGCAAAATCAGGACACCTGTTCCGTAAGGGCCAAACAGTAAACGTTGAAATTCTGATCCTTGGGATGTTGTGCTCTGGCACCGTCTGTTCCGCTTGCGCTGTGAGTGAAGCGTTCCAAACTTCTTTCTATTCTCTGTCTTTTACTATGTTCAAAAATCTTCCCAGGAAGATAACTCCGAAATAAAGAACGCGTCCTGGTCTTTAGGTTTCTACCTCGGTGGTCCTTACTTGTCTTCTCGTCTTGTATTCGTGAGAAGTTTGATTCTTAAGTCTGTTTTAGCAAGTTCCTGTTCATTATCTGAATATTTGCGCGCATTTTGTATCGCAGGTAAGTACACTATTTCAGAATATTCCAAGTTTGATTTCAATTTATTCGTAGCGAAACACCCGCTGCCGTGGTGGCTGAGTGGTTAAGGCGTTGCGCTGCTGAGCCCAAGGACGCGAGTTCGATTCCGGCTGCGGTGGCTGCTTTCATCAGATGAAGGAGAAAAGCGAAAACGCCCGCGTGTCGATATTTCAGCGCACTATCAAAATCCCCACGGGTCCCAAATTAATCCAAGCTCTCCACTACGGCGGGCTTCATAGCCCAAGCACAGCTTCGGCGCGATAAGCCCTCCAAAAGGCGAAATATGAGTCTGAATTTTGAGGAAAACGTTCTGAGAGGGCTAGTGAAACAAAAGCTTCGAGAACAACTTTTCAAAAATCAAGCTGTGAGTACAGCTTGAAGAGTCCTGGCCTCATTTTCTTTAAGCCTGTAAAATCAGCTTTATCACGCAAAATATTTTGCATTTCGTTCCAATATTACAAATTTATCTTATTCTTTAAGTGAAATATACTTTGCGTCATTTGTATCTACTGATTGTACTAGGCACAATCAATAGATATACACAAAACGCGCTATCGCCCCGTCATATTTGCGTGGGGCTTATGGCGAAAACGCAGAGGTACTGCGTTTCTTAAGTAGAACACTCTGGTGACCAAACTCCACCAGCTGGGTTACC
Organism: Haemaphysalis longicornis; assembly: GCA_013339765.2. Classification (NCBI taxonomy): domain Eukaryota; kingdom Metazoa; phylum Arthropoda; class Arachnida; order Ixodida; family Ixodidae; genus Haemaphysalis; species Haemaphysalis longicornis. The sequence goes on from CM023451.1 coordinate 154,267,287, forward strand.
AAGGGGAAGGAATGTAATGCCATCCTTTCAAAGCAGAGTACTCTGACGTCGCGATATCTTTTGAGGGGCAAAAAAAAAAAACAACAACAACAGAATTAATAGTGAGTGCGGAATTGTGCTTTACTCACTTTGGCGGAAAATTTGCCATTTAGCTTTTTCTCGAAACTCCACTGACCTGAATTCAACTATGCCAGGGTTTTTGTTTTGCTTGGTAATCGTAGTTGGGAAAGGTTGGCCTCGAGTAGACTACGAAGGACGACGCCGAATGCTTACCCGCTAGCTATTCGTGTCTTTCTTTCGGTGTCCACAGGTAACCTTGGCAGAAGACGGTATTCACTTTCCACTGAATGGTTATTATGTAGGCTCTCCTTCGATCCCGATTGAAAAACAATGATGTGGGAATGCCAGAATGCTGCTGAGTGCCGTAAATCTATGGCCAAAACTAGGCGTAGGAGCAAAACAGAAGAACGGAGCACGTTGTGAGTTCATTACCTCCACAGGTCTCTGTAGGCCCCCTAAGTAACGATCTAACGCAGCCGATACCAGCTAGTTATTCGCAAACTACGACCGATGTACCTGACGAATCTAACTTACCCTTGTTATGAATCGGCGCACAAGGAGGGCGGAATCACTTGTTTCGACGAATAGCGGTTGCCTTTGCTCGATCCCGCGAGGCCTACCTATTCATTTACATATACTGCCCTGTTTTGATACGACGAAGCAGGTTTTAATATAAAACAACGCCATGACAGCAGCACACGAAACGGTAAAAGCATATCTTGATGGCAAGATTTCGGAATGAGCAAAGAAAAAATTTGCGCAGGCTTGCACTAGTGGTGCAAGGCTGGAGAAGCGGCAGAGACGGCGGCCCCTCTGTTTTCGTCGGAGACGCGGCTGTTGCACCTCACATGGATTTCTGAACTTGCCGCTGAAAGTTCTCCATGACTGGCAGTCCCAGATCGTTTTGACGGCAGCCTTTCACAGCTCTCCCAAAGTGGACCATGTTAGCACGTGTTAGAACCTGCGGCCAAGTCCAAAGCCAACGCCCGCGCTATGAACCCAAAGGAAATGCTGTGCCCCCGGAGTTCGGATAGACGCCGGTTTTCTAACACGAGGGACCCAGGTTCACTTGCGATTATGGGGGGGCGTTTTTTTGTTCTTTCCAATTGGCTGCACGATGTTATGTTCCCGCCGCTGCTATCCCCGTATCCCTCGTTGTGACGGACAACTCCGGCCAGGCTATCTGGGCATCCCCCGTGAAAAACTACCCAGGATGCCTAGAGGAGTACTGGGACGGAGAACTGATAGAGTTAGAGAGGAAGAGTTCAACACCAATGGGGGGGAAGGGATCTGTCAATGTTTGCCCGTGCATCAGTATGTCATGTGTTTGCTGTTGCCACAGGTGTATGGTACGTGGGCTCCCTACAGGCGATTTTCTATGTCAAGAAGGAACTTACAAAAGCTGCACAGAGTGTTCGCGGTGTGTTTTTGGGGGGCTCAAGTTGGGGAGCGCATGAGTCGGAACTAATTTGTTTCGCGCGGTGAAAAGTGTGGATTGGGACTGGCACATTTGTTTATCCGACAAATAGTTCTTCAGGTTTATGTTTCTGAGAGATCAGAGAGATTGCTTCTACGTACTGTGGTACACGTCGACTACGTGATGTCATTCCAGACTATGTAGTTTCAACTTCTGAAATGCGATGTGTACGTGTGCGCTGGGTTCTTGCGGGAAGTTGTGGATTGCTTTTAGGATTTTAAGGGTTAGGTTTTTCCTCGGAGTATTTGAGTAGTGTACCGCGAAAACGTTTGTACAAAGATATGATTGATGTGTGTCTGCCTGTCCCGGTTTATCGTCAGTTATATGCAGTGGGTTCAGGAAAAGATGTTCTAAAAGAGTGAAACAAATGCCAGTACGTTCCTCTGTTAAATCTTTCTTCTTTAAACTTTCATAGCGGCACGCTTCCGGTAAAACCATGGCTGCAAGAAAAAGGACTATATGTACACCAATGGACACTTAACTGTAGACTATGCCAAAAGCTGGAAACAATTGAGCACATCTTTCAGGACTGTTGGGATGCGGTGTTTCACTGGGGACATCCTCCAACGAACCCTGAAAAAAGACTTCCCATTAACGCCTTATTGGCATTCGCTTTTTGCCCGTAAACAATGATGGAGGCGTGCCCTATGATATGTTCATGGCACTTAGTCTGCATTCTATGTGGAAAACTCGCATGGCGGTTCAAAATGCCGGTTAGGTTGCCGGTTTGACGGCGTAAAGGTGCCGGGATCGATTCGAGGGACCTCCCTACCACATGTTTTTTTTTTTTTTCTTGAGGCGCGCACTCTCAAAAACTGCTCGTGGGCTCCATGACTCCTCAAGGCATTCCGTCACCATTTGAGGTTTTCTGGTGCTACGGACGGATAGTGGTCGGCCAAAACAGGTCCGATGTTAAAACATCTCGGGCCAACTCCACTAACGTGAAACCTGGGGAGGGGCGAAACATGCAGTGTATAAGTGTATTCTTGGCGCCTTGGCGTTTTTGCCCACGGAGATCAAACCGTGAGGGGGGGGGGGTAAATGTATACAGCTTTCTGTAAGTCTCGTGACTTTGAAGCACGAACCGTTCTAGCGAGAGGCGTTGGAAGACGAGTGTCCCAGTGTGTTGCTTTAGTAAGCGTTTTGTAGCGTGAGCTACACTGGCCGAAGTTGAGCAGTTTCGCGTGGCTCCTGGAGAGCCGTGCTGCGCAAGTGCGGCACGTGGTGGCCCGGTCCATTTGATGATCATGCGAGGGGTGGCCGAGTATGGAACCGATGGCTCGTGCGTCGCAGCAACACTGGTGTGCGCCTGTGGAACCCCACCCCACGAGTCCAGCGTCTTCACCGACCTCCGTTCCGCACGTGGTGGCCCGGCCCACTTGATGATCATGCGAGGGGTGGCCGGGTGTGGAACCGATGGCACGTGCGTCGCAGCAACACTGGCGTGCACCTGTGGAACCAGCTTAGCTCTGGGGCGATTGGTGACGCAGCGCCGGAGCCGCTTGACAAATATACATGTGTCACATAATGCATATACCGTGTGTGTGTTATTGAAGCAGCAGTAAGCATGATAATCAAGCTAATCCTAGACAACCAGGAAAGCTAAGAATAACCAGCTGAACCTTAGATCACGCTACGTATATCCTGGCATAGCCAAGCTAAGCCACAGCTATTTTTTCCCACGAAGATAAAACGTTCTAGCGTGAGGCGTTGGAAAATGAATGTTCCGGTGTTTTAGTACCGCGGCTACTGATAATGAGAAGACGACGACATGAGACGACGTCAACATGAGATGCCGACATCCCGAGCCCCTAAGGGGCTTCACCCCTAATAGAGAAATGCGTCGTTGTCTCGTCGCACATTATTTTTAGAACGAAAACGTGACAGCTAGACGGTAAGCCCAAGCTGGCGAAAACAGTGTGGGAACTGCTGTCAGCGATGGGCTACGGAACGATCGCTATGAACGGACGCCTAGAGGTGATCGAGGTAGTCCTGGCGTGATCCAGATCTGACGTGAAAATTTACGTGACGTAGTTGTCTTCCCGTTCATGGTCACGTCAGCTGTCGCAGGTCAAATGAACAACGCCATTTTTGGTGTTTTCACTGCAGGTAAATGTCGATGTTGTCGTCCTGCTTTGCTTCTCTGCAAGTCTGACGTCGCAGCTGTTCTCCTTGTGAAGAATATTCTGTATCATGATGAGATTCGGTTTCGTCCACCATAATGCGGATGGAGTGTCGTGGCTACGACACCCGTGTTTGTGGTGGAGTTTCTTTTCCACGCTGCGTCTTCGTTAAGTTATACTCGTTGTACACAACGCAATGCATGCGCCCTACGTATACCTCAGGTGATACGTTCAAACACCGCCACTTCAGTGGGTATATTTGGCATACTCGTTTGGAATGTCTCGGCATGTGCTATGGGCATTGCAAGGAAAGAAACGAATAACACGAATGACTGATTTCCACCGATGATGGAGGGATTCCGGTCTTTCCATTCTCTGAACATTGCGGTAATTCATTCGGAATGAGTTACTGAATGTGGCTCCTTGTTTTCCCAAATCGGCTCTTTATTCATGCGCGTACAGAACAGCTTTACAGAACAGCATGCTTTACAGGAAGTGCGCGCATTAGCAATTTTAAGCGGTATTATCGGTGGCGGACGGGGCAGAGTAACGACAGAAGTGCAACTAGCCGGCTTGGATAAACGTAAATGCCCCCTTGATCCCACTTGACTCTTGCTGGGTCTTCACAGCTTACTTCGAGCTGACGGATGAACCCGCTCCACCGTTGCAGTGATATCGTGTTGTGCGATAGAACGTGGTTGTCGTGACTCTAGCTAGTTTTTTGTGCAAATGCACTTAGGCCGCTAACGTTGGCTCTACTGTGCCTATAGAACTTTATTTTTGGTATTATATTACATCTTGTGTCTGCACGGGAAGACAGCCCAGTGACTCGCATCCCGGTTCATTTACTTGTGGAGCGACTGGTAGTCTCCTGATACCTTGTCCTTTTCGTGTCCTTCGCAACGCGTTGAGTCACCTGGAGGTGATGAGAGTATGAACGTTTTGTATTGTGAATCTAAGATCCGCTCGTTTTTTGTTGAACACATCAAACTCCTACAACTATCTGATAGCCGTTGGCACATTCTTGGCCTATTTGGTGCCAATGAAACTTTATGATTGCAACGCTGCTGAAATTTTGTGAATCAGTGAAACTATTACCAGAGTCCTTCAATGCCTTTGAGAAGCATTGAAGACTATTACTGTGATTAAAGGTTTTTGGGATGTTTTGCAAATATAAATTGCATTTAAGGGGCACTTGTGTCACTCCTTGAGACGAGCCAATGTCTCGGCGTGAATAATAAATAAATAATAAATAAATAAATAAATAAATAAATAAATAAATAAATAAATAAATAAATAAATAAATAAATAAATAAATAAATAAATTTAGCACGCACATACATTTTGGTGTGGGTTGTTTCGTGGTACAACGGAGAATTTTTAGTTGTGGGGAGGGTTTTACGGGCCGTCAAAATAAATGCTAACGCATTTAAAGGAAGGCTTCAGCAGGTGGCGACTTAGGCCTAACATTCTGCTTCCGGCCAAGATAGCGTGCACTCGGACGGTGGTTAAAACACCAATACAGCGTCATTTCCCATGTACGAGACACAAGGGGATAAGGCAATGCTTGAGCATGCTTTCTCTCAGCCGGACCTGTGATAGGTCGTTTTTATGAAGAACAGTTTCAAACCAGACATGGGTGACAGCAGCACCATATCAGCCGAACTTTAGCTTTACCGTTACAACTAACGAACAACGTTATGGATTATGTTTGTCAGAGAGTGAACGACTCTTCATATGTGAGCTCAGTGTTGCACGGATTTAGACAAAACTGTAGATAAGAATTATTTCCCTGGAAATAAACTCCACGAGATAGCGGACACAAGCACGGACCACCCCTCTTGCCCATACAAAAAAGATAAATTGCATGAAGTTCGTTTCATTTTCGTCGTGTTGCAGTGTGCGTTTCTGACATTTCGCTACGTGTTTTCTCTCAGTAGGTGTACGAGAGATGGACGCACCGACTGATAAATCCGCATATGCACAAGACGCGAAGGGAAACCGTTTCTCAAGGAAGAATATTGCTTGTATTGAAGGACAAGGTGGAACGTAAACTCGTAATGAAATGAAGATTAAGAATTCCGGTGCCCGTTAACGATACCTAGGTAGTGAACAGTATTCCGGAGCGCTCAGCACAACAGTGCTCCTTATAGTCCACGTGTAGCTTCGGCACGTTAAATAGCATAATTTCAAAATGGGCCTTACGTCGGTTTATGACAAAATGTGAATTATTTGAGGATGAGAACCGCGGTTTGTTTGGCAGATGTGATTTTCGACGTCTGACTTTCTTGCATTTTCAAATTAACGGGAGTCTGGACACTACATAAGAATCACGTTTGCGAGTGTAAACGTAGGTTTTTCCATTCGCCAATTTCAACAACAGCAACAAACAAACAAACAAACAACAAAACAATAAACATATTTATGCTTTAAAGGTAAGTCATCGTGGTCAAAATATTTGCGAAAGCTGTTTAGACCGAAATGACCGCGACTCGTGAAGCACGCCACAGCTAGGTCCTGGCGCTAAATTAGGCCGTTTAAAGAATTACAATGAATTTTTCTTAAATTTACCGATTTTTGCTATTATTATGAAACAAGCGCAAGCTTTGCCTGCACAAGGCTTCTAGAATGACAACAGACCTTCAAGATGACCCTTGCCTCGAGCACCTCTGTCCCTACTTCTCCCTTCCGGCAACTGATCTAGAATTTCCCAGCAAAAATAAAAACTCTCCCTCTCTCCCTCCCTCCTGTCTATGTCAATGCCTCTCCCACTTTAAGCACAAGCTGAGTACAGTGCTAGAGAAGGTAGCAAGAGCCAAACAACCCCCTTTCTTCGCCGCTGTCGCTAGGCATCGCTAAGCAGCGGCGCCGAGCATGAGTAAAATGAAGGGCCCTTCGCGCACCGGGGCGCATGTTTCACTCAACAGAAGGCCTCACTCAAGCACGCGGAAATGCGGGGCGCAAACCCGGACGCGCTGCTTCTTCGTTCGTTATTAGCTCTGGTGAAGATGGCCTTGTTCCGGGCGTCGTTCTCGGAGGCTCTCTGTTGGACGAAGACGGAAACAAAGCGCAAGCGTGGGCAGGCGCTCACCGATGCTCGTTCAGGGAAGCCACCACGAAACCTAATCAAGCATGGCATAGTGTGGAAATGCCAGAGGGCGCTGCGCGACTTGGCTGGCCTTATGGACCATAGAAAGGGCGCCTTGATTCCGCGTTCACACACACACAACAAAGCCCTGGTAGGATGAGTTCTCGTCTTTTTTTGTATATTCGTGAGCGTGCTCTTTAACTTGATTTTGGGTTCCCGGAGGTAATGCGCAGCGGTCGGCCCCGATTCATTTAGCCACGCTTGCTTTGGCGCGAAAATTCAAATGCACGCGACATCAGTGCCTGTGAATACTGATGAATGTGCTCGACAAGAGGAAGTGCAGGAGCAAAAAAGGCAAGGAGTGTCAAGAGCTATGAAGGTGAACAGGTAACCTACAGTCCCTTCCAACTGTACCAGCGATATCCATGTGCGTTAAAAGTGCCCAAATGTCACCGTAGGAAACTGTCACCGATGTCACCTCAGTAAGCGTCCCCCAAATTTCCACAATATCTCACGTCTAGCTATTGCATTTCTTAGACGAAAAAACGTTCACAGACGCGTAGTCGTGCTGCTGACGGTTGTGCTTGTTCACCCAGCGCAAAAAAGTGCTGCCTGCACCCTAATTTTACGTTGTACTGTAAAAGCTTCAGCTGATTTTATTTCCGTAGTACCTATATTAACTTCCCAGGCTCTTCTCCCGCCTTCAATTGGCCTTAGATTTTCCTAATACCGTACCAGTTAAGCGAAGTGTGGGGAGAGACCCGGACTTGGAGCTTGATACAGTGTAGAAACTAAGTAAAGAAAGGCACATTCTTCCATTTACAAACGTGTTGTGGCTTTGTTTCAACTGAGCGAGCGTATTTCGACGACCCTTCGGTGGCCGGCGGTCTAAACTCTGGGCCGACTGACTCTCTCGGAAGGTCAGCGAGCCGTGCAGTAGCGCAGTCAAGCCAAGTCATTTTTTTCCTGACGTCACACGAAAACACCACAGAAAATGGGCGAGGATGCATGGCGGAGGACAGCATTTTGGAATTGATTTTTCTAACAAATAAATTCGCGTAAACGCACCCAGAGTGGTCAAAACATGGCCTAGGGACTCCGGTCTACAATTTCCGCTAGTAAAATCACTTCAGCGTCCCTTTAACTCGCGATATGGGCCAGTTGCCATCATTTCATTGTGAATTGACTTAAATGGAAACAAATGCGAACAAAAATTAACATATGAAACAACACAGAAGTACAGAGAATCGACTGATTGGCCAGGTTCTGTGGTTTTAGCGGGAGTAGCGGCACAAATGGACACCTTCGTAACAAAGGCTCTTTTGGGCACGTGCAAGGGAACTGCTCGCCTTCAAATTGTGGCTCAGTTCCAGTGTTCTTTTTTTAAATGCAGAGCATTTCAGTAACTCACGATGTCACCCGCGTTGACGTCCGTAGTCCGCATCGCTCCCCCTACACTATATAAAAAAATAATACTTACCGGCGCCAGGTTTCGATCCCACGACTCTGCGGGCGGAACGCAAGGTACATGGTGCTCTACACACTGCGCCACAAAGCCGACACAGAATGGAAGCTTACGAACGCGCCTTATATCCTTGACTCATTCAACCGTCGGCCACAGGTGTGCCCTCTCCCCCGCGTCCTCCTCGCCTTCTCTCCGCTCACAACACCCTCTCTCGCCACGTTCGGTTCGGGCAACCTCCTTGGTTCGGGCGCACAACAGGTGGGGACGTGCGCAACACCCTCTCTCGCCGCGTTGTGTTCGCGCTGAGCAGCAGTCGGTTCGCGCGCAAGAACAGGTGGGGGCGCTCGCATCCCGCTCTCTCGCCGCGGTCGGTTCGCACTTAAACCACATATGTCGTTTGCGCGCGCTCTGGTCGCTAATATCTGTGGCGTGATCTCGACGTCAACATCTCGCGTTCGTGTGGTGGCGCGATTTCGGCGCTATAACACTATAACGCGAGGGGCATTGGATTGGATTCGATTGGATTGGCTTGGATTGGCTTGGCTTGGATTGGATTGGATTGGTTTGGATTTGGATTGGATTGGATTAAAGTGGATTGTGTTGGATTGTGTTTCGTCATAGCCGCGCCACGTTGCGTCATAGCCGCTCCACGTTGCGTCATAGCCGCGGCAGGGGGTTCACGGCACATTTCACGTTTCACCATCGACTTCATCGACAATGTCTACGCTGGAAGACAACAATTACAACAACAACAACCAATACGTAATCCATACGACTTGCAGGCGCGCCCCCCGCGGAAATGCTCTGCATTTGATCGTGCCCCTCGCGAGGGGGATGTTTCTTATTTTTTTACCGAAAGAATCCAGGAAACTTTCAATTTGCGCGCTACAGTGACGCAAAATGGGCAGTGGTGACGTAATACGGGCAAGCACCTGTAACAAGGTAATCAATCTGTTAGCTGCAAGTCGGCATTCAAGCGATGCGGTAAAACGAAACTAGAGCCCCAACCACATTGGCCGAGTCACGTATGTTAGCGGTGGCTTTGGTCAGAGGCTGCCAATCCCACAAACAAGATTCTGCGACGGTATAAAGCCCGTTCTACATGGTGCGAACTTCGCGTGCAAATTCGCAGCTTCCGCGCCACTCGTGCAGCAAAACGACATATTGTATTCCCCCTTTATTCCTCTTCCAGTTTGTGTGATAACCCTGAAACGACGAAAATTATTCCAGTGATATTTTTTTGGTGCCCCTTTGCGATGTCTCTGTGATGTATTCTTGGTCTTAATATGTGGCAACAGTGGTTAACTACAATAATCAATACGACATGTATTAGCACTGCATTTACGCCCACGGCGAATTTGTAAGGTATTGGTGTGGTTGGGAGACACCAAAGTAAGGATTTATTTGGCACCAGGAACTTGCAATTATCAATTATTTCGTTACAAGGTACCACGGATGAATGGCTTATTAACGCCTGGCAATAATCCTGTTTAAATTGTAGAGTTTTCAGCAGTTGCATCTCCGTATTTGCGCACTAAGAACACAGCCAGTATACTTTCAATGCTGAAGTTGCGGACAGGTATTTGTTTCTTAAAAAAACGCTATATATTCCAAATCAGATCCTTAGAAACTTCATATATTGTTAGGCTTCTCCCTGGCGTCATATCGACCCCTATGCTAAATTATGTCAGTGTTCGCGATGCTATCCGACTACTGTTTCTGACACGGTAGACGTGGCGATGCTCGAGTAGGTTTGGCAGGCCGCACCAGACTCCATTTCGCTACCGCCACAGGACCCTTTGTCAGTGCCTGAGCAACTTTGGGGGCAATCTCGTTAAGTGGGCCCTTCTTTCCTCACACCGTCTTTGTATCTCTCCATTTACATAGTTATTGCCGTTTTTCCTGTGTTATACTTTGCTATACTTTGTCGCCGACTTGAGTGAGTACGTGGAAGACGTGTTAGAGCCACGAGTGAACAGTGAAGGCGTTTCAGGTGGTGTTTGTTTGCTAGGATATCCCATCTTCTTTTTTTGCTATGTAGAAATTTCTTTTTTGCTGGAAGAGAGTCCAGTCGTAAGGGCAGAAATTAGAGGGTTCTGTTCTAGTAAAATACTTCTTGGAAGAGCGAAGAAGAAATCAGAAGTTATTCCTGCTTTGCTTTTTTTTGTACGAATGTCTTCTGGTCTGTGGTTCTATTTGACCGATTATAGACCTTTCTGGTGAATCTTCTGACTTACTTGTATGCATTTTGAAGCCCTGCTTTCCTGGAGTGTTTGAGCCAGGCGGCGAGATGCGAGTGTAGACAGCGTCCGGCGCCACCGTCCTATTCTGTCCACGCGCCTTAGCTGTTCTGCCAAGTCCGCTCCTTTCCAGCTATGATGTTTGCTCCGTCTCCACTCGCGAAGTGTCTTCAGCGCGTGCCGTGCCACGTTTGCTGCGCCCGCAATTTTTTTTCTTCTATATGTGAAGCATATATTTCCCCAGTCCTGCGGGCTTTCTTGGGCTGGTATTTTCTTGCCTTGGTATTTTTTAGTGTTACGTTTCATGCGTCAATTTTTCGATGCGGAAATCCACTCGCGGGTTCTGCGTCCGGAATTGGAATGGCAGCGTTCGATGACCCCAGTAGTTTCTGTGACTTTTATAACTCTTCGACCTAAATAGCTAAGAATTTGATTTAATTCAGCTGTACTCCAGGGTGGCGTACTGCATTGTTCTCTTTAATAAAAAAAGTAATGACGATGCGTTTATTAATAATTATAATTGCGTTTATTTTCTTTTGTACAAGAATAGAGCGGCCTCAAAAAGCTGCGTAGCAGCTTGACGTGGCAGCTGCCCCGTTTGTTATTGTTCAGTATAACGTTACTGTTCAAGAATGCAGAAATCTTTGTAAAATACAAGTTATTGCTTAAAGGGACCCCGAAAAGCTTTGTGAAGGTGGCAATCAAATGCATTCAGGTGGTAGAACACATAATGGGGGATTTTTGCGCCAAGTGTGAGCCCCATACGTTGTACAGATAATTTGTAAACAATTTTTGAAGATCGCCTTTCTCAGCCGATGAGTGCGACGCCGCAGCGAGCCGACCGCGGCTGACGCAACGGCGACCGCGGGTGACGCAACGGCGATCGCTGCTGACGCAACGGCGAAGGCGCCCCCTGATTCGCCCAATCGCCGGCAAGGTCGGCCGCCGGCGGCGTCACTGCCATTGGCTTCCGGCTGCTCTTCCTCCTTCCTGCGCGATCCCGAGGCAAAGGCGGGTCCGCAGTGATTGACGCGAGCCTAGGCGCAGGAATGTAGCTAGCTGCTTTGAAGGAGGCAGAGAGGGAGGAGGAGTCGATCGGCAAGTGGGGAGAGGTGCATTTAATTGGTTCTGGCGCAGCTAATACTGAATGTAGATCAATAATTCCAACGGCATTGCATCGCTATATTGGTGCTACGTGACAATACAGGCCTTTTGTAACTTTTACAGAAGGCTTTTCTGGGTCCCTTTAATGTTGCACAATCACGGAATTTATGAATAGCCGCACAAAGGTAATGCATGCGGTTGCCTACTTACGAATGGGGTGCTGCAATTAACTCCCACCATGCCGCATTATTACGAACGATAACTGTGCTTTACGTGCTGATCGCCTGCGGCTCATGGGTGTGGATCGAGTGCCAGTGGATGTGGCGCGCCGAGACCACCTCATGGTGCGTGATCACCCACTGCTCACCCCCTGTGGATCTGATGCGTGAGCAGAGATGGACCAGTAGGTGCGACCTAGATTGCTTTACTTGGAGCTCCCCCATCGGGGATTGGCTGCTGTGATACCAGGGAAAGACGCTGTTACCGGTCACACCAATCTCAATGAACAATAACTGAGCCACCGCAGCGATGGCTCAGAGGTACAGCACTTGCCTCATATGCGGGAGGAACCGGGTTCGAATCCGCGTACCGCCGGGCACCCACCGGATTTCCTTAATGGGTACAGGCGTTCTTGGTACAGTGCGCACTCTTGAAAGGGGAATTCACGCCTTGAAAGCTGCCTTTGCCCTTGCGAGGAGCCCCTGACTCTTGTCCATCTGGCGGGGCCCCCGGCCATCATGCCGCGTTGCCGCATTGACGGGGTAAACGAGTCTGGCGGCATGTCCTGCCAGAGGCGGTTACACGTTGAGCGTCCACCATGGCTGTGGAAGGCACCATGTGCTTTCGTATGCCTTGGTAGCGCCAGGCACCTACCGGTAAAATAGGTACAACTGACTCCCTGGCCTGGCACTCGGGCCCTTGTGTGGACCACAACGCTTGGGAAGTTCATCGGCTTGCACGGAAAATCGCCACTATGGCTACAAAAATGCAGGAATTTTTTTTTTTGCTTTTGGTCGGGGATGATACCGTTGGTTTTAATGCATCTAATACAAAATATAAATATTCCTTACGTCGGCCGGCAACATAATCTATAAGCGCGCAGATGTTTAAGAAGCTTGTTGCATTTAAAAAGACTTATGGCCGTTCACGAACACCAATTTTCCTGGGAACGATCATAGCGAGTGGCGGTGCCCGAGGCGGGCGCTAAGCTAAACTACCGGCAGTGATACCGCGCAGACTCGCCAACTTCAAGCCGTACAGGGCACACGTGCGTTCGCAGTGCTGTCTGCTTCGATGGTCATTGTAGTTATTAGGTGCGCAGTGCCTTGTGACCGCACAATGTGAATCCGCATCCGTGCACATAGCATTTGCAATCGCAAAAATCACATAGGCACCGCCAGGATTCGAGCCTGCGTCTGTTGGACCAGACATAGTTAGTGTCAGATTTCTTATTCATTAATGTACGACCGTGAAGTCAGTACCCGAGAGTCCAACGGCTTACTCCCTCGCCTGTAATGGTGCGGGCTATCTTAGCACCTCCCAATGTCCGTCCGCATCCATCCGTGCGAACACCCCCATCAAGCGAAAATCCAGCAAAATTCCATTTGAGCCGGAGTTGCAGTTTCATTTCGGGAATAATCAAGGTGCAACTCACGGCTCAAATCGAATGTCGGTGGGGGCGAAAATCGGATGTCACTAAGAAAGCGTAAATTTTTCTGTGTAATTCGGCTTCCCATCGTTGAAATTTGTTTCGCGCCCAAATACAACGCTTCGTGCGACCCAATTTAGACGGAATATCACCGTTTTTGTACGAAGATAACAGACAGCAGTAGGAATGCGGGTGCGCTCGTGTGGTAAAGGCCGATTCACACTGGCGGCGCAGGTTGCGTCACCCCACGGCAGCACCACATCGTGTCCGCTAACGATTCGTCGTAGCCTTCCGCGTGGTCAGTGCAAATGAGCCCAAAAAATGCGGAATCGGACGCTGATAGTGCGGACTAGGCTCGAATAGCTGCATGACTGCCCTGTCGGTAACTGAGACGGAAGTTTGCAGGAAACGCAGAATCATTATCAGCCGAAGCCGTACAGGAAGCTAGTGGGCATTACAGGATACAGAAAACTGATTGCTATAATTAACAAGATTTGAAAGAAGATCCCTATGTGGCGAGCGTTGCTGTCTACGTAGCTTTCGCCAGCGTTCCAGGTTCACTTCATTATCATACGGAAGCTTTAGACAAAGATTTCGCAATTTATAAATACCGGTTGGTTAATAGATGAAGGAATATTCAGTAGAAGCTTCGTTGCAACTAAGGTTCACTTCATTATCATACGGATGCTTAAGACGAAAATATACCCATCATTTTATACCCGGTCGGTTAACACGTAAAGGGATATTCAATAGAAGCTCCATTGAAGCTACCAATGCAAATATAGCACACCGCTGTGGTCCTTTTATTTTGCTATTGTCTACACTCTCTGGCATCATATGTCAGAGGTAAAGTACGCAGACACCACTGGACGTTCAGGTACAAGGTCTAAGTGAGAAACAATAATAAGGGCAGCAAAAAATTGTGGTATAAATTACTGGTTAACCAGCGATTAAAAGGCTTAACAAATGGCTGCGAAAGATTTCTCTCGTGCGTAATCGCCGGATGTTAAATCTCCTGCCAGAATTTTGAAATTATGTCACGCCATAAATAAATTTGTGGCGAATTTGAAATCAAATCAAATTGTCAGTTCCCTTAGAAGCATGAAACGGCCACAAAACGTACTGTTGCAAGCAACTTCGCAACGACGCAGGCCCAATATTGGCGGTGATCACCGGTGCACACACACGCACACAAACACAAAAGCGTTCTTGTAATTGCTTGTTCTGATTCACTCGTGTTTGTTTGATTAACAAAATTATTTGAGCATCAAAAATAAGAAGCACTTTTTGCCGCTTAGAAGAAAATAATTGCTATTCGCTTGTATGTTATTGTACTGTCGACCAACCGGTTAATGGGGAAATGCATTCGTTTTAGATGCGACGGCATCTCATTCACTCGCCTTGTCCCTCCATACGGCGTTGTCGTTGCCCGTCCACACCCCTCCCCCATTCTCCTCGCCGCGCCAGCTGCTCTTTCCGCCGCTCACCCCCTCTCCTCTCCGATAGCGAACACTCTCTCGCGAGGGGCATTGGATTGGATTGGATTGGCTTGGCTTGGCTTGGCTTGGCTTGGCTTGGCTTGGCTTGGCTTGGCTTGGATTGGATTGGAATGGAATGGAATGGATTGGATTGGATTGGATTGGATTGGATTGGATTAAAGTGGATTGTGTTGGATTGTGTTGCGTCATAGCCGCGCCACGTTGCGTCATAGCCGCGGCAGGGTGTTCACGGCACGTTTCACGCGATGGGAGAATCAACCTAACGGAAACAACAACGGAACCCCCTATGCGTCGCATCTACACAGGGGTTCCCGCGAGGGGAGGTGGGAGTAATTTTTTTGTCAGGACGCCATCGGTCCCACTAAGAAAGCTCCCACTTTAAAAAGTCGAATAGGATCGCTGAAATTCTCGGGCAGCAACCTCTTCGTTCTAAGGGGTCAAAATACAAACAAACCCGAAATAAGGATCTCGAAGTTTAGAAGGAAAGCCGTTTTGATTTTTAAATGTCCGTGGATCTTTCGAACGCCTTCTTGCACGAGTTCCAAGCTGTCAATTCGCAACGTGCGATTCTTGCATTTTCCCGTTCTTCTTTTATTTGCTCGTTCAATCTTTTTATTGCGCATAAAGAAAATCACACATTGACTCCCCTCGTTATCTGCACATTTTCGCACAATGCGTCCGAGGAATGAAGAAACCAATAACTTAAACCGGATGTTCGTTTTGATGCATGAATAGACTTCTGTGAGAGCCAGGGAGCGCTTTTTTGCATATAAGTGCTATGAAGAAAGAAGAATAACAGGATGAAAAGAAATAAAGAAAGGCGGGAGGCTAACGAGGACTGGCACCGGAAGCTTCCTTCCGAAATTTCGAACAGTATTTTTTTATTCCTTCTCTTCGCTCCCCCACACCTTCCTCCGCACCGGCATTTGCATTTGTCTTCGGCGCACGAACTGCCGGCGTCTTAACACGTAATTGGTCTTGTCGTGAAGCAGAGAAGCTGGCGTTAAGTTGGCCCGAGACGCCACCGCTTTCTCCGAGGGAAAGGTCTTCTACACTTGAGTCACCTCACTGATTTTGTATCCGATCACAAAAAGAATACGTTAAAGAACAAAATGAGAATCGACGGGCTCTCGCCCCCCAGGTTCAGGTCGCGTGTGATTGTTCATTTTTTTTTTATTAGGAATACAACGTATCTCCACTGTTCTCAGCCAGTTTTAAGCCTGCAACTGTAACCGGTCACGGACAGTGAGTGTCCTAGATAATAGAAAAAAAAAAGAAAGTAATTCGCCAGACGTCGCTACCTTAAAGAGGATGCACAGGTGTTCACAAAGGCAGACTTCGGTCCTTGTTTGATGTATCGCAGCCGGATTGTTGTCCAGTTCTACCTGTCGAAACGTAGTTTGTCGCTCCTTGTTGGTGTTTCTAGTCTAGGGAACCATTCAAGTAAGTTAGATTTATCGCAGCCACTGCTGTCGTCACTTATAAGTGACGACAGCAGTGGCTGCGTAACAAAACTGCGAAAAGAGTTTATTTATTTAATGCCAAGCTCATCAAGATTAAACTGCACACAGGGGTACTAATCATTTGACAGGAAACAACCCAAGCAAAGACGGGGACCCATGCCCACACTCTCGAACGACGTAGCGCGTCCTGCCCGAGCCACTTACCCTCTCAACTCCGTGCAGCTGTCTTTTATTCGCTCCGCCTGCATCCAGCAAACACACTTCTTTCCAGAAGTTCAAGGAAAAGAAAACAAAAAAAAAAATCTCCCTTTCCCTCTGTGGCGGGGGATGACCAGCTAAGCCTTTTAGCGCATGACATAGAGATGGTACAGGCTTTAGGTGTGTATGAGTAAATTTTAACTCTCTTCAGTGTTGACGGCGGAATATAGACAAATACGTACACGCACAACTCTCGTTTACACCCAGCGTATGTTGAAAACGGTGCCTATAGATGGCTAATGAACTCAAGATGCATGTCCAAGTGATGAGAAGTTCAAGCTTGAGGTCCAAGTGATATTTTGAATGGCGTATTACCTTGGTGACACACACGCACACACGCACACGCACACGCACGCACGCACGGCCACACACACACACGCACGCACACGCACGCACACGTACACGCACACACAAACGCACGCACGCACGCACACACAGGCACACACACGCGCACACGCACACACACACAGGTACACGCACACAGCGCACACACGCGCCCCCGCACGCGCACGCACACACACACACACACACACACACACACACACACACACACACACACACACACACACACACACGCACACACACACACGCACGCGCGCGCGGGTGTGCGTTTTTCGACGCCTCACGCTTTAAATACACGTAGAGCCTTGGAAGTGTTGTCCTCGGACATAAAAATTAAATTCGTGAAACAGTACCCATGTAAGCTCCTCTTAAAACAGTTATTCTTGAAGTTCATCGGAACAGGGGACCTGAGACGCAAATATGAACGCACCCCTCCTTTTTTTGGGCAATCAATGAAACCTCCAAAAAGGAACCGAGGTAATCATGGCGCGAAGACACTCGCTCGGGAATCAGCGTACGTGAGAAAAGGGACTTCCCCTGGCGAGTCGCCATCGCGAAGGGAGAAAGTAACGTAAAGTCAGGGATCCATGAATTCAAAATTAAAAAAAAAGAAAACAAAGCAAGGCAGCTTCGCGACACCAGCCTCGCGGAGAAGATTGCCCCCACCCACTCTTGAACAAAATTGTGGCAGAATGTTTACAAAGCGACGCATGGAAACATCTGAAAATGACCCGCCGGGAACAGGATCCGCATAAACGTAGGACGCGTGCTGTTGATATTATTGTTTAACAATAGCTCCCTTACATCTCCTTCACCAACACTCAACTCAATACCCTTGAGACCGCCCTGGTGGGACTTTACAAGGCAGCACTGAACCTCCCTATCACCACTTCTACAGATAAGCTTTTTGCCAAGGGCCTCTTTCATTCCCTTCGCTCTCTCCTCAATCTCCATCGGGATTCCCAGCTTTCTCGGCTCTCCCTTACCCGTCAAGGCCAATGGTTACTGGTTCAGGCGGGTATATCTCCGATTCCCGTCTCCCCCATTACCCCTCCCGACGCAATTTCTGCGCCCAACCTTCGTATCCTCCCTCTCCCGTTAAACACTGTCCCCTGTCCTTCATGCAGGTCGTCGTCATGCGGCCGCGCAGCATCATTCTCCCCTTTTCGCAACCCAGGGAATTGCTTACACATATGCCTCCTTTGTGGCGCTCGAGGCTCGTGCGGTTACGTTCTGTACCACCCTCACCTTTCTGAAGAACAAACCCACACTAGCGGCCCGTACCTTCACCCTCCGGAAGTAATGTCTCTTGAGGTTCTCGCCATCGCCCATGCCCTTCAGTCCTTTGCTTCTCTTCCCCCTGTTCCCGAATACACAGTCTTTTCTGACTCTCACACCGCTATTATACTCATACAAAATCGCTCACTACCTTCTATCCTTCAACAGAAGGTCGAACGAGCGGTCTCCGCTCTACAGCCATCCATCGTTTTCCTCCGTTGGGTCCCTGGACATTCCGGGATTGACGGCAATGAGTTGGCGCATCAACTCGCCCGCGAAACTCTTCACCGGGCACCGTTGATCCCCTGGCCCGGGCCCACGGAGGACGGTGGGAGGCTCTCCCTGCGCCGTACCATCAAGGAGGTCTACCTTCAGCTCCGTGTAGACAAACGCCTCTACCCGCCTCCTCACTCATCACTCACCGTAACGGAGGCTCGACTCCTCCGTCACATCCAAATGAATGCCCTCATCACTCCCTCCCGCCTATTCCTCTACCGCTATAGATCTGACCCCTCTTGTCCCAACTGCCCCACTGCCTACGCTGATTTACCTCATTGCCTATTCTACTGCCCGGTGGCTCAGCTATCCGACTCGTATCCCTCCCCATCCCTTTCCATCACCTCCTGGACCGACTGGCTTGGCTCTGAAGGAGAAGAACAGCGAAGACTGGTCGCCCAGGCGGTCGACATGCTCGGCCTGTAGCTTCGGCCGAATAAAGGTCTTTTCTACTCTACTCTCTAACAATAGCAGAAGAGTTCGCAAAAATACGAATTATGTAACTCGCACACATGAAAAGCAGTCATCTAACGACATTATAAAACCAGCCAGTCGAGCAATGGCGGCTGCGAAGCCCTACAAAAGGCCTGGAATAAATCTGCTGTCTCTGTGAGTCTCGAAGCTTGCACCTAAAAATGGACCTGCGGACATAATTTGTTCAGGGGGTCTTACAGTGGGGACAGCCTTAGATAAACAAAAAGTACTATGAAGTGGGAACAACGATACATGCACCAGCTCAGGCATTGTGTGTTTGGAGAGGATTAAGTCTCCTTTTTCTCGGCTCGCTATGAATTCGCCACAGTCTCTGGGGCTCCGCAGTTTACACACATCCAGAAAACTTTGCGAGGCGCCGCAAGCGTTGTGAATAAACACAAGTGAAATGAGACGCGGCTAGGTGAACTTGCGTTTAAGTTTATTTTTGGCAAGGCAATTCCGGGCTGGTTTACTTCGAAACGCGCAGTACCTCCTCCCCACTCAGCCCATTACAAGAAGGTCACAACAGAGTTTGAGCGCAACTTGGCTGCGTAATCAGATCCGCTTGAGTTCCCCAGCGGGGGAGGGTATACCGCCTCCGGCTGAAACCAGCGTTTCCCAGTGCATTTGTTCGGGGCTCTCGGAGCTGAAGCGCTAATGAAAGTCTCCGCATCGGGGCTTGCGGCGCGTTGAGGCCCACACTTGAGTGCTTTAAGGCGGCAGTGTAAACACGCTGTGCCTGTTTTTAACGCGGGACTGCTTTAACGAGTTTACAATGATATATAATGACAAAAACAATGGCAGCAACAAACGATGAATCAATCGATCGATCAATCAATCAATCGATCGATCAATCGATCAATCAATCAATCAATCAATCAATCAATCAATCAATCAATCAATCAATCAATCAATCAATCAATCAATCAGTCAGTCAGTGAGTCAGTCAGTCAGTCAGTCAGTCAGTCAACCAATGCATTATTGCAGTTATCGTCGTCGTCGTCACCGTCATCACCATTTTTGTGTTCACTTTAACTGTGCCCCCCCCCTATTCCGGACTTGGCGAACATCCTGTGAATTCGTATGGTGTTGCGTAGGTGAAGCGTAAGATATCAGTGATGTGCGCCCGTATAGCTCTAAAAAACATCGTGGAACTTGGCGCTTAGCTTACGAAAACCACCACCAGAGCAGCGGGCTGCTGTTCCAGCCCGCCGCTCCTCCAGCCCGGCCGTGCCTACCCTTCCCATTGAAAAGCGCACCGCGCGTCAGGCAATGTTTATACAGGCGGCGTTGGTTAAATAAAATCGCGTTTTGAAAGAGAAGCTACGCAGGCTTCCATCAGTCCCTTCGAAAGCGGTGGTTAGCTTGATTGTTTGGGTTTGTACTTTGATTGCAGCATTCTGCTTGAGCAATTGGGATCTTTTACGCGTAAAAGCATGTATGATATCAACATTCGGCTATATTCTACAGCGCGATCGTTTACAGCTGCAGCCGTCGCTAAGCGAGCTGCCGGCTAGTCAGCGGGTTATTGCGATCGTGTCACTGTTCCAGGCGGCGTGAGCCGCTGGAGTGCTCGTTGCATCCGGGTCTACAACGATGAACAGGAAGCCAATTCGCAACTGTGTAATTCACGGTGAGATGAAAAGGACGACCGGTGTTGCGACAACGTGAAACAACGTAATTCTTTTCGCGTCAGCCCAATCGGTTTCTCGAGCCCACGCTTCGTAGCAGACGACTTCGTTCACGACTTCGTTTATGCGGCCGGGCGACTGAGGTCCGGCCGCGTGAGTTGGCCTACCAAGGATGGCGGATCATTGGGGCTGTTCGATTTACAGTCTCGGACTCACCGCGTACTCCCCGAGAAGCAGTCCGGCATTTTCCAATGTATCCCTATGGCTTCGGGGAATCCTCGGACTACCCGCGGACTATCCGCGGTGAGTCCGAGACTGTAAATCGAACAGCCCCATTGTAACGTATTTGTGACAAGGCCCAAATACGCTGCCTGATGGTTAGTCTTTCTTGAATTTATCCAATCATGGTTCGAAATAAACGCTTGCCCAACGCCGGTGACGGCAATAAGCAGTTTTGCTGCGCATTCTCTGCTTTTCCCTAGAGATCCCTATGGTGCTTGTCTAGGTACCGGCTGTCCCTATAGACTTCAATAAGACCGCTGTCTAGTCTAGCCTGTGGGCTTTCGAGCAAGCGCACCACTCCGAATCTTACTCCCGGACTTATAAGTCCGCGAATAAGGCTAGACTGTGAATAAGACTGCCAATAAGCACGTTTTTTCATGCAAGCGGGCCCTGGTCAGCGTGACGAGAGCCGGTTAGCATGCCATCCCTCTGCTCGGGGGGAAGGGGTGGGATTGGGGGGGGAGGGATTGGGTGCGTTGAAAAGCCTACACCATGTGGTGGCCAGTATTAAGAGAGGAACGGAAGTGACCGCTGAGGCTGTATCCGGTAGGAGAGAGAGCGTGGATGATGGGTGTGTTGTAATAGGACATTATTATTATTATTTTCTGCGGAGTACTGTTTTAGTTCGCGACCCTCCTCTCCAGCTGCTCGTTCGGAATAACCAGAGCACTTTTCGTTAAAGCTTTAACCTGTTGATGTTCATTCTAATATTTTTCAGTCGTTTCATACAAAAAATTAAGGCTTCGTCAGAAGTCATCCAGTTCGCCCTCAGCAGTTTCATTACCCAAGCCAGATACGCTGTATGGTTCCTATTTTACTTTCACTACAATGTCGTCTGCAACTTGTGATAACTTTTCGTCAAAACCATTTTCCGCCTCCTGAATTTGTTTCGCCAGTTAGACGTTAGACGGCATGCTTACAGAGATTAAAATAAAAGGAGTAGTAATGACAACATAAATGGCCGATAAAAAGCAAGAAAACATACATTAAAACAGCTTCACTAGTGGTGCATGGCTGGAGAAACAGCAAATTGTTCGTGACTGTGAACATCAAACGATACGCCATATTTCCGTGTTGGACTGTATATAACGCGGGTAAAAATCCAAGACAACAATGAAAGGCCGTATGAACAGAAGGAGTATTTGTAAGGGGCCACAGTCAGCTGGTATGGCCTATCGGTCTCAAATATCACTTATTGGGGGATCAAAAAGGCGGACACTGTCTGCACACCGTTTGGGCATTAGTTGAAGAAGCACCGGATCTCCTCCCACAATGTCTCTATTTTGTTTCGTGCATGGAGGCCACTTTAGGGGAGTTGGGTGGGCCTGCCTACGCTGTAATGGACACTGAAAAATCGGATCACGCCAATGGAACTTGTAGAACGCTTAGTACGTGCCATAGAAACTCGAAAGCAGACGTTTAACAGCATGCCTACATGAATGAAACTCTGTATTTATATAATTAAAGATCATGTCAAGCGCTACTAGTCTGCCGAAGGCTTACTATAGGAGATTTATTTTTAGCCCGAGTTTCTCAAATAAGCCTCCAACAAAGAATTTCCGACCGATAAAATAAGGCCTATGAATGTCTTAAACAATTTTACAGTCCTGGAAAGAAATGCTTGTGTCTTTAACCGGGGCAATCAATGAAAAAATATGAAGCTTAACGTCGGTAGCACGTATAAAAAATAAACTATACAAGCCCGATCAGCCCAAATGGACCCGTCATGGTACTGTTCTTAGAGCCCTCCCTTTTTAAAAGCTCCGCCTCCACACTGAATTTTCGTTTTTCTTCGTTTCAATTTTTTTATTGCCCTCCATGCATTTTGCGGTCCCAAGACGGAAGCCACTTGGTGTCTGCGCCTCGTTAGTTACTCGTTCGTTTGATACCATGGGGAGTCGCGAAATCCCAAGGGTTGAACAGGCAAGCCCCGTTTTCGTAATTGGCCAATCGACTTTTTCCAAGTAGGTCCTTCAACTGGGAGGCAGTTTGTGCCGCTCCTTGGCTGCAAAGCGGACCTCCATGGTTTTCTTTTTATTTGAAAACAGTTTCAAGACTTCTTTTCATGTGCAGTTTATGTTCCCTCATGTACCTGCCGCGAGGTTCAGTGTCCAGGTTTAATGCAACTCCGACTGGTGTATTCTCACACTCCTCAACTTGGCTTAGCGTCATTTTGCGTGACGACGTAACTCTTACGGCGTTGTTGTTCCAACAAAACTGGAAAGTCTCGCCTTAAACATCTTCGAAAAGCAAATGTTCGATCAATAAGACACAACGTTTTCTCGTCCGAACTATGTAGCTTACAGAGAGAAATGCGGGTCTTCCTCAGGGCTCAGCGCTGGGTGTAGGCTCTCGTCTTGCTGGTAGAGGATATCGTTAGGGAGAAATGCATTCAGATTCCCGCGCAAATCTTACTGATGTCTTCTTTGACGTATTATCAACACCGTTCGCTTCTTAGGGGCATGCTAGTTCGAATCTCCCGCCAACTGAAACATTCGCCGCTTAGTGGCACTAGAAAGAGGTGAGTTTGTTTTGTAACAAACACATTTGCTTTGTCCGTTCTCTCGATAGACTGAGCCAGGGTAGGAATAATCACAAGAGGGAAGACAGGGGAAACTGGAGCCGTAACGTAAGCTTGCACATTTTTATAATAGTTTAGCAAAAACTGAATGACGTGCCCGAGAATTAAAAAAAATAAGATAAGATAAGATAAGGCAAGATGAGATAAAATTTTGTTTCCGACAAGCGGAGGCTGGGGAAAAAGTGAAATTGATTCCCTTGACGGAGTCGGAGCCCCGGTTACAGACAGCAACAGACCCCACAAAGTACATATTTTAACAGAAAACTGTTTTTTAGCATCACTATGCACAGTTTTCCAGAAATTATTCTGTTGTAAGGAAAAAAAATTAATACAACACTGCTCGCATGCTCAGTAGAAACCTCATTCGCGACAAGGTAGGTTTAAAAGGAAGGAAAAGTGTGTCGAATCATTTGATTTCCAAAGGTGGAACTCGAAAATGGTGCAGTGCATATCTCCTGTAAACGTGTCGGGTATTTGTTTGCTTTTGCTGTCAGGCTAGCAATTGATGTTATTAAAGTGTCATGGTGATGTAAGCGCGATTTGAATTTTTTTGCTCGGTTGAAGTTATGAAGGTTGCGAACTGAAATCAAACTGACCTTGCTGAATAGGTTTCTTGTATGTGCTCTACGCCAGCTGTGTGCTGCATTGCTTTCTTTTTAACACGGACATATTATATTGCACCTCAACTGCAACATATTATGAACTCCTGGCGGAACGAAAGTTTTTTTTTTTTTGCCCAGCCCTGATTCTGCGGAGCTTACATCCAAATTGGGTGAGATGCCATGGCTTCTTTCAGACAAAAAGAGCAATGTGGGAGAAAACGCTACACACGATTGAACCTATCATTGCCCTCGACTGAAAGGGGATTGGATCAAAGGTATCGTATGCCAGAGGAAGCATCTCAGAAAAAACAGGCAGCGACACTAAAAAAAAAACAGTCTACAAGCTGACAGCTCCTCGGAGTTTCTGAAAATGGTTTCCGAAGCATTTTATTTCCTGTTGCCATCGACGCACGTTTTTGAAGGAGATCTTTGAGCCCCTGAAGGATGTCAGAGTAGGTGATCGGTTTTTGCTCCGAAAGGACTCACAAGCTCGAAATTCACGCGGAGAATGGATTCGGCAAGGAAGCATATAAAATTGATAGTTTTCGGGGGAGAAAAATGACTTTCGAAACCGAAGATTGCTAGCAACACCAGGAGAAGTGATAACTGCGACATGCGGTTTGTTTTTCCCCGCCCAGTACTCGGTAACTCCTCGCATAGTTTGGTACAGTTTCTTCTATAATTACTGAAGTGCGAAAAGATAATGAGCAGCTCGCTTGCTGAGGACAGCAGGCTACGAACTTGACTTTGTTTTTTTCAACAACATATTCCAAATAATTTTTTTTCCTTGCCCGGCATGTTGCTTCATGCCAGTCCTTGAAATTGTTGTATTGCACTTTACGAGGGCCTGAAACGCTTTTCAGTATCTGAACTCGATCTATAGCAGCACATACAAAGACATCGTCATTATATAACGCCTTCGCGAAAACATGATGCAAACAGTTTGTAGCGACACCGTCGTCATCGTCATCATCAACGCTTGCCTACCATCATCATCAGCGGTGCTTGCCTGGCTGCGTCAGCAGCCACGCGCCATGCGAGAGGACACACAGATGGAACGTCGAGTCAGCAGCTGGGCGGCCGCTCGTTCTGTCCGGGCCTACGCGACCTGAATAAATGTAGGAGGCCACAGCACCCAACCGAGTCTGCTCCCTACATGTGGTGACCCGGGAGTTCCGCGCCATATACCCGGCAAGCAGCACACTGACATGGCGACGTGGGGGGACCCGCCGATACCGGTGTTCGACGCACGCCACGTCAGAGGATGGTTCTTCAAGTTCGAGGCTACCCTCTGGCTCAACCACGTCAGTGTACAGCCTGTGAAGCACTCCATCCTCTGGGAGACGCTTCCGCTAGAGCTCCGCTGCGTCCTCGTCCGCTAGAGCTCCGCTGCGCAGGACATTCTCCACCCGCTCACCTGCTTCATGTTCCTTCACACGTGGAAGGAACCGTCACTGTAAAAAACCACCACGAGTGCCAATGTCACTTTGCCAGACCCGGGACCATAGACGGACATGCCGCTACTTAAGCCGCAGAAGTCGTCGTGCCACGTCCAGAGAAAAAGCTGCCTGCATCACAGGAACGCCAAACCCTCATACGCCGTCTCCATTTGACCACGTTGTGATCTGGACGGTGCTCTCGCCTTCTGCTGGGTATCTCCTGTGCTTCCGGGTGCGCCTGTCAGCTTCCACGTCGCAAGGCGTCCGTTTCTGCGCGCGACCTCTGCGCCACTCCCAGGCAAGGCCCCCCCGAGGGAAATGCACTCACCAGACGCCCTCTATGGACCGACTAGGACACTGTAAGGACGTTGACCGCGGACAAATTTTAATGATTACGGTGTTGTTCATCCCTGTACTAGTTTTCTTTTGTTTCGCCCAACATCCGTCCTTTATTTCGTATCTTACGCGCTACGCGCTAGGGGGGCAGCCCTGTAGCGACACCATCGTCATCGTCATCATCAACGCTTGCCTACCATCATCATTAGCGGTGCTTGCCCGGCTGCGTCAGCAGCCACGCGCCATGCGAGAGGACACACAGATGGAACGTCGAGTCAGCAGCTGGGCGGCCGCTCGTTCTGGCCGGGCCTACGCGACCTGAATAAATGTAGGAGGCCACAGCACCCAACCCAGTCTGCTCCCTACAAGTTCTTCGGCACTAAAGAGAGCAGAAAAAGTCCTAAAAAGGTGTACAGCTGATTTATGGCAATTTTACGTTAAATTCACGATAATAGAAACATTTAGAAATTGCAGGGCTCGAACCTGAGCCGTGCGGGTCTAAACGTATGCCGTGTTTGGCGGTTCTTCAAAAAAATGCCATAATGTCGACAGTGTACAAATCGGACCAGTAGATGGCGCTAGGTGTTTGAAGGAAGTGCCATTGCTATAAGGAAATGGAGTGTTGCACTTGCGCTCGTATCATCATAGAAGTATCATCATCCACAGATATATACCACCCCTTTCCAACAACTTTTCTTGGGTCTGCTTTGCCACAGCGCATTCATTTTCATTGTACAGTGCGTCCAGCGACGCAGATCCGCAAATGGCAAGCAGGTCCAGCATAGGCTGCGCACAAAGCATGTCATATGCACAATAAACAATGTCCTCCTTGCGTGGCGTAATTCATGAGCCCAAATACCGTTCCCTCGTAAAAACAGGTTCTGTAGCGGAATTCTGTTTGGTTCACCTTACGTCGGTTTCCAAGTCCCCGTTTGGAGCGAACCCGATGGACTGAAAGCAGGCGACTCGGATGTGACGCAGCACTAGCAAGGACGCGGTGTCGGTTTCTGTGCATCTTATTTGTAGGAAACGTCGAAGTAAGACTACGTCCCGATTGAACTGGACGCAAAATAGACATTTCTGAAATAGACATGCACGACTCGGAATTCCGTCGCTGGTTTACAAACCCTCGCCAAATTGCTCCGTTCGCCCAGTCAGGAGCACTGTGGCGGAGCAGACCCAAAGGGGACGTCTGAGAATGAGCATCGCTCCCAGCTCGAGAGCACTGCAGTAGGAGTAACTCGGCTTGTCTTTCATCATCATCACAACCAGCCTATCTACGCCCACTGCAGGGCAAAGCGCCTCTTCCATTAATCTCCAATTATCCCGGTCCTGTGCTAACTGCGACCAATGTATCCCCGCAAACTTCTTAATGTCATCTGCCCATCTTACTTTCTGCCGCCCCCTGCCATGCTTGCCTCTCTAGGGATCCAATCTGTTACCCTTAATGACAAACGTTTATCTTGTCTTTGCATTACATGCCCTGCCCACGTCCATTTCTTATTCTTAATTTCTACTAATATGTCCTTAACACGCGTTTGTTCCCTGGCCCACTCCGCTCTCTTCTTGTCACTTAATGTTACACCTACCATCTTCGTTCTATTGCTCGCTGAGTCGTCCTCAGTTTAGGTTGAACCTTCTTACTAAGCCTCCAAGTTTCTTCCCCGTAGGTGAGTACCGGTAAGATGCAGCTGTCGTATGCTTTCTTCTTCAGGGACAATAGCAGGCTGCCATTCATTATCTGAGAATGACTGCCCAATGTAGTCCCACCACATTCTTACCCTTCTAATTATCTCTGCCTCATGGTTGGGATTTGGGGGTCACAACTTGGCCTAAGTAAATATATTCGTTTACCGCTTCCACTGCCTCGCCACCTATCTCAAACCGCTGGGCTGTCCCGAGGTTATTAAATCATTACTTTAGTTTTCTGCGTATTACTTTTCTGGCCCACGGTTCTATTCTGTTTGTCCAGTACGGTAAGCATGCTCTGCAATTCGTCCCCCGAGTTACTTAGCAAGGCAACGTCATCAGCAAATCTGAGGTTACTGAGGTATTCTCCATTAACCCTTACTCCCACCTCTTCCTGATCCAATGTTATGAATACTTCTTGTAAACATCCTGTTAATAACATTGGATAGATTGTGTCTCCTTGTATGACACCCTTCCTCATAGGTATTTTACTGCTCTCCTTATGGAGGATGATGGTGGCTGTGTACCCATTGTAAATATCCTCTAATATTCTTACATAATGCTCGTCTACACAATGGTTCCGTAATGCCTGAAGGAATGCTCAGTTTCCACCGAGTCAAATGCTTTCTCATAATCTATGAAGGCTATATATAGGGGTTCAGTACACACCGCGCACTTCTCTATGACCTGATTAATCGTGTGAATAGCGTATATTGTTGAATAGCCTGTACGGAACCCTGCTTTGTTCTTTAGGTTGACTGAAATCTAAGGTGGCAGAAATTCTGTTAGCGACTACTTTGGTGACTACCTTGTAGACGACTGACTGATCGGCCTGTAATTTTTCAAGTTCTTGATGTCACCTTTCTTATGGATTAGGATGATGTTCGCGTTCTTCCAAGATTCCGGTACACTTGCGGTGATTAGGCATTGCGTGCACTCATCGCTCTCCATAGCGTGACGGGAACTAACCTAACATAACCCAGTTGACAGAAAGCACTAATTTAAAGCACTAAAAAGTAACATGAGCCATAAAAATGATAAGTGAAACTAACTACAGGAAGGGGATAAACTTTTATTAAAACCCAATTCGACTCCGTGTCTGGAAGTGGACCATTGGACGGAGCCGTAGTCCAGGAGTCCCTGGCTCCGGCTGGCCGTCCCAACCCGTCTCACCAGGTTAATCTGGGAGCCAGTTCATAGCTAGAAGTCTGGGCCGCCCATTGTGAAGTGGAGGGGTGGGTATTCGGAGGGAGTCGGGTGTGTGGTAGCATTCCTATACGATGTGATAAAGAGTACGTATTTCGGGGCAAAACTCCACCGTGGTGAGTGAGAGGTAGGGGAGATCAGTTGCCAAAGTGCGCGTTGGAAGTTGGCGGAGAGGGATTCTGCCAGCTTTTTTTAGAGAGTGGTGAGGTGGAAGGAAGTTGCGGCGGCAGAGCTTTTAATGCGTGGGAATGCCTTTGTAGGTGAGAAGGGGGCGGCATTCACTGTGGGAGGCGGGGAGGAGGGCCCGGTGTATCGCTTCTCGGTCTGCGTCGCGCGTCGCTTGATTGCCGGCCAAGCCGCAGTGAACATGATTCCAGAGAATGTGGCACTCCTCGGGGAGGTAAGTCGAGTGCTCAGTGATGCTCAGGGCAGTGCGAGGAAGTTGACCTTGATGGAGATGCGGGCAGGCTTTCTGCGAGTCGGTAATTACTGTCAGGTAGTCGCGACGAGTGGAGGGTAGGGAGAGTGCAGTGGCTTCAGCTTCAGTTTGTGTTGAGGCCCTTGTGGAGGCAGGGGCGAGGATTGGTTTTTGACTGTCTATAGCGGCGACGGCATAGGTCGATCGGTTGGAGTACGGGGACGCATCGACGTAAATCGTGTCGGAAGATTCTGCTAGTGAGTGTGCATGTAGTTGGTGTGGTCGGTGCGACGACCGTTGTGGGTGCCTGGATGCATGTTTCGGCGTAGAGTGCGTGCAGCAGGGGGGATAGGCATGCTTGACGGTCAGTCTGAGTCGCTGTCGGGTAGCCCAGGTGAGCTAAGGTACAACAGCTAGAGGGCGTAAGCTTGATGCGTTGAAATTGCTAAGTTCCTATGTGTTCCTAATCAAAAAAAAAAAACAGGTCAGTAGAGCTGAAAAAACACTAAAAGAGGCATGATGAGGATTCCAACCACAGTCCTTGGTATCAGCCAGCCAAGATGGAACCTCTACACACCAACAGTGGACGTTCCTGCGAGGTTCCAGCTTATAATTAAATAGTAATAACTCGTTAATTCGAAGATGTAAAATCCGCTAACGATTTCGAGATAAGCGGAGTTTCGAGTTAGGCGAAATGCAGAGAATTTGTAGCCATGTCTATAAAGTAAGAGCTAGGGCTGGTAACTAAGGCTCCACCGCGCAGGGGAGCGATGGTTGACTTGGCCCGCCCTGCTTTTCACAGTTAATTGATAACGGCGCCATTTTTCTCCAGTGGCAGCGATTTGTACTCTTTTCGGCGGCACATCTCGCCAGATATACGAAAGTGTTCTTCGCAACGACCACACACTATACAGCAAGACTCAATTCGACATGCGTTGCTCGTATAGCGCGGTGAAAACGAAGAATAGTCAGAAAAAACCTCCTTCGTGTACTTGCAAGGGCTGGGTCTGGCCGTGGTCCGACTTACCAATAAAAAAATTGGCTGGCGATTACGATACTCCCTTATGCGATATTTCGGCGCAGCAGCAGTGCGCTGAGGCAGCACTCACTCGTGGGTTTTCTCGGTGGAGCGATGATGAGCCTCTGCGTCGGCGGCGGGAAGTGTGCCACAGGAAGGGACTGCGAACTTTAAGCGAACGCACATCATATTCACGCGCACGCCCCCCTTAATTTTCGCCAAGCGTCGCGCCCTCGAGCGCCTCGTGCGGACAGAGCATACTGTCCCCTCCCCACCCCCACCGCACACTTCGGAGAGCGCTGGCTCGCGCCGCCACGGCGAACCGCCCTCCCCTCCCAATTTCGCGACACTTTCCTCCTCTCCTCCTTTGCTTTCTTTCATCGTTCGCTTTTTCTTTCACACCTCGGTCCAGGCCATCATTCCCTCGGTTACACCGACAACCGGCTCAGCCCAGAGACGGCCGCCGAAGGGCTGCGCCCTAAAAACCCGCAATCACCCACACACAAGTACCCGCCACCCATAAGCGAAACGGTGACGCACGCATAATCACTCCCACAGTTTCGTTGCACGTTGGATAGGAACGGCGGGAAGTTCAAACTTGCCGATCACGACCGCTTTCGGCGCCTCGTGGGAGCTAAACGTTCGCACACATACCTTTCAAGCGGCCTGTAGGCGACTTCGCCTCGTCTCCTCTCTGTGAACATTTCGAGATATCCATGGTCCCCCGAAAAAACGTTTCGAGATAGCGGGGGCAAATACATAGCCCCTGATGGAAAGTAAATGTACAGCAGTAAGAATTTCGACTTAACCGATATTTTGATATATGCGAGTGCGAGTTAACAAGGGTATACTGCATTACAATGTCGTCGTATGGCAATTTGAACAGTGTGTTCATAATAACCGCAATAACCATCGCGCGACATCTGGTGGCTTGGGGACTTTGGGCACGAATTCTATATTTAAAACTATCAAAAACAAGATAAAAACACCTTAAACTTAACAAAAACTGGAGTATTCTTTTTTTACCACAAAAGAGAATATAAATATTCTCGTAAATGATATTCAGCTTGTTGTGGTTGGACACACTTAACAAAACAAAAATAAAACATCGCAGTTTTTAATTACGAAGGACTGACCTAGTTTAAATATCTTTTCCTCTTGGTAAATCAAGCTTGCCCTTAAAAAAAGCAATTGATACAGTAGGGAAAAGGGGCTCCCGACAGAGAACGAATCAGTGGGGATGGAATCGAGAAATATTTTAACAGTCCCATAGAGATTCCTGCGACCGAACAGTTTGCGTTTCATTTAATTTCCACTGGAGTGTTTGCTTTATTATCATTTAACGCAACTGCGGTCATCGATCTGGCATCCGTTTGTTGCGCGATGTTTGCGCAATATTTGAATTACTCTTTTAAACGCTTTAAATTATCTGGTTTTTGCGGTGCATAAAAGACGCGACATAAAATCGCATGCAGCTTTCTTCTCGTTCTTTCGTGTGCGTCCATTTTGTATTTAACAATCTGGTCTATTTCAGCGTGCTATCAGAACACGCAGTCCTTAAATTCTGGCGAGAAATTATTTTTGATTGGAGTCAACTTACTTCAAACGACAACAAAAAACACTTATCGCTGTTACGGCAGTCATTTGTGACTTAGTTCTTACTGCACAAACCACGGATAGCGTCGTATATTAATGGCTCAGGGAGCGGGGAAGGACGCTCGCTGAAACTGAGGGAAGATAAGGTTAATTACTGAGCAAGCTTCTAGCCATTTGTCCAGTAGAAAGCCTTCAAGATGAGTCGTATTTTCGATTTCGGTATTGACAGCGAAAACAAAAGCGGGGAGAAAGCGCAATACCAGCGGTTATATTTATATTAAGGATCTTCGCTGCTTACCCAGATAAAGAAAGGTACTAGCGAGCACTGTAATTTTCCATGCATCTGCAGTGGATCGCTTCATAGTGATCCACTGCAGCATGGTGTCAAAGGATGAGCCGATTTTTGTTAAAGGCGGTGATAAGACGTACATTTCTTTTTATTTTGCCTCTAATAAATACATGCCTGCTGTCACCGAGGCATTCTTTCTCGCGTTGCGGACTGGCTACTGCAAGCAGCTTCCCGGAGTCACAGCGCTCAGTGAGGCGCAAACACGGGTTTAACGATTGATGATACCGATGACAACAAAACATCGACAACGAGAGCGGCACAGAGTGCGAATTGCAGCTGGCACAGACCGCCTGCAGTTTGCTACAGGACATATCGTCCACTAGATGTATACTCGCTCTACAGGGATTCATTTTCCTTTACAGTCTTATTTCTGGACGCTTCTGAGGGAGCAGTGACTAATTATCCCAAGCAAAACAATGCTTCCGATATAAATACAGCGATCGGCGATGAACTCCGCCTGCATCGTGTTTAGTTCGAGAGCGCTTGATGATGTTAT
Source organism: Haemaphysalis longicornis (assembly GCA_013339765.2). Taxonomy (NCBI): domain Eukaryota; kingdom Metazoa; phylum Arthropoda; class Arachnida; order Ixodida; family Ixodidae; genus Haemaphysalis; species Haemaphysalis longicornis. The sequence goes on from CM023451.1 coordinate 154,299,725, forward strand.
TAGTGAAAAACGCGTCGCCTCTGTGATTACACTGGAGTGAAAGAATGAATGACGAAAGAATACCGAGTTAGCAAGAAGGGGAATGCGGAGTATCCGTTGCTAGGAAACGACCAGGGGCGGTGACCAGTCACGCTGAATTCGGAATAATAGATCCGGTGCAGTATCCGAGCTTCGCCGCGGAGCGTCCTGACCCCTCGAAAAAAAAAGGGCCGCGTATCTGCTCCTCTCGTTTCAAATATCGACGAAAGACGGTAGTCGACTCGTGCCCCTGCCAATCAAATGCCTCCCTTCTCCTTTCCGCTCACCTCTCATGTTGTTCTTCTCCCGTCTCGTTACTCCCAAAATAACACGCCAGAGGTTTGCTCAAGTCGATTTAAATTTACCGCGTTCCACTGCTCCAAGTCGCCTGCCTCAATGCCAGCGCTGCCGTGCGGCCGAGACGCGCGTGAATCGAGGCACCTTACTGCAACGTTTATATAACCACGTTAAACTACTCTACAAGCGTACCAAGCGGAACGTGGAACCTATTTAGCTGAACATTTCTTTGCCTTTGCCGTTTGATTTTGCACATGCTAACAGAAGCTATAGTAGCGCTGGCAACAGCGGGCGACGGTTTCTGCAGTTGATGTAGTATTTCATTTGCTATCGCAAGAACCAAGCATCCAACAACTTTTTAACAAAGGAACACTGGAAATATAACTTCTGTGTTCATTTTCTGCCTTATATCTGCGTAATGTCCTCGTTCTTGTTCAACAGTGTTGACAAGTATGAACACAGAGTTGGCTGTTGGTATATAAGACTATTGCGCAGCGGGTGTTTCACTTTGGCTAGGTGTCTGAATGGAGTCACAGACAGACAGGCAGACCAAAATTTCTGCGTTTAAGTAACCCAAGAAAGACTATCGTCTTTAAAATCTTCAGAAATTCGGAGAATTGTCTACTAATGCGTAGAAATATTATGCTTCCTGTCTAGAGTGTGAATTCTTTAAGGCCAAACTTTCGGGATTTTCTAAATTCTGTCCAACCAATTATCCCCACTAACGCTATTATAACAATAACGGGTGTTATCTGTGCCAAATCTGCATTTTTGTGTAAATGAAAGGCGTTACGCAGTTCGGAATTGTCGCATTTTTAAAAATTTTTCTTATTGTTTCGGCTTTTCAAAATTTAGTCTGACCAATTGTCTCCATTTACGCTATTATAATGATTAAAAGTGTTGATTCCTCCCGTGATGGATTTTTATGGATATGCAGGGCGTTACACGGTCCTGGCTGGGGGGCACTCGGCATAGAATGCTACACACTAAAGCAGGTTACCCGGAACTGCCTGATAAGTGCAGCCGCTCCCTCCGGAAATGAGAGATTTTCTTGCACTTATCTCATCCCGACCGCAGTGACCCTCACTAGCCAGTGGGCGCTAGTGGCTGGTCCGGTTGGGTACAACTAAATCAAGAGAGACTGTTTACAACTGGCGGTTAGAAACAACTGTCTTGATTTTTACCCAACCGGCCAAACCACATTCGTTCACTCACTCGTCAGAGTCACGTGCAATGGGCGTGAGACAAAATCAACATAACTTCTTCCCTCCAGGGCGTAATGCCAAAGCGTTACCGGAGTGGAAATTTCCCGACATCCTTTGCGTTGGGAATGTCTTTAAAGGAGCCATTCAGACAAAACACAAGTGTTGTTCATTCGAAAGATTTCCTCGTTAGAGTGATACTGACAACACTTTTAACGCACAGTTCGCTCAAACAAGCCATATAATTAGGAAATAAGGGAATCGTCATGCGACCCACTAGCTCATTTCCCGCAACAGAACCTGCGATGTCATATGCCAAGCTCTGCGATTGGCTGAGGCCGCCAAAAGCAAACGCATAAATTAGGGAGGGCTTATAGTTTGCCAAACAAGCTACTTGCTCTTAAATGTAATACATATTTATTTTATAGCAGTAAGAATGGTGGGGTAAACAATGAAAGTTACGAAAACACACGTAAACATAAAAGTACCGATGCGCACTGCTGTTGGAGCTGGGCGCACTAGGCTTGTTTTAGCTGCACAGTAGTCCGCCGCTTTGGGCTGTCTTACACGACACTGGCCGATTGGCGTTAGCGACGTTGTCTTATGAGACCCTGTTTGTCGAGAATACAGCCCGTGTTTCACGAAATGATTGCTTTCGATCGTAACTAAAATAAGCCAGGTGCAAATACGGTCAAAAACAAAGCAACGGCGGACAAAAGTCCGTGGAGTATGGGAGCGCCATCTGGGAGCCCTGACGGTAAGCAAGGCTGCACAGCCCCATGACGCACTGGAAGCTCGTTTGAATACCCCCCCCCCCCCCCCTGTGACTTCATGGCAGACGTCACAAAATACACGATTTGGGGGGAGTATCAAAATTTTAACCTAAATTGATTAATTTCTCTGTAAATACGGCATCGTTTGCTGCCGGGCAAGCGCTGGGGGCAATATAAAACACGAAATCTTTCGAATAAAACAAACTTGTATTTTGTCTGCATGGCCCCTTTAAGTGTATGCTTTACTGTGCCCGCCTTCTCATCTCCCGCTCTCAATGAATCCGAAGTATGAAATTTTGCGCTGGACTCTAGGTGAGACGCACTTCGAAGGGCTTGGCGCCGTAAACCGCGGAGAAAGGTTCCATTTTTACTTGGCATGGTTCGTAAATCTGCTCGAAAGTTGCCTGTCGCTGACAAGGTGATATTATCGTTGCTAACAGACTGTTTAAATGAATTTTGAGTTTCCCCCACGCCCCATACGGGTGTGGGGGGAAACGATGCAGCACACAGGGCCGCTCGAGAGCTCACCGTCTGAGCTGGTCCTGGCCTTGAGCCCTTCCACAGAGCCGTATTAACCCGCGACAGACTTGTTACCTTCCGCGACATAACCTCGCACTATCGCCTCTCCCGCCGCCAACTACCCCCAGCCACTCCGACCTTCTCCAATGAAGAGGAACGCCTATGGCGACTCACCCAGACACGCGCACTCCCCTGCCGATGTCGGCTTCACCTTATCTACCCTTCTTTGTACCCCACCCCTTTGTGCCCCGACTGCGCGTCCCTCGATACCCAAGACCACTGCATGTGGCAGTGCCCCAAAAACCCACTCCCCCTTTTCACAGACACAGAGCACTGGGCGAAGGCGTTGTGCAGCTCGGACCGTGAGGTCCAGGCTGAGGTCATCCAGCGAGCTGCAATGGTCACCGGCCGGTTACCACCGCCAGCACCCGCCACAGAGACTAGCCCCATGGGGCTCAAATAAAGTTTTTTTCTCTCTCTCTCACCTCACTCGTTTTGTCCAAGTTTCGAAAGCCCTGCACATTCAAAGTAAGAAAACGCACCAGCATAAAGGTGATAAGTGCACAAACCACGTTAACCATCCCATCCTCAAACTCACTATCATCGTACAGCACGTTCACTTCGATGCACAATTTCTTGTCGTCGTAATCATCGGTGTCCGCTGACGATGACCGCAACGTCCACTTGGACGCATCTAGGCGATGCGGTGAAGAGTGTCGTGGAGGAAGCAAGCCGTGCACCTGGTTGATCGGATCGGCGACGCGAGAATCAGACACAACTAGGGAGGAGGCAGCAGTGCGAGGCTCGTCAGTGCCTCCCGCATCAGCTACCTCTACCAAAGAAGGCTGGATTTGCTTGGTGCACGCTTCGAGCCGCTCCAGGAGAGATGGAAAACTCAACAGAGCGGCGACCTGACTGACGGAATTGACGACACGGGAGTCCTTAACATTGGGTGTAGGAGCAGCACTGGCACTGGCCGTACTGTGAGCAGCTACAGGCGACCTAGAGTTGAGACTGGAACGGCCAACCACTCCTTTGCTACTCGTGCCGGGTTTGCTTTGTTACTTCCACGGTTGCGCGAGCCGCTCGAGGAACCAGGGAGAGCAACGTTTTCTCCAGTGCACGCCTTGGAATGCGCTGAGGATGCTCCACGAGTTCATTGCACTCGGCAGAGCTGAGGCTCATGAAGAGGGAGGTATCGGTCGAAGACGATCACTTGGCTGCTCCCGCAGGTGCATTATCTTCCTCCGAAGACGACAGACAGCTCCAGAGTTCCATCTCTTGGCTGTCTATTGGCGATTTATCAATCGTCGTGGTGTTGCCCTAATCGGTGCCTTCGCTTGACGCCTCGGGAGGTTGGCTCAAGGAGGCCCGGGGTAGCTCCGGAAAGTCACTTGTACTCTCGAGAGCTTGTACTCTCGCGTGTCAGATAAATTTCTCGCAGCATCCGCTAAGGAGCGGGGCCGCAGGCAGTCTGCGGTGGCATTGTTGCCTTTGCAGACACTGGGCCTTGCAGTCGACGTCGTCGTGGCCGTACTCCCAGCAGCGGTCGCACCAGGGGATCTTGCAGGCGTTAACTTGGTGATCGGTCTGGCCGCAGCGGGCGCATACCCGTAGCACGCATTTGTATTCAAACTCGCCCTTGAAGCCTCGAATCTTCATGAAATTAGGGACCGCCTTAGGATCATCTTAACAAGTCGCATGCCGGCCTTGATATGCTGAAGACTCCTCAATGCCGGCTGGCTGTCGTTGCGGACCTTCCACATGGTCTCAGTGCTGAAGCATGTTCCACGTTGCTCACAACGGGGTTCAGGCGGTACACCGTCGCGTTACGACCTGCGGGCCCGCGCAGGCTACAGTATACGAAACGCCGTTCACGACGACGGCTCCTTTTACGGCCAGCTTACAAGCAGCAGCAGCCGTAGCCGCCACCACGCAGAACTTGAAACCACCTTGATGCATCAGGGTATCCAGGCCATAATTACCTACGATTCCCTTTAGGGCATTCACCAGGTCATCAACGGTGACGTCCTCTAGGGCGGCGAAGTAGAAGACATGGGCCCTTGTCAGTTGCTGAACAACCTCTCAGGCTGCCATGATGATGGGTCCTTAGTGTCCAATATGGTGGTTCAGTGGTCGGTAGTTTGACGGCATCTAGGAGGAATTGGCTACCACAAGCGTAAAATGCAGGGGCGCCCCGCTGCAATCACGGCGAAATCAAGGGAACCGCTCACGGAGGGCCCCACCGCTTTGGTGCTGTCTTCCCAAGTATAGCCACACACAAGAAGGAGGTGAAAGATCAATCCGCATCGGTATTCAACGAGTCCCCGGCATAACGCGATTCAGAGACCAGGCCAAAATGAAATATCAGCAGCACAATAGGTTTATATACCCACAGCCAAATCTAAACGCCTAAGCCTGGTGGCAATGTTCATACTTGTCAACATTGTTGTACAAGAACACAACATTACGAAAATATGAGGTAGAAAATCAATACATAAGTGATGTTTGCAGCTTTCCTTTATTACCAATTCATCGATGCTGAATTCAAATGAAATACTGCATCTACGGCATAAAAAAATCACTGTGTCACCTGCTTTCGCCCGCACCAATATAGCTTCTGGCGGCAATTTAAGAAATAACATGGAAACAGTTACGAAATGTTTCCACTAGATAGGTTACAATTTCCCCATGAAACGCACTTGGAGAAGGGAAACGTGGTTGTATAAAAGGTGAAGTAGGGTGCCTCGATTCCAGCGCGTCTTCACCGCACGGCACCGCTGGCATCGAGGCACCCGGCCTGGAGCAGTGGAACGCGGTAGATTTAAATTGACTTGAGCAAACCTCTATGGTGTTTACCTTGGGAGGAGTGCGTAAGGAGAGGAAGAGCATGAGAGGTGAGCGGGAAAGCGAAGAGAGGCATTTACTTTGCAAATGTTGACAGAAGACTGAAAGGAAAAGACTGAAAGGAATGAAAGGAGCAGGTACACGGCCAATTGTTTTAATAAGTAGCATTCTGACAGTCCACTCAGAGAGGTATGTGGGGGTTTCATCAAAATAGGGAAGCTGTGCATTTACAACTATCCGAATAGACAATGTGTGTGTAGACACGCACACATACACGCACACACTGAGAGAGAGGATCATACACAGCTTCATATGTGTATGGGTGAATGATGCCATACACACGCACACAGCCTCTTTTTCGGTTTCCCACTCCAAGCTATATACTACGCCCTATTTCCCCTTGTTCGCGTGAAGGGTAACTCTGACAGAATGCAGGCGGCTCTCAAAAATCGCTTTACGCACGCAGAAATCGCTTCCTTTTCGCGTACGTGGATTGTGGCAAGACAACGCGGCCATCCTGTAGCGACAAGCTGGGCTCAAGAGGTGCGCGTGTTACTACCGCAGCTCTACCAACAGCCTGCTCCACCTGGTCAAACGACCTCGATGTTCCTGACCAAACCAGTCACGAACCCTGTGCCCGGCATTGCCGGAAAGAAGCATGTTACAGCTGCTGCCCTGAAGTTCTTTGCTATGGACTATATTTCACGAAAATATTGTCCAGACGATGAACTTCATGAGGCCACACTCATCTCCGCACTGATGGGTCACTGTCACGACATCATCTACTATCGGGTGGGGATACCGTAATCACGCACCACCATCAGTGCCATGCTCAGCCGCATAACGTCAACTACAGCTACAGAAGTTGCAGATCTGAGGGTGACTTTCGCTCACATCATAAAACAGCCAGCATGAGAATGGGCTATCTTCGCAGACTCCAGGGATGAACTTCAATGTGTAGCGTCATTTACTAATAACCAGCATGCGGTTGACATACACGCCGTACATTCCCAAGCTATACAAGCACACCGTCCCCTAGCAGTCCAGTTGATTCTTGCCCATTGTGGGATAACTGGCAATATGAAGGCGGACATTGCTGCATCTATTGCGCATAACATCATTCATTGGCCACACCCATGCCATTCTACAGGAAAGATGCCTTTTTCCTAGCAACTTTGGGGCATAGAACATGCAGCGGGTAACTTGGGATGCCGTATCGCGTCATTACGCACGGATATCTTGCATTGATACAAACAACTTCAAAATGCCTCGAGGACTCTCCATAGGGGTAGAAGCGATTCTACATCGCACGCGGTTGAATGTCGCATACACGCGCAACATTCTCTTTAAGTTGAAACGAACTACGTCGTCACTCTGTACACACTGCGATGTGAGAGAAAGCCTCCAGCACCTAAACAGTGAATGGGCTCGCTATTGTGTCCAAAGGGTGTCATTAGCCGTGTCTTTCAGACTGCCTCTTTCAGTGGACATTCAACAGAAGAAAGTTTTATGTCCGTGGGCATGTCCCAAACGTGCTCTATGGGATACAAAAGCTCTGATGGCGTACCTGCACCCCAGAGGACTACACCAGTCGCTGTAAATAACTGAACGCCTCTGTGCCCATCAACTTCTTCAACATAATCCCCATTAGCTTTATCATGCCATAACCTGGCGTAGCAAGTTCGGTATGTTAGCCCGCCTAACATCGCCAGACTTCATTAAAGATCGTTCCCTCTCTCTACCTCTCTAAATCTAGGTAGTAGCGTTGTTAACCAGTGCAACCCTTATCCTCCTTTCTCTTTCCTCCATCATCAGAGTTAATTATATCCCCGGACATTCAGCCATACTTACAAATGGTATTTTACTTAAACCGAAACCCGTTTAGCCTTTTCCTCACCACACACTCCCGTCCATAACATGTTTTCCGCTTTCGAGGGTATGCATCCGTTATATTAAACTGCACAGTACCAAAAGATTATACACTAATGGTTAATCTCACTAAATCTCGCACGTATAAACATCGCATATTGCAAACACTTCCTTAATACGTCCACAGTGTGAATGTGGATGAGCAATCGATTCGTTTCAGTTAGGGCTCCACGCATAGTGTTAAGCAGTCCTTTTTTGGAGGAAGGTGCACAAACAAGTGTTTGTTTTGCACTGGTTCCCGGGCTCGACTAGTGGCAGTGTGTTCCGTCCAGGACTTAATTCGCTATGTTTAATACCATCTGACAGGCCCGAAAAAGACAAGACGGGAACAGAAAATACACACAAAGAGGTAATTCTACTTCCTCGCCTGCCTAGCCATCAAGAGAGAAACAGTTCGAGGAAGTAGGAGAGCCCAAAGTTCAAAGGTCCTTCGAGCGTGTACAACAAAATCCAGCAATCGAAACAGTCCAGCGCCAACAGCTGACAATTACGCGTCCTTTCAAACAAATAGACCCGTTTGAAAAAGACCACCGAAAGGACAGAAGCCTCGGCAGAGAAAAAAAGGGGTAGCCTGGATTAATCTGACCCGCTGCCGCGATAATGACTCCCTTGACAGCGACGTGCCTACCAGTGGCGTGACAGGCAGCGTGCGTTCGAAAGGCAGCGCGCTAGGACGTGCCAGCCCGGCGGGAAGAGAGACAGACGAATGTTGGCAAAAAGATGCCACCGTTGTTTAACGAAGCCCCCGGCATTCCCAACTAAGAGCGTGACCGTCAATATCCGCCTCATCGAATGGCCGTTGTGTAAAAAAGCAAGTGACGAAGGTCTGTGGCGGGCTGTCGTTGCACGGAGACGAATGCGTGCAAGGACGAACTTGATGCCTCCGGGCTTTCTGACTATTAATGCATGTTGTGTGCTCAGCAGAACACCGTCCCTGTAAGCAACGTCTGTGTCCACGAACATACGCGCGCCCGCACACGGACACACCATGCTGCCTTTCGGGCCACCAAGTCTGCACTACTGCCGAGGCATGTCTATGCCCCACCCCCACCCCTAACCCCCGGAGAGAGCTGACTGCGCGACGGACGCGTGTCCAGTGCACTATCGTCCCGACCGTGGAGCACTATCGTCCCGACCGTTGTGTGCATTAAGCATCGTAACTTTCGCTTTGGGCCGTAAGAATGCTTCTTGTAATATTACAAATCATATACAGACTTAACTGTGCTGGAATAAGGGTTAAAATAAACCTTTAAGATTGCGCGCGCACACGACGACAAAGTTCGGACCAGCTAGTTTTGCAACGCTTGCGTAGTTATGAATGAACGTGCGCCACTGGTGGCCGTTCCGTTATTCTTATTGCCCACGTTTTACGTGGCCTCAAGTTTTTTCCTTGCATACAACAAATTTCGGCCTCGAATGTAACATGGAGTTCTCCCCAATTAACAGCGATATAACTAACTGCCCATAGTTCACTGCGACCTGGAAGGCGAGGAAAAATCTGGCCTGGCAAAGCAAACGTCCCATATCACCACAGCTCTAGACACGAGTCTCCTGGGGAAGGAAGGCGGATTCTTCCTAGTCGTTGTGAAAGCTACATGAGCGATGCACCCGTGCCCGCCGAGGTGTTTACGACAGCGTCACGTATTCATGTTCGTATTCGGGTGTGTTAATGTGTACCGTATCCATAAACGACGTACGCTGCCACGGGTGTATACATGCAGGAATGTATGCAGGAACCTCAGAGGAATGTTGATCTGTAATCTCGGAGTTACATTTTCCTTTGCTTGTTCACACAGTTTTTCCCTCTCCACCATTCCCCTTGTTGGCTCGCAGCGGTTAGCAGGTGGAAGGAGAACTCGGACGAACTAATGCGGTTCACGATTTAACAGTTGTTTGACGTGCAGAAGGCATGTTTCACCACGGCCGAAACGACTGTCCACGAAGCCATCGTAGAAATTCCGGCAAAAATTACTCTCAATAGCGTTGTGTTGAATTCAGCCACCCGTCTAAATTCAGTCAGTCGCGAATTACAAAAAGAAGCCATATACAAGTGTTGGTCACGAATAATTCTGTGTGTAAGGAATAAACGAACTACATTATTGCTGCGGCGATTATACAAATGGTCATCCTTGATAGCTGACCTCAGTGAAAACAGCCGGAATTGTCAACCATGCTGACGACTTACACTGGTGCTTACATTTTGCCGAAGCTAACATTACCATGACTGCTTTAAAATTTATTAATTTATTCCAAACCAACAAAACATTACGGCTGCAGTACAATGAAATCTAGAAGTTGCTGACCAATTATCCCTACGAGCAGCTATGTGAGTATCGCGCGTGGCTTTGGAGGAGGGCTACCTTTCATTATAAGGAGAAATACGCCGAGCAGCTAACTTGGCTTGCTTATTCATGCACGCACATGAGAAGGGGGCTGTGTTGGCGACGCAACCAATGGGAATTGGCTGCGTCGAAGAAAAATACAGAAGCATTTTCGTACAAAAATACAAAAGTACAGAGAGCGAACGAAAAGCACATAAGGGGCCCCACGTCTGAGGATTGAAGAAGAGCAACGGGAAATGCCGGGTGAGTACCCTAGGGTTCATAAATAAGAAAGAACGCAGGACAGTAATCAGGCGGAGAACGCGGGAAAAATTACCGTTGGCTGAGTGGGAGCACTCGGCCTGTGTCAGGGGTGACATCAGACTTCTCTGACGCGAAGTAGGCTGCACATAGCGCTTGGGTCCCACTACGCACAACAGTTGCTGCTTATGTCGTGGAAGACGACGCCAAAAAAAAAAAAAAAAAGAAGTTGAAGAAGATAGAAAGAATAAAAGGAAGTTTAAAAACTAGAACAAGAAAAAGTCAAATAAGCAGAAGGGAAAGAAGGCAACTTTAAATAAAGAAGAGAACGCATGGCAAGAAAAAGAAAATGAAGCCAAAGAAATCTGAAAGCCCCGATAGTTCTGCCACATCAGCAGCCTCACCTCGCTCCACGGTATCGTAAGCACAACCAACATCTAAGACGCCCCTGCCCACCACGAAAGGTACGTCTGGCTTCTACGCCAAGTACGAGGCGTACACCAAGTAAGGAGGACTTGGTGAGGAGCATGCGAAGCCGCATCCAGCGCAAGCCATACCTTCCTGTGTTTTGGTCCTGATTAACCAATTCGCCTCCTTCCGAGAATGGAAGGGTCGTGAGGTAATCGATGAAGAGGAAGATGAGGGAACACTGATTCACGGTCCGCGGTTGTTCAACCTGTCGGGTGCGACATCAGCGCTTGTCACGCGCGCCTATACGCTCTGGCACTCGTCGGACTGTATGAGCTTAGCCAGACCACTGGCCAACATGCTAGCCTCAAACCGTGTGACAGTTTTTACGACTACGTCTGCAAGCGACGATGGGCGCCGACCCCTATAACCTTTAGCAGCGCGGACGAGCTCACGTTGAATGACATCCAGGACAACGTATGGAGGCATATCGAGCTCTTCAAAACCAAAACGGACGTCGCCTCTGCCGCCTGGACAAGCTGCGTGAACACGGCAGCCATCAACGAGCTTGGGTCGACTCCATTTCAAGAAATACTCAATTCAGTCCGGCTTGTCGGGCTGGCCATTCTAAAAGACGCGGGTTGCTCTGAACCTCTGGCGGGCCGCGGGTCGCATAATGCGGCTGCTCGCACTGACCTCACTGCTCAGCTTGATTGTGGAGCTTGGCCCCCGCCTTACTCTGACCATCATGTTGGGGCCTGCGGAGGCACCACTTAGTCTTCGCGACTTCCGGGACAACTCCAAGACCACCAGCGTCCTCAAGAACGTACGAAAGATGGCATGAGTTTTCCTTCCTCGGATGGAAACGAAGACCGCGAAAAGAGCCATGGAAATCCTCAGCTTCGTCCTCAGACTTGCAAGCATAAATTCCGGCAAGCGAACTGCTCCCGCATGTTTCACTAAGGCGTCCTTCACCACGTTTCTCGACGCTGCACTCGGCGACCTCATCGATTTGAAGAACAAAAACGTCCACGCGAAGTTGCAATCGCCGCAGTACGGAAGCGAAGTGAGTCAAATGAAGGCTGCTGTGCCTCTACGGTCCGCTCTCAACCATCTGGGTTACTATTCAGTAGATCATCATGGGGCATTCGCCCCAGCGAACGTGGGCGATGTCGTTCCACCTATTCAACGGCAGAGAATCCGTCTCCAGATGACTGAGAGGGCGGGGTCACGCCAAATTCTCGAAATTGGGTACATGGTGTGCGAAAACCGTCTCAACCTGACCCACCGGCGCAGGCTAGCCAATGAAACGAAACGGCATCCCGAGGAGAGCATCTGTTTTCGTTCTTGGATGGTCCACCAGATGAAGCTTGAGGTTATTGAGGGGGTGCAGAGGACCACAGTAGAATTCTCTTTCCCGTTCGAGCTGCTCTTTTCAGGCTCTATGCCCGGCGTGCCACCTCCTCTGCCATCGCACACTATCGGCGCACTGGGGGTTTACCAGCGGTGAGGGGAAAAGGAGTTAGTGTCCTCCGTAAAGTGTATTATAGACGACGGCGACGACGACCAACGTCGACCTCGCAGCTTCTCTCAGCGCATCGAGCTTATTCCGCACGGAGTTCTGCACGTCCCTCTGGTAGCTGTCAACCCTAGCACACGTGTGAGGGCCACATCGGGTTACGTGTCCCTCCTTCGCGATATACGCCTTAGCATTCGACTGGCCATGGCCCTGATGGAAGCAGCGCTCCGACGGACCTGTGACGACAGGTCTATGTGGTCGCCCCTGGCACCTGCCCGATACCTTGGAAACCAGGCTTGTTTTCTCGGCAAGCTTTCCGACGATTCTCAACACCTTGTAGGGGTTAGAAGTGCACGACCCCGCTGAAGAGGTCGCGACAGACGTGCTATAACAAGTGGCCGTGCCTTGGCATACCTCGAGTTCCGACAGGCTTTGCAGTCCTTGCGTGGCAACATGGTAGACTACCGCCTCGCCGACGCCCAAAACTTGTCCTCGGAGGAAGTGTTCATCTTGTACGCCGAGTCTGCGTGCGAGGCCTACGACGATGAGCCGGCGTTCCTGCAGTTCTTGCTGCGGAAGGAGAGTTGCGCCCGGCAGCGCGTCGACCTAGCCCTAAGCTCGTGATCCCACCTTTCATCCAGGCTTTCCTCTATCACCATGGGTCCGCCATGAGCACTGTCCACAGCTGCAGCTTTTGGTGAAGCACGCAGTTTTGCATCAGCGAAAGCGGTTCTCTGAAGCGTATTATAGTTAAGCTGTAGTAAGATTATTCTGGTCGTCTGGGGGCGTCATCACCGTCAACAAACCGCAATGAATAAATTATTAACTGTCAGCGTCCTTGTCGGCGTCATCTGTAATGAGTTGACCTGAAGCTACCTCTAAACGAATGTAAACGATTGTAATTCTCGCCATCGTCCTCGTCCACGCGGGAGAAGTCAGGCGTACTGTGGGACAATTAGATGCGGTGAAAATCGAACACTTAAAAACGTTCAGATGAGAAGCACGGTGGATGAATATCTTCGAGCATTTATAACATTTCCATGTCTGTTATGTGAACCCATGCGGTCCCGCTTACAAATTTACTTAAACAACCTGACGGGGTAGTTGGTCTGACATAATGCGAAAACATGGCCCCAAAAAGGACAGGATCAACAGAAAGAAGACACGCCACTCGTAAACGTGTGGTGCGTCTTCTTACTGTTCGTCTTTCAAGCACAATTTTTTCCCATAAAGTTCACTAGCTTCAAAGGTGTCCGTGAGGGCATGAGGGCTGAGGAGTATAATTAATGAGAAAAGCTACCTCATAAGTGCTGTGATATCAGTGTTATAGCCCGAAGAAATTTCATTCTGTTGATTGCGTCAAATGAAATTTCTCAATATCACCAGCCGTTACTTCAGTGCTGCGCGGTTGATTCAGTGCTGCGCGTACCACAAGCACAAGGCTCAATGCTGTTAAAAAAGAATTCAATGCCTCAAAAACCAGATTATTGGCTTGTGGGGTGAAAATATTTCAAATTTTATCAATTGTCTGGCATCAATATTAGTGAAGGGCATTGACATATCGAAATACACTTTTTTGCTCGAACTGTCATCAACACGCTGTTTTCTGTATAATCACGCAATCAAGAAACACCTAACTACAGGGGTGAGGCCGAACCGGATACAGAAGCACTACCCCGCGTGGTGGCTCAGTGGCTAAGGCGTCGGGACTGGTGAGCCCCTGGACGCGGGTTGGGCCTGCAGCCGTGGTTGCTTGCTTTTGAGATGGATGCACTCAAGAGGAGGAGGAGAGGCGCAAGAGGAGGAAACATTATTTAACAGTAAAATAGAGCTGATTAGTTGGCCAGGTCCTGAAGTTCAGGAAAAGAGAGTAAGAGTAATTTTTCTCAATTCATAGAACGCCATTCTGAGTAGACCAGGATTTGTTCTTTACCCGCATAAAGAGAACATTCACTAGTGATTAGATATTTGTGGGGACTTCTGGGACGCAAAAAAACATTTTGTTTAACCTGTCTACATGATAACTGCTTGCGCGAAAAAGAAAACATGCTTACACGAAATTACAGATGCCTATCTCTCTGTCGGTCAGCTTCCGCTTATGTCAGCTAGAAACCATTAATTTTTGCTTGGTTTTGGGCCGGGATGCGGTGTTTTTCTGGGATTTTTTGCAATGAACTTTTAAAAGGGACATGGACCCTTTACACAATGCGGTCCTTGCCTTTTTGAGGTACTACAGGAGTGCCCTATTATATATTTTTTGTGATGAGATTGTATAGCTTGTAGCAGTGCCGCATTACTGACCGGAATGAGTATCCCCCCCCCCCCTCCACCTCCCGCCTTACCGCCTAACGAAGCCCGCTTTTTGGGAGCTGGCTGCGTTGGTGCAGGACATCTATGCGGCGGAAACTTACCCACCAGAGTGGCTGCACCTGCGGGACGCGCGTGTCTGCTTGCTGAAGTTTTGATGGCTGCCTTATTGTATCTGCTTCGTGTTATCCGCCTTGGATAACTGCTACCTTTTGTATTGCATAATAAACGCAAGTTTTTCTGAGAGAAAAGGAAACAATAATGCAGGGACGAGTGCTCTGAAGCACTAGCTGCAGTGCATCGTAGCAGGAGGTTCGAATTTCCGGTTGAACTTTTTTTTGGCAGTTTATTTCATTTTGTATAGGTAACGTTTTATCTACTGCATTCACCATTTTGCGCTGCGATCATCATTACATTATTTTTTTTCAACGTTTATTGAAATGTAGAAAAAACACCCGGGGGTCTCTTGCTAGTGCATCAGACCCCCTTAGGGGTAGCGATAAGTTAAGGTTCACGACGGGTGTGGGTGGGAAATAGCAAGGGAAAAATAGTGGGTCGGGATATGAAATGCAGGACAGTGTTCCACACTGCCTTCGCTAAATTAGGTGGGTAGGACGGACGCAGGCGATCATTTAAGGAATTCGGTCGTAAGTTAGCGGGAAGGGTGTCTAGGAGAACCTGTCTTTCAGTTTGAAATTGAGGGCATGTCCAAATAATATGTCCAGTGGTGTCCGGAATTTCACAGGGGATACACATGCCTTGATCAGGTGACGAATGAAAAAAACTGTTGTTTTGCAGGGGAAAGGTTGGTAAGTGTCATTAGCTGTCTGAGGCATACTTGTTGAGAGCGAGAATAGGACTTGGGAATGGGAGTGTGGTTGACCAGGGAGGCGAGAAAGACTTTCCGTTGTTGTTTGATGGCGGTCTGGTGCTCGTCAGGGTCATAATCGCAGTCCGAAGGCGTCCAGCTGGCTTGGGGCACGGTTGTGAACGATGCACGTGCCGCAAAATGGGCCGCCTCATTTTCGGGGTTTCCGGTATGGCATTATGAGCGAGTTTAGAGACTGCGTGCAGACAGACACTGGCGCGCTGGCAAGGTTTTGTTGGCGTGTTGTTGACATTCACCGGCAGCTTGGAGGCACAGTACTGAATCCGCCGACTGTCGGTCTCGTGAGAACGCGCCTCTTACGACACAGGCACGAGCAAGGCAAGCTCTGAGGTTGAGGGAGAAGCGCCTCGCAGTTGAGCGTCTCCGATGCTGCGGAGGGCATGCAGCCACTGCGAATGCCTCATCTAGTACACGTTTCAATTTTAAGCGCGTCTGGCAGCCTTATCTGACCTATCATGCAGCCGACAACGACATACAACCAGCGATAACGTTGGACGCCAAGCACGTTTCTGCGGTGAAACAAAACCGTCCAAGCACATCGCGTGACGTTTCCTGTGAGGCGAACTTGTCTTGAAATACGATTGGACGGTGTTTAGCGTCCTAAATTTTATGCATACGCCATTGCACTTTTGTCAATGCTATTTTAAATGCAGAGCATTTCTTTAACTCACGATGTCACCCGTTCTAGGCGTCCGTAGTAGTCCGCATCGCTCGCCTCGACATGCCCGGCTCAGACGTTTCGCTATCGGCGCGATCAACATTCGATAGCGCGCCCAGGCACGTTTCAAGGACACTCTCTCCCCTCTCTCTGTCTCAACGTGCGCCGAGGCTGCCAATTTTACTGCTGACGAGCGCTCTCTCGCCAGCAGTTGCCACAAGTGCAACGACATTAACGTAACGCAAACTACTTAACGTCGTGCGCCCCCGGAAATGCTCTGAATTTGATCGTGCCCCTCGCGAGGGGGATGTTTCACTGCGTCGCCATGCGAACAGTTTGCCACGCTTTAGTTTCGAGTTCGCCGCATCTTTCGCCGCCGCTCGCTTCTTCGTTCGTGCACCGGCTGCGGTCGTCAGAGAAGGCGCTTCAAATCCTACCGCGGTGGTCGTCCCTTTGTAATCTGCACTTACGCTACTTTGTGTGTGCATGTGCGTCAACATGTCCAGCGCCGATGCGTAAAGAAGGAGGGTAAATAAACATCTTTGTAGGTGCGAAGTTTTTTTTCTTTAGGAAAAACTTTAGTGCTATTGGCATGAAGTGAAATTGTGAGAATGCAGTTTTCTGGCATATTTCGTGGAAGTTTGAGACAGTTTCGGTTTCGGTTCTGCCTTGAAATACATTTATCTGTAATCGCGCATTGGTCATACTACAGAAATCTACATGATCCGCTATTCACATGTTATTTGCAGTAGAAATGGGCCGCATGAACCTCCTTGCGGCGCTTCAACCTAACAAGTATCGTTTCATGCAGTAAAGAATGCCGAGCCGAGGTGGACGCAGTGGTTGAACTCCGTGCTCCAGTCCATCGGAGATGGTGAACCGCGGGGCGTCTCTCCCGCAGCTACGAATCTCACCTACATGTCTTTTCTCCGTTGTATCGGCCGCGTCGTCAGCGAATCGGCCAAATAAACATATTCGGCCAATAAAAAAAGGGCTCTTCCCCTAGATGTGAACCCACACAGTGGATGCCAACCCATCGTGCTTCATCAAATTGGGCTTCGGTAACATGCAACGAGGCTTAGAAATAACATGTACATACGTTGAGGCCCACCTCCATCATATGGGACATTTGCGGCATGTTTCTAGCGCTAAAAATAGGCGAACACAAGAAAGAGGACAGGACAGGCGCTTCTAACATTGCATCGGACATTACTGTTCACTTGTTGGAATGAAGTATCTCAGGGGGAAATGGAGTACTTCGAGCTGCTAAGCTGAGCATTGCTTGAATAACGTTTGTGCAGTAGGCTTTAACCTAACCCCCGCAAATATCTGATTAGGAGCTACTACGCTTTTTCTGCCATCATTATCGAACGGAAATGTGTGGTCGTACTGAAGACCGGTATTGTGTTTCATCATGAGAAATGGTTTTACGGTTGGCGATAAAAAACGTCAGTTGGTTTCATTTCCTTAATACGTCTATTACTTCGCTTTTAATTTGCTTTAGATTTTTTACAGGCGTACCCGGCCGTCGGAAAGGGCCATGCAGCTTACGGCGAAGCGTTGTACGTACGTCAATTCTATGAAACAATACTTGCTCGCTAGAAACGGTCGTCATGATCATCATCATATACCTAGGTCCACTGCAGGACAACGGCCTCTCCCGTTTACCTCCAACCGCTCCAGTCCTGCGCTGCTCGAGTCCACAGTCCCCCCCCCCCCCCCCCCCGAATTTCTTTATTTCATCTGGTTCACCCGGCCCGTCCCTGAAGTCAAAAACATATGACTAGGGGGTCATGGTGGCTAATGCACAATCACAGATATTGTTGTAAATATATGGGCGTGTTTAACGGCGAAATCAAAACCCAAACTATCGAACTATCTGAAAATATACCACAATAATTTTATTCCGACACATACTTGTTGTGAATTGCACTAAATTATTTCCAAAAAAAAACATCCTTTACACAAACGCAGGTGCGCATGTATGAACTCTAAAATTTCGGTCGTCGTCGATTACATCGCAAGATGGGTTTGCGTCATTTCGCGTTACTGCTGCAGTTGTTGCAGCCGCCGCAGACCTCGCAGGGCATTTTTTTTCTTCTTTCAGGCTTTATAACTTAAATACGGTATTAGCGACTGCATAAACGAAGAAAACCATGTTTATTTGCGCCCGCCTATGCAATGCAAACACAAGCACAAGTTAAACAATACAAAAAAGCAGTTGGTTGCTACTTAGCAACCAATTAACTAGGGTGTGTAGTATTCTTAAAATTCCAAATTAATTTTTTGTCTTGGCGTGTGCAATGTTCACAGTACTCTTCGTGAGCCCCACTTTCACCAAGCAGCTCAATGATTGGCGAAAAATGGAGGAAGTCACAGATTGTTGTGACGATTCGGCGCGGAGCTCAGAATAGTCTAACGGTATCGCTGCCTTTGCAAACATTCATTTTAAAAATGAATTCATATAACAATCTCAATTTAAACCATTTTATCTCTAGGAATATGGCAGATCAATGCATTGCAAATGTACTGCGCTAGTGAACACGAAGTTTCGGCTTGCCTTTTCCAAGTAAAAACAAGGCAGCAGAACCATAAAGTAGCATAAGCGAAAGCGTCTATGTAGCACGAGTGTTTGGCAGCGTAACAAATCAATTAGGCATCATACATTGGTCCATAGCGCCCCCTCCCACTCCCACGGCTGCCCCCAAAGCCTCACAGTATCTTTTGCTCTGAGATTTTTAGTTTTAACTGAATTTTAACACTTGAAAAATGTTTGTCATCTTCGGATCATTTTTCGCCTTCCGCCCATGTATTCCGCAACAACTGTAAAATAATGAACGGCTTTATTTTGAAACAACGGAGCAAAATGGTGACAGGGCCGGTTGACGATGCTGAACAGACCCAATTCTGCATTCCGCTGTCCCTAGAGCTGCTTTTGTGTGCCCGTTTATTCCCGACAAGCTCAACTTGAATCAAGTTTTTTAGTGCGCCGCCAAACTCAATAGGATAGATCATGCGTTGGTTTCAAAGAAAATGGCAAGTGCAAGAAGTTTGTTTTTCTGGCCTGCGGGTAATGATCGAAATATGATTTTCAGACGACAATCTTCACGTGTATTTAGTGATGTGACCACGGAGTGTGTGGGGAATCCAACGGATTAGACCACGACGAATTGCAGTACGCAGAACGAAACTTTATTGTTTGTTTTGCTGAGAGTTGATATTGCTGAAATTGACCAGACCATCGCGGCACAATACGCTCACGTTTGTGCTGCTGAGCCCAAGGTGGCGGGTTCGATTCCCGGCTGCGGTGGCCGCTTTTCACATGGAGGCGAAAAGCGAAAACGCCCGTGTGTTCGAAAGTTCGGCGCACGTTAAAGATCCCCAGGTGGTCAAAATTAATTCGCAGCCGTCCACTACGGCGCGCCTTATCGCCGGTGCAGCTTTGGCGCATTAAACCCCAAAATCAACCAATTAATCAATAGGCTCACGTGAAACAGGTTACATGGACGGAAAACTGAGTCGTACATGCATAAGACTAACAAAATTGTCAAAATGGTTAGTTAAGTTTGATGGGGTAAAACGTTACACAACTGATTTAAACCCATCGCTATCTGCCTTATCCGAATGAGCACACTAAACTTTTCTTATTGTTGGACTTTTCTTCTCGTTGGATCTTTCGTCTCGTTGGACATTCAGGCCACAAGCGAAGCCTCCCGCAAAATCCACCCTCTCCCTATTCTCTCTAGGAACCCATTCTAGCTAGGGCCCGGAACACCTTTACCGTTTTTGTTCTTTCTTCCATTTCATACGTAAGCGGGAAAGGAGGTCAGAAGAAAACACCACACCCTCTTTGTCCCCATATCCAGACGTCTCCAAAATGCTATTCAGCAGCCAGTGGGCTCCTGCGAAGTTTGCTTTCTTTTTTCAAACGAATCTTTTGTGTATCACTGTGTCCGTCATACGCCACTACGTCGTGCAGGAAAGCCAACTTTCTCTGTCGATGATGATGAATGATAGTAGGTGAAGTGAAAGAAAAATTCAACTGCGTCTCTGTTTAAAAACAACGATGAGAAAAGCTGAAGCTTTAGTCGTTGAGTTTGTAGTTCAATCGTTGAGTTGAATCACGACGATGGTTGAACGCGAACCTTTCTTGTGATGGATTCTTTGGTTTGCCAGTCCCAACCACAGTTGTGCGTACCTCCATAGTAGAACATACTCGCAGTGGGGGATTGGCTACCGTATTGGGTAGACCACGTGTGGTTCGTTCAGAGGAGGCGCAGGCTGCCTTTAAGCAACGTCAGTGCTCGTCGGGAGGATCCGCAGTTTTGTCTCGCCGAAACACATAGGCCAAGCGACATCGAGAAAATCCTCAGGTTCGCAAACAGGATAAAGCGCTCCGGACGCTCCGCCATAAGAGACCCAGCGGTGAACCACCCGATGATGCCACGCCCAGCACCAGCTCGAATACTCTGTAAATGTAAAGTCATTCGTGTCTAAGTGATTTAAATTAGGTCAACACCTCCAGACTTGAGGAACGTGTTTTTTTATTATTTCAAATTACTTTAAAAAATCAACTATGCTTCTGTCTCACGAGAGCAAATAGAAAACGCGAAGCTTTAGTGCGCCTACCCGCCTCTACCCAGCCGATGCAGTGCTATATTCGACCCAAGCAAAGGATCAAACTGACTGATCAAACGAGAAACTCAACAACCAAAGCTTTGCCCTTTTCCATCATTGTCGCTAGACACAGGAACAGTTGATTTTTTACATTCTCCATCGTGCATTCGGAATACATTAGGAATACGTTGTGCAGTCTTTGCACTGCTTATTCGACGGGGCGGTTCGGTCCTGCTCGTAGCTAGCTTCTGAATAAGCTTTAGGTAGGCGAGAAGAAGTCACCAGCCATGAACGGATTGTCATTACCAGTCCCGCTCGTTTCAGAAAAAGAGAAGGCTGTAATTTAAAAAAAAAGACATCCGCAAAAATGCTGCTGTTGGAAGCTGCTCTTAAAACCACGTGCTTCGAGAAACGGAGATGACGTGCGGTTGAACCTTTTAAAGCAATGTGGCCACGAAATTCTGGAAGAAATGCCCTGAGTTAGGCAAGTAATTCGAAGTAGCACTTTTTCTTATGGAGAACTGTTGCGCGCGGTACTAAAACGTGGAGTGGCGTACTAACTAAACATGTTGAATAATACCAGCATTAAGATACTAGCAATAATAAAAAGCGCGATCGTGTTGGTATAGGAATATGTGAAAATACAAGGACGGTGCGCTAGAGTAATCGGCGATGCTGATGACCTTCTTGCATGGCGTAAGCATTCTCGTGCACGGAACATACTGATCGTGTAACAGGACTCCTCTTGAAAAACGTTTATTTGCAGGCCTTTTGTTTCGTACTTGGGTGGCACTCCACCGGGGTATTGCGTCGTCTTCTACAGCTACAGACGGGGTTCAGCAGGTTCGTACCTTTAGAGCAGGCACAGCCGCTCGATGGAAAGAAAGTCTGTTTCATCGAGCGGCAGTGGTATCAGGCCCCAATGATCTCTACTGCCTTGCCTTCGCAATGAACCAGACGATGTAGACACGGCGGCCGAGTATAAAATCGTCTTCCGACACCGCACTTCATCGCATGTGCCTACAGCACTGTTGCTGTGTTACAAAATAGTGTTTCAGCTTAAGATTCTGTATGGCGTACAATGAGTTTAACGTTGCCTGACACATCGTTAGTCCCCGCATTAAGGTTACATTAGATTGTGGCTGAATTGTGGCCTAACAACATATTCATTTCGAAAGGTGGATTGGCCAGTCACGGCGACAGCTGCGCCAGGAGCTCACGGCTGATTCGCAAATTCCCATTGGCTGCTGCGCCAAAACAACCCCATTCTTATGTACATACGAGGAAGCAAGCCAAGCTCGCTGCTCGGCTGACCTCTCCTTATAATAAGGCACGTTTTACGCGATGGGAGAATCAACCTAACGGAAACAACAACGGAACCCCTTATGGTCGCATCTACACAGGGGTTCCCGCGAGGTGAGGTGGGAGTAATTTTTTATATTTCATATTACTTCAGCAGTAACGTTTGTTACAGTTGCAATAAAAGTTAATAGATTTTCAAGCAGTCATGGTAATATTAGCTTCGTTAAAATGTAACCATTAGCATAAGTCGTCAGGAAGGTTGACAATTCCGGCTGTTTTCACTGAGGTCAGCCAACACAAGTGACCATATGTATAATCGCCGCAGCAATGATGTGGTTCGTTTACGTAATGCACGGAACCATTCGTGACCAACACTTGTATATGGCTTCAATTTGTATACTGGGTTCGCGACTGACTGAATTTAGACTCGTGGCTGAAGTCAACACAAAGCTATTAAGAGTAATGTTTGCAGGCTTTCTACGATCTCTTCGTGGACAGTCGTTTCGGCTTTGGCCAGGAAACAGACCCCGTTACCGGTTGCCGTCAAACAACCGTTAAATGGTGAACCGTATTACTTCGTCCGACTTTTCCTCCCACTTACTAATCGCTGCGAAAAAACAAGAGGAAAGGTGGAAGGGGGAAAACTATGTGAACAAACAGAGGAAAAAGTAAACGTCATGATTACAAATAAACATTCGTCCGAGGTTCTGGCTCACAAGATCTCCTGCGCCTCTACTCCCCGGGTGGCGTACGTCGTTTTTGGATCCGGTACCCATAAACACTTCCGAATACGAACACGGGTACGTGACGCCGTTAGTAAACACCTCGGCGGGAGGGATGCATCGCTCATGTAGCTTTAGCAACGACCAGGAAGAACCCGCCTCGCTTCCCAAGGAGGCTCATGTCTAGAGCTTTGGCGCTATGGGACGTTTGTTTTGGCGGTGCAGACGTTTCCTCGGCGTTCAGGTCCCACCGGACTTCGGGAAGTTAGCTATATCGCTGTAATGTGGGCGAAACTAATGTTACATTGGAGGCCGAACTTTGTTGTATGTTAGGAAAAAGATTGAGGGCCACGTGTAACGTGGTCAATACGAATAACGGAACGACCACCAGAGGCGTAGGTTCAGTGAAAACTACACAGACATTGCAAAACTAGCTGGCCCGAACTTTGTCGCCGTTTGCGTACGCTGTTTTAACGGTTTATTCTAACTCTTATTCCAACAACATTATTTCTGCACATGATTTGTAAGATTAGCAGACGAGTTCTTACGACCCCAAGCGAAACTTACGATGCTTAATGCACACAATGGTCGGGACGATAGTGCTCAAGTTCTAACTGGCCACTAGTCCGTCGCGCAGTCAGCTCTGTCAGGGGGAGGGGGGTACACACATGCTTCGGCAGTCGCGAAGGATTGGTGTCACGAAAGACAGCATGGTGTGTCCGTGTGCGGGCGCGTGTATGTTCGTGGACACAGACGTTGCTTACAGGGACGGTGTTGTGCTAAGCACACAACATGCATTAAGAGTATGAATGCCCAGAGGCATCAAGTCGTCCTTGAATGCATTCGTCTCCGTGCAACGACAGCCCTGTACGGACCTCTATTACTTGCTTTTCACCACAACGGCCATTCTACGAGGGGGATATTGACGGTCACGCTCTTAGTGGAAATGCCGGGGGCTTCGTTAAACAACGGTGGCATCTTTTTGCCAACATTCGTCTGTCTCTCTTCTCGCCGGGCTGGCACGTCCTAGCGCGCTGCCTTTCGAACGCACGCTGCCTGTCACGCCAGTGGTAGGCACGTCGTTGTCAAGGGAGTCATTATCGCGGCAGCGGGGTCAGATTAATCCAGGCTACCCCTTTTTTTCTCTGCCGAGGCTTCTCTCCTTTCAGTGGTCTTTTGCACATGGGTTTATTTGTGTGAAAGGACGCGTAATTGTCAGCTGTTGGCGCTGGACTGTTTCGATTGCTGGCTTTTGTTGTACATGCTGGAAGGACCTTTGAACTTTGGGCTCTCCTACTTTCTCGAACTGTTTCTCTCTTGATGGCTAGGCAGGCGAGGAAGTAGAATTACCTCTTTGTGCGGATTTTCTGTTCCCGTCTTGTCTTTGTCGGGCCTGTCAGATGGGATTAAACATAGCGAATTAAGTCCTGGACGGAACACACTGCCACTAGTCGAGCCCGGGAACCAGTGCAAAAAAAACAACACTCGTTTGTGCCCCTTCCTCCGAAAAATGTGGACTGCGTAACGCTATGCGTGGAGGCCTAACGGAAAGGAATCGATACCTCAGCCACATTTGTACTTTTGGCAGATTAGGGCAGTGTTTGCCGCAGTAGGGATTTTTACGCCTGCGGGATTTTGGCAGATTAACCATTAGTGTATAACCTTTTGATACTGTCCAGTTTAATATAAATGAGATGTACCCTCGATAACCGTAAAATGTGTTTTTCACCGGAGTGTGTGGTGAGAAAAGGCTTAAAGGGTTTTTTTATGTTTAAGTAATTATACCGTTTCTAAGTATAGATTTTTGCCCGGCCATATAATTAACTCTGATGAAGGGAGGGAAAAGGGGGAGGAGGAGGGCTGCACTGAATGAAAACGCTACACCCTAGATTTAAAGAGAGAGAGAGAGTGAGTGAGTGAGTGAGAGAGAGAGAGAGAGAGAGAGAGAGAGAGAGAGAGAGAGAGAGAGAGAGAGAGAGAGAGAAGGAAAACGATCTTTCGTGAAGTCAGGCGATGTTAGCCGGGCTAAAATGCCTAACTTGCTACAACAGATGATGACGGGATAAAGCTGATGGGGATGATGTTGAAGAAGTTGAGGCGCAGAAAGGCGTTGATTTATTTACAGCGACTGCTCTAGGCTTGCGTATTGCATGTATGCGATCATACATTTTCTATCCCGTAGAGCACATTTGGGACGCACCCAAGGACCTAAAACTTTATTCTGCTGAATATCCACTGAAAGCGGCAGTTTCAAAGACACTGCAAATGACACCCTTTGGGCACTAAAGCGAACAAACTCTTATATTAGCTGCTGGATTTTTTCTCGCATCTCGCAGTGTGGGCAGAGTGGCGACGTAGTTTTCTTTTTCAACTTAAAAAGGAAGTTGCGCATGTATGCGACATTCAACAGCATATGATGTAGAATTTCTTCTAACCGCCTAGAGAGTCCTGGCAGTTTGGATCCATGTATAATAGTGGCGTGTAATGGCGTGACACCTCATCCCAGGGTGCTCGGTGCATGTTCCATGCCACGCTAGTTGCAAGGACAAAGGCATCTTTCCTCGAGAATAGCATGGATGTGGCCGACGCACGATGGTTATGCGCAATGGATGCAGCAATGTCCTCTATTACAGTGCCATTTATCTCTCAATGGCAGGAATGCACTGGACTGCTATGTGATTGTGCGCTTGTAGAGCTTGCAGATCTGGGGCGTGTATGTCAAACACAAGCTCGTCTTTTGGAAATGACGCTAGACATTGAAGTGCAGCCCTGGAGCCTGTGAAGACAGCCCAGGCGAAAGCCACAATGAGCAGCTGCAAGTTCTGTAGCCGTAGTTGACGTTTTGCGGCCGAGCATGACCGTGATAGCGGTGCGTGATGACGGTATCCACAACCCGATTGTGGATGATGTGGTGACACCGATTCATCAGTGCGGAGAGGAGTGTGGTCTTTGTATTTTCGTGAAATATAGTCCAAAGCGAAGAACATCAGGGCCGGAGCTGGAACGTGCTCCTTTCTAGTAATGCTGCGGACAGGGATCGTGACTGGCATGGGCAGGAACATCCAGAGCGGCTGCTCAGGCGGATCAGGCTGTTGGTAGAGCTGCAGGTAGTAAGTCTTCGCACAATCCGCATGCGCGAAAACGAAGCAATTCCGTATGCCTAGAGATATTGGTGCGAGCCGCGTGCATTCTGTCAGCGTTATCCTTCGCGTACAGAAGGGGAAAATAGGGCGTAATATAGAACTTGGAGAGGGAAAGCGAAAAAGAGGCTATGTGCGTGTGTATGACGGTCTATAGGAACCATTCACATATGAAGCTGTGTATGATCCTCCCTCTCAGTGTGTGGGTGTACGTGTGCATATTCACAAGCACATTGTCTATTCGGATAGTTGTGAATGCGCAACGTCCCATATTTTGATTGAACCCTCATCTCCCTCTCTGACTGTACTGTCAGAACGGTACTGACAGAGAAGAAAAAAGAAACGCCGGAACGCTTCATCTGCGTCAGTCAAAATTGGCCCACTGGTCAGATTTCGTTGAGCCCTTTGTGCTCCGAGATTAACTATCACTATGTTAATGATCTCAAGAACGTCATTTTAGTGCGTAAGGATTCTTTGCGAGACGCCGACAGCACCGAACGTGTGCCCCTTGCATGTGCACAAAGAAGCATGTACAGGGAAGTCAACCCATTTATTCGTTATAAAGGGGTAAACTGCGAAATTGGTCTAAAAGAGCCAAAACCCCCAATATACCCCCCCCCCCCAATATAAACCCCCAATATACCCAAAACCCCCAAAAGAGCCAAACCCCCAATATACATTCCTGGCTAAGCCAATGGTCGTCATCCGTTTCGTCGTCGTCTTCCGACGGCACGGACGCGTATGGAGGAGGAGGAGGAGGAGGATTAGAAGAAGAAGAATTAGAAGAAGAAGAAGAAGAAGAAGAAGAAGAACAAGAAGAAGAAGAGGAGGAGGAGGAGGAGGAGGAGGAGGAGGAGGAGGGGGAGGAGGAGGACACTGCAGTGATGAAACGCCATTTTAGGCATATCGACGAAAATTACTTCCTTACAAAGCGACCGTGTAAAGCTCCAAGCTTTTCGTGGCCGTAGCTCCCGGAGAAATGCAAGCGCCTTCCGGCCCTTTCCTTTTTTTTCGAGGATTAGCGCTCTGCAACTCAAAATAATAACAAAGAACAACCGTCCTTTCATCCTTAAAGTCCTTTCAAGCCGGCCACACAGTGCTCGAATAATATTTGTCTTGGTGAGTCAAGCCGTAGCCGCTGTCGCTTATCCATGTACAGTTTTTTTTTTCTACATGGCAGGAAGCATGTCTGGTCCTCAATCTGGGCTGTTCCGAATTTTAGTAAAATGTGGAATGCGGTATCAAGCGGCGTAGGGCCACCGCGGAGAAGTGAAAAAGCAGCAAGAACTATTTGCATGGGGAAATTGTAAGCAGATAAGGTTAAATAAAACGGTGCCGGATACAAATGCGAGCAGTAAATAAAATCAGTGAAAAACCTCCAAGCAATAGCCGCGAGGGGTAAAAATACCGTAAAATGGTATTTCTCAACGAGCATACCACCTCCTCCTAACCTTATTTTAGATTAAAGGTTGAGCGTCAACCCCTATCTCAGCTAAGCAAATTTATTGACATGACATGCAAGAATGCGAGTACATGCACAGAGACACGGTACTTTTTTTCCCCACAGCTTTTAAGCTCGCCTGCTGGGCGCGTGGTATGTGCTCGAACGAGGACCACATATCTCCCTCTGTTTTCTGTGTTTTCTTGTGGGCCCTATATTGAATGCCTGGCAACCCTCAGATATTAGGCAGAAAAAAATACCGTAGCTGCCTTATTACGCTTTCAGCAGCAACATTAATAAAATTAAAACAACACCTTCGTTTCGCCGCCCTCGGAGAATGAAAGCGTCGAAAAAGACTTTCAAAAGCATTCCACCTTTCTTCAAATTTATTGGTATCATTCGCCAAGGTGATTATATTTTATATTAGCGATGGCGTGGGTTGATAAAGCTGGAATATAATCGATACGGAGGTTATGCTCGGTGTAGCACTTGGCTTAGAGTCGCTGTATCTCTAGTTGCAAATGGCATTACGGTTTTTGCGGAATGGTTTTCCAAGAGAGTTTGTTTTCGTTGCATACGAGCAATATTTTTGTACTCCGTTCAGTTCGGCTTTGTTAAGAATGCGCCGTATTGAAAGGCACGTGGTAATGCCAGTTCAAGTTCTGGAAGCGACTAGAAAGGCTTGATTGATTGTGAGGTTTAACACGGGGACGCTGAACAGGCGACGAGGCGCACCGTAGTGAATGGCTAAGGATTAATTTTGACCACCTGTGGATCTTTAACGTGCCCCGAAATCTCGAGCACAAGGTATTTTTGCTTACGATTAGAAGGTCATTGAAGACTATTTCAAGGTCAAGGATTTTTCATGTTCTTGGGTGATCACGCTTGGAGACACGTGCGACGTCTTGACAGGGTGTTACGAATAGTGTTGCGGACGGTTGGAAGACGCCTCTAAAGGCGGGTACCCTCCTGAAAATTTTCTGTATGTGGTGACGTAGGGATCGCGTGTCAGGTTTACTAATATCATGTCATGTCGCGTGTCATGTTTACTAATAACCGCAATGACTGTTGCGCTTTCGGTCAGCATGTTTCCATTTCTGAAAAAAAAATAAAGTGTGATGAGGTCGCTAATTAATTTCTGATTTTTTTGTGCTTCTCCTTCGGTCGCGACAGCGGCCCGTCACTCTCCTAAACTAAGAAAACGCTGAGCTGCCAGCCTTGTGATCACTTTACGGTGTCGCTACGAGCATACTGCACTTCAGCATTGTCGCAAGCAGCATTTCACACTATTGGTACACTCAGCAATAGTGGGTGACTGCATTCTGTGCTTGGAGCCACGAAGGACCATCTCAGAGATACTGCATAAAAATATGATGTGTGAAGTAAACAAATTTTGTATGCACAATTCTTTTAGCATTAAAGTGCTAGCCCAGAATACCATTGCGATCAAGTTTGAAGTACAAAATTATAAAATTATTTTGTTGTTCTTTGCTTTCGGCACACTTTTGTAGAATCTGCTTCAGTGTGACAAATGGCCCGTATTTGGCGAGAACAAGAAGAAATTGGGCGCGTATCTGCTCACAGCTGCAATAAAAATGTCTCTGCTCCCACTTCTCCCACTGCTCACCCTTCCCGTGAGCAGTGAGAGAAGAAGCTGTCCAGCTCCAGTCTCGATTCCTGACTTAGGCTGGTGGAAAGGGTCCGTGGCGGTAGGGGTCTCCAATGGAGTGCTGGACTGAGGACCCCCACGCACATTACGATGATCTTGATAAAGTTTATTCTCTCTCTTTCTCTCTCTATTCAGGAAGAACGGTTCCTGCAGGCAGGAGATGCAGGCGTGAGTGGTGTAATAGATGGGAAATAACCTCGTAAGTGATTTCATGGTAACCAGAAGAACATTTCTTGACATCGGAAATGGCTGCATTGAGTTCTTCTATCGAGAAGAGAAGGTCTAACGGAAGCACAGCAGCTCGGGGTGGAATAACATGATTTAAGTGTGGGTGCGTCCGAGCTGATGAGCTTGCAGCATTCTGCAGCGGCTTGCCTCAGAGAAATTCTCTCAGGCAACCACAGCTCACTGAGTGGGTGTAGCTGCGAGGTGTTATTACGGAGACCCTTTACTACAAGCCAAATGTGCGACAAAGGCCAGCGAACATCTAATTTCGCGAAGAACTTTTGACATAGCTGCCTGCTTAACTTCTCTAAATGACGCCTCACGTGTCTTTGCGCCCTGCGTGCTTGGTATAACGAGTTTTGGTAAGTTTTGGTATGTAGAGCCTTGCTCTCTGCGCGCCTGCGAATGGATCGCAGTATTTCCTACTCCTCATCAGTTTGGAAGTTTGGAAGCCTTCCCATGGCACGCGATGATTGCCGAAGGCAGAGAGCCATGACAGGAATTAGGGCATCATCGCTAGTCTCTGCCGTAATCCTATGAGCCAGGCTGTTTTCATCGGCTTCCCAGTTAGTGCACTTGACCTTCATTCCTACTCTGTGCGCATCTTTGTCAACGTAAGAAAGCAAAATTGGGTCGTGATTGCTTCCCCTTGTTTTGAGGTCTGTGCACCAGGAAGATTTTGGAGCCCAGTGGCTTCAGATGAAGGAGATGTCGATGCAGCTGCTCACTTTGCGTTTTTCATGTAGGTGATGCTTCCGTCAATAAAGGGTTGAATAGAGTACTTTATCAGCAAATGGGCCGTCCTCGTTCCATGAGAATTTGCACGTGCGCTGCCCAAGACCACATGGTGCGCATTAAAGTCTCCGCAAGTTAGGTAAGGCGGGGGCGGGTTAGTGATGAAATTTTCTTACCTTGAGGCGTCCGAACGGTTGGCTTCACTTCACTTCACTTTATTTCCTTAAAGACCCCACAGGGGGTGTTACATAAGGGGTAGGTTGTACAAACATAGATGCAAAAGCCACAGGTTAACATTGCAGATGCATAGACACACTTTGAATAAAACTTGATGGACAGGTGATCGATACAACATCGCGGGGCAGGTCATTCCATTATTTGACGTCGCGGCAGAGAAATGATGCAGAAAATGTTGAGGTGCTAGATCGGGGTCGTAAGACTTGAAGTGGATGGCCTGTGCGGGCGGAAATGCGTGCGGTGGGAGCGTTGTAAGGTGGTTGGTGGAGTGAGCTGTGGTATAACTTGTGGTAGAGTGACCAAGTAGCAATGCTGCGGCGAAAGGAAAGACTTGATATACCGGACTCATTTTTAAGGGATGCAAACAATGACATCGTAAAAAAATAAGAAGAATGAATCGAGCGAGCGGTGCGATTTTGCACCGCTTCGATAGCGTTGATGAGATAAACTCGGTGAGGGCTCCAGATGGGTAATGCGTATTCAAGTTTGGACCGGATTAGCGGCTGGTAGGCCAAAAGACGCACGTGATACGGTGAGTGACGTAGGCGACGTTTTAGAAATCTTAATGATCGGTTGGCTGATGAGATGATATCAGTGATATGCGTTCGCCAGGAAAGATGAGGGGTTAATGTTACACCAAGGTACTTATAGGATACGGCTGTTTCGACTGGAACGTTAGCAATTTCATAGGAAAACCCGAGTGGATTTTTGCGGCAGTGGAAGGAAACTAATTTGCATTTGTTAGGTTAAGGGTCGCAAGCCAACGATCACACCAGTTTAATACTTCATTAGGTCATTCTGTGGTGTCTACTTGATCAGATGTGTTAGTTATTTTGCGGTAGATAACGTAGATCTGCAGTAGATCTGCGGTAGATCTGCAAACATGCAAAGGTTGCATGGTAAATTGTTAGGTAAGTTGTTAATGTAGATTAGGAACAAAAGTGGGCCAAGGACAGATCCCTGCGGCACTCCAGACCTAACAGAAAGCGAGTTAGATTTGACGTTGTTAACGAAAACAAACTGAGAGTGGTTAGTCGGGAATTGAGCAATCCAGTTAAGAACCTCAGGTGGTAGATTTAATTGGGAAGGTTTCTTTAGTAGGCGCTCGTGTGGAACTTTATCAAAAGCTTTAGTGATGTCAAGAAAAATAGCATCAGTTTGTAGGTTACAGTCGAGGTTAGCATGCAGGTCGTGAAGGAAAAGTGCTAGTTGGGTTTCGCATGAGCGGCCTTTTCAAAATCCGTGTTGAGATGAATGAAAGAAGTTGTTAGAATCGAGAAATTGCATGATATGAGTGTATACGACATGTTCCATGAGCTTGCAACACACGCTTGTTAATGATATGGGACGATAATTTAACGGGCAGACTCTTTTACCTGTCTTGTGAACCGGAATGAGCTTCCCACACTTCCAGTCGAGAGGCAGGATACCTGAGGAAAGTGGTTGGGAGAACATCAAAAGTAAGAACTCGGCTGATATGTGCTTAGTGTTTTTCAACAGCTTGGATGTAATTTCATCGGTAGCAGGCCGAGGATGACAGTTTCATTTTTTTCTAATAACGACAGGATACCATTGAAACGTATGTTTAGGGGTGGCATTTCAGGCAGATTAACAGGGACTAATTCTGTTTCAATGAGGCTAGATTCATTCGCAAACACAGACAACAAGGCTGCATTGGATATATTGGCACATTCTGAACAACTTTATTCTTAACCAGACTGATTAGTAAGGGCAATGGGGGGCGTGTTATGCGGGTTTAATATTTGCCAGAAACGCTTTGATGAATCAGTAAGAATTTTCGGTAGTTCCGTATGAAAGAATGACTGCTTGGCGTTGCGCACTTCACTTGAATATGCTTTCTCGGCAACCTTGTATTTTTCCCATGCAGAGTCAGTGTTTTTATTCTTCGCAGCCCGAAAGGGGCGTTTCTTCTTATTTTCAAGTCGTTTAGTGTTTCAGTAAACCAAGATTTTTGGCGGGTGGAACGGAAAGTAAAGGAAACAAAATCGAGTATGGTGTCACACTTCTGAAGTATGGGAAGGTACGACTGGTTAATCACCTGAGTGTCCCATGAAATTAGGTTAGGTGATCAGGAATTTGTGATTACTGTGACATGTTACAATATTTTCAATGGAATTTAGGGTTTGTTTAAAGTTAGATGGATGAATCTCGAGTGAAATGTATACGTACATAGCAAGAGGCGTTCGCCCCGAGAACATAGTAACTGTAACCAAATTGACTCATCGTATTATTCAAGGTTGATGCGGCGCTTACACTTTATCGAATCATGAAGGGCAATAAGCAATCCACCACCCTTTGTTTCTTGGGCGAAGGATCACGGTCATGCCGGAAAATTTGATAATTTGGATGGAAAAGGGGACACGAACTAATGTCCGGGCACAGCCAAGTCTCTGTCACAATTATAACAGAAAAACACGATGACACAACGTAAGCAAAAAGCTCAACTGATTTAGTGCGAAGCCTACGGACATTTTGGTAAAAAATCAAAGCCGTAATTACTTGCCATCAGGAAGCTTCTCTGCATGGATCATTTTGGCATGCAGCTCTAAGCTCTACACGGAAAGGTTTGAACAAACAGTGCCCAGGCCAGAGCGCAGAGTCGCTCAGCCGCTCGAAACCAACGTCGTCGACGGCAACGTAAAAAGAGGCATACGAGTCGTGTCGAGTTTTCAGCCGTTTGCACAGAAACAGCACAACTCCTACAGCCGACAGGTGCGCAGAAACCTGGTCCAAGGTGGTCGTCCGGATAAACTTGGTCACAAACACTGCTTTTTTGGTCTTGGGATGGTCGACCGCCACCAGCCTAGTTTTTTCAGAGGCACCAACCACCAACGCCGTGGCGAAGACCGCGTGAGATCCGAAGCAGGTTTTCGGAAGGGGAGAGACATCTCCGCACGAGCCTGAGATGTCGACGGCACCAGCTTCCGGCTTGTGGAGGCAACGAGGGGGGTCGGGAACACGGCAGATGCAGGGCTCGGCGTCAAAGGGCAAGAGGGTTTTGTTCCCGCGGCCGCCGCGGCTGGTAGCGGCGGGAACTCAGCTAGACGGGAAGCAGAGGGAGGCGCCCCCCGCATCCGGGACATATCGGAGCGCAGTGAACGCACCTCTTGCCGCAGGGTCCTCACGACATCGGCGTAAGCCTCAGCCTTTGTTGCGTCCCCCCGTCGCAGCCTCTCTGTCCTACCTAATCGGAGGGAAAGGAAATGCCCTCCAGGGCGTCGACGAGAAGGGCGCGCAGGGAAAGCAGCTCGGCGCCAAGGTCAACGGGTGGGGTCGCAGCGCGCTTTAACCCGCCGCGGTGGCTCAGTGGCTAAGGCGTTGCGCTGCTGAGCACGAGGTCGCGGGCTCGATTCCCGGCCGCGGCGGCCGCTTTTCTGATGGAGGCGAAAAGCAAAAACGCCCGTGTGTACGAGATTTCGACGCAAGTTAAAGATCCCCAGGTGGTCAAAATTAATCCGGAGCCCTCCACTACGGCGCGCCTCATCGCCTGCGTTGCTTCGGCGCGTTAAACCCTACAATCAGATCAGGGTCGCAGTGGCTACGAGGGCAGGGGTCGAAAAAAGGGCCGCCGCTGCCGGGGAGATGCCCGGGTTCTCGTTAGGCCTCGCCGCAGGACTAGCCGAGGATGAAGCAGACTTGCAGGCATTGCAGATGATGCGGTGCGCGCCATGTGAAGCACTGCGTGCCAATTCTGGTTTTGGTGCGGACGTATTCTTCTTACTCGTGAGAAGGCACAGAAACTCTTGCTAAATAGCTCATCGTTGCAGAAAGCAGTAAATGGCCGACTTGGGCCATTTAAGCGCTGGGAGTGGAGCAAATGATAATTCTTTAACCCAAAGTTAGCTTCAACTCGAGAGTCAGATATGACAATAAACGGAAATGGATATGTCCACACAAGCTGGCGAAAATCGGCTAGGTTTGACCGTAGGCCACGTGCATTCCATTGAAAGACTGAAAAACTCTTGATACTTGCGTTAATAAGCAGGTGTCAGGCACTGGGTTTCCGACGTAATCAACTTTTTTGTACTCCGAAAGGCCACGAAAGGTTCTAAGGACGGGACAGCTGCTACCTGAGAGATACGGCCATAGGAGGGGCTGCGCGAAAAAAAGCCCTGATTGCGCAATTAAAATGGGGATCAGCATTCCCATATTATCTGCCCGAGCGGTCTGAGCTGCCATCTGACCAAATTCCCTGCGGATAAGTGAAATTGGGGAGAGCCTGCGTCCTGTGAGGGACATCAGGTGCAACATAATTAGTTTCGGTCGGCACCATGTCCCGTGTGACTTGCGCGTAGGACTTGCTTGTAGCAGCTTCGTCCTGAAGCGGATGGTTCATTTGAAGGCGCAATCACTGCAGGTGCAAGCACAACCTCTCGGTTCGATGGTGGTTGGCGTCGGGAAGCAGCTTTCCTTTGTAGTTGCTCGACACTGCGTCCAAAAGCAGATGCCTTTTTCGTCGAGCAAGCTCCCTACGACGCGGGATGCGGTCCGCCACAGTTTGCGCATCGGGGTTGGTTTCGCGAGGTGCAGTCCTTAGTCCCCAAAGCATGTTTTGCAGCAAATTTTTCGCGCCCAGTTTCTGGAGGTGCGGCCTTGTTTCTGGAAACTTGAAGCCCTGTGTTGCAGATCCAATGTACTCTTCCACGGGGAGGCTGTAGAAACCAATAAACCCCCCAGCCGGCAGAGATGAACCTTGCTTGTACTTCAAGATGACGGGGCGTCGGCGGGTCTCGGCAATGACTTGATTTTCATCTCGTAAGCACGTGACTTGCCGACAGGCAGATAGCACACCTAGATCGCTAAGGTAGTTCCGTAGTGCATCATCTGTGTACTCAAGAGGCACAGCTTGGATTTTCTCATACGTCGCCATGTACGACCGTGGTACGCGCACTTCTACTGGCATAGCAGCAAGAGTGAAGTCATGCAAAAGTCGGTTCACTGCCGCTAGGTATCAGACCATTGCAGTAAGGCTAACATCCTTGGTTATGCGATGTTTTAAAACTTTTTCTTGTGCCGTCGCCACGGCTTCTGACGCATATACGTTGGAGTTGGCTCTCCACGAGATATAACTTTGGGATGGTTCAAAGACTATGGAAATGCCGGCGGCTCGCTTTTTCTTGTAAGTTACAAGTTTAAAGTCTCATGGATTTACTTCCGTGTGAGTAGCGTCAGAGAAAACGTTCCTATCTTGGTTAGTAGCACGCTTTTTAGGATCTTACGGGCTTTCCAGGTTAGCACCGGTAGCGGTTTCATTGAAACGTCAGGAGTATTACCTTGGTGTGGTCCTCTAGCAGTGGGCATCCATTTGGATGCGCCTGGAGACATGTAATGACGCCCTAACCCTCGGTGTAAGCACCACCTGTTGTGTATTCGCTTATGTAAAGGTTTTTTTGCATTTCTCTTCCAGCCCGTGAACACGAATACTCTCTAGATGGTCCAAAATTACTCCTGAGCTCCTGCAACGGCACCTATCATAGCCCAGGCATAGTTTCAGCGAGATTAACCTTATCTGTTTTTTTCTTTGCTGAGCCACCACCAAATGTTACATGTAGTTCGCATACGACTGCTATTATGGTGGTTGAAAACTAGCTCTGGCAATTTGCGAAAATGGGATAATAATACTTTCTTATACAAGAACCAGCACTGTCCCCAGTGCATTTCTAACCCAGGTTGTTTGAGCGCTTACTGGGACCAAGCAAATAGACAAATGCCAGGGAAGAGAGCTTCCGTGAGAGAGAAGCCTTCCACCCACGTGCCTGTTAAGAACGGGCTTTCGCGTAAAAAAGGCGCCGGCAACGTTTAAACAGGGCGGACATTTATGAAAGAAAACAAAATTGACTGGCGCAAGTCTCCGTGCCCAGCTCCCCAGGACGCAGAAACCCTCTGATTAGAGGCGGTTGTAAATTACAGCTTTTGCGCAGGCAATAATGCGGACTGGGGAGAATAGTGGGGGAACGCCAGCGCTGATGGAGGGTATGTATTGCATTTTGTTAGTTTATGCTTTGTTTTTGTTATAGGTAGTCGACCATTGCTTATCATGAGATTTTAGTTACGAAATGCGAACGCGTGGTTTAACTGCCCGCCAATCGTTCGTTTTTTTCGTCAGCCACTAATTCAAGCTTGTTCTTTTCTTCTTTCCAACTAAGTTATAGTTAGCCATAATCTTTCATCCCAATCACGGAGCCGCACCAACAACACAAACATTCTGCTTCATCGTAACGTATACTCCTGATGGTATTTAACGCGTTGGGCATGGAAATCGGCTTGCAGGGAAGCCTAAGGTTTGTTCTTGTAATTAATTTTATTTCATTTTTTCTAGCATCCCCTCCCCCCTTAGTCATCGTTTCTGTTCTTAGCCGGCGGTTCTAAACCTGATGGGCTTCTGAGTCCTCGCATTTGAGGCGAAAGAGTGGTGTTTTAGTCCGATCTAGCTCAGGAGAGTAAATGTGCGCGTGCTAGTCGGTGCACTTTCTCATTTTCGACGATGCAGCAGTGTCCTGGCATGCCCAGTGAAGTCTTAAGCCGTTACTCGGTGCCGGGAGTATCAGAAGTTTGCAGCGAATGACGTCAGCGACGGGGCTGGTGAATTGAACATTGGCGCAGACTCGACACGCTGCTTGTGAGTCTGCACAGATGGTGATGTACAGGGGAGCTAGTTAGGTCGTTCTGGAGAGTTGCCTCGAGATATTCACAGGCGGCCTGCAGTTCAGCTTGTGCACTGTGGGCCGGAGTGACGCCGACGGGGTGACGGCGACGTTGAAGCCCAGTAGTTTCATGGAGCCAGGTTGTGGCGTACACAATGTATGAGTCGGCCCTAGGGAGCATGGCAACGTCCGTGTAGATGCCACAGTGGTGTTTAAATGCCGCCGGTGTGGAGCGGGCGTGATGTTCCTCATGGGCCATTCTTCGACCGCCCGGATGAGGTCCCATGTGGACGGGTAGTGGCTTGTCACCTGTTATGGTAATGTACTCCCAAGGGGGTGCGCGTCGCGGGAGTCACGTAAAAGATCACTAGTGTTACAGCCTAGACGGCGAAGGGTGTCACGGCCAGCCTCTGTTGTAGGAAGTCAGACTTCACGCGAGTGCCGGTGACTGTCTGTGATCTCGGACAATTCGTTAACAAGGCTGCAGCTATTCAGCGCTTCTGGACGGGTGTAGCGGGGAAGTCCCGTGACAATGGGTCGAGCTTAGTGAGGCAGTCTTTTAAACGCAAGCTTCTGGATGCGACTGACAGGGTGGTAAGTGCTATATCGCTTCCGAGCTCTTAATACTGAGAGCACCAGCCACGAACGACATGGCAAGATGAAAGCCGGTTTTATTCCACTCAGCAAAATCCCGATGATGATGATTCCTTGATTGTTGTTGATGATAATGATGACGCGTCATCTCTTCACCCCTTAATAGGTAAAGCGTTCAGGAGAGAAAGCCGTAGTGGTCAGGAAGCCGTCCGAGCCTTGTTGATTGTCGCAAAGTTGGCGGGTGAGCTCCCGCCTCGGCTGCTTCCGGGCTATCGTGCAATAATGTCGTAGTGCCAGGAGACGAGGTCGAAGCATTCTGCGATGAGGACGGGGTACTCTCGGCGGCGGGTTCCCGCTTGTTAACGTCTCCCGAGCGACAGTCTTGTTCTTCAGCCCGACTTCTCAACTGGTCCAGATGCTGTCGCTGAAGTCCCTGCCCTGAGCCAACCGTAACCATCCGGGAGCCCTGGTGACTGTGCACAACTCCGGGAATCCACCGTCGACCTGACCCAAAAGTGCGCACCCAGACGTGGTCACCTGGCATTAAATTTAGTCTTTCTCGCTCTCGGTTGGATTTCTGCCCTATCCTTGTCCGCTTTTGATGCAGTCCATCGGGGTTATTATCTGATATCGCAGTAACAGCTCCGCAGGTGGCTTGCCATCCTTGCTAGGCGTTCGGCGATATCTGAGCAGAAACCGAGATATTCGTGTTTTCAGGTTCATTCCAGGGTTTTTCTTTAGCCCCTCTTTGAGGGTGCGCACTGCTCTTTCAGCTAATCCATTGGACTGTGGATGATACGGGGCAGTTGTGAGATGTTGCACGCTGTTTCGTGCCATAAACTCGAGAAAGACAGCGTTCACAAATTGCAGTCCATTATCTGAAACGACAGTTTTGGAAGGCGAAAACGTGCAAACATTGACCTTAGCGCATGAACCGTTGATTGCGCTGTGGCAACTTTCATAGGAACTGCTTCCATCCATTTTGTTTTGGCGTCCACCACAACCAATACCATCTGGCCGTCTATCGGATCGGCAAACTTTGCATGTAGTCCGCTCCATCTTTCGCCGTTGTCCGGCCCCGCCAAAGGTATCTGGGCTGGTGGCATCGCTGAGGCCTGCGCAGATGTACAGCATGATTTGACGAGCCGTTCTATGTCACTATCCAGACCCGGGTACCAAAACAGGGTTCGGGCCATGCTTTTCATGGATGTCTTTCCGACGTGTCTCCCATGCAGCAGACGCAACATGCGTTTTGCCACAGCCATGGGTAGAACAAGGCAGTAAGCTGTCGGTAAGATGTTAAGCGCGCTAGACCAGCTGGTTGCCCAAGATGTCCTGGCACCTGTGAAAACCGCCGAATGGGCGACTCCAGTGGTACCCGTCATAAAGGACGATGGTTCCATTCGAGTGTGCGAAGATTTTCGCATGACAGTAAACGCAGCAACGCTGATGGAACGTTACCCGTTGCCTCGAGTGGATGACATATTTTCCAAGCTAAACGGAGAAGTCTTCACGACCCCGGACTTATGGCAAGCTTACAACCGATTGCCGTTGGATGGAAAAGCCAAGGAGATGACAGTACTCAACAGACACAAGGGGCTGTTTTGTTTTAACCAGCTGCATTTTGGCGTACGTTCTGCTCCGGCCATATTCCAAAGGCGAATGGATGGGCTTCTAGGCGATATTCCTGGCGTGCAAGTATACCTGGATGACATTATCATCGCGGAGAAAAGGAATGACTTCTCCAGGCTAAAACAGGTTCTAAAGCGACTGCGGGAGTACGGTCTCCGACTTAACAAAGGGAAGTGCAAGTTCCGGCAAGATGAAGTCACTTTCCTAGGTCATCGTATCGATGCTAAAGTCCCGGATGGTTACGGTTGAATCGGGACAGGGACTTCAGCGACGGCATCTGGACCAGTTGAGAAGTCGGGCTTAAGACAAGACTGTCGATCGGGAGACGTTAACAAGCGGGAACCCGCCGCCGAGAGTACCCCGTCCTCATCGCAGAATGCTTCGACCTCATCTCCCGGTACTACGACCTCATTGCACGATAGCCCGGAAGCAGCCGAGGCGGGGGCTCACCCGCTAACTTTGCGAAAATCGACAAGGCTCCGACGGCCCCCTGACCGCTACGGCTTTTCTCCTGAACGCTTTACCTAGTAAGGGGAAGAGATGATACGTCATCATCATCATCACCACCATATCGTCGGGATTTTGCGACTGACAGGGTGGTAAGGAAGTCCATATACAATACGAGATGCTAGCAATGCTTGCAAGATCTGCCGCATCTCCCTTTCATTGCACCTCTCGTACGTTTTTGAAATACGTTTCAGAACGTTAAAATTTTCTTGCACATCTTTAATGTCATTTGGAACAGGGTACACGTGGTGCAATTCTCGTCCAGGTGCATGCCGAGAATCCTTATGGACGGTTTCGTTGAAACCACTTGGCTTCCAATTCGGAGTTTCTATGCCTCCTTCGCCGCCGGCTTCACCGTTGTAGGCCCGCCCCCGTAATTGACCACGAATTCTGTCTTATATGGTGCAATCGTGAGGCCGACATCGCCTGTGTGATCGTATATGACGTCCAGCACCTGATAGAGCGTGGCCTCTTGTGCACCGACGGAATCCTGGTGCGTCCACACGGTGACGTCGTCGGCATAAATGGCGTATTTAAGCCCAGCTACCGCTTCCAACTTGCACGGAAGACCGTACATGGCAATGTTGAAGAGCGTAAGTGAAATAACTGAGCCTTGAGGCACTCCGACGTTGTTGTGATGTATAGCACTGGTCGCCTGGCCTATGTGGACCTGATAAGTGCGGTGTTGTAAGAAGGCTGCGATAAAGTTATAAAGCCTCCCGCATATTGGGAGCTCTGAGTTCTTGGTGAGCACCATGTCATGCGGAACCGAATCGAAAGGCTTCCTGATGTCGACATCGACCACGACACGCGGCTGATTAGTGTGCTTGTCAAGCACGTCTTCTCAAAGGCGAAGTAGCGCGTCTTGAGTAGACAGTCCAGATCGGAAACCATACTGCGTTGGTGGCAGCAGCTGGTGCTCCTCCAGATACCAGATTAATCGCGTGTTTACCATGCTCTTCATTATTTTACACACGCACGATGTCAAGGAGATTGGTCGAAGATTAGACAGAGAAATAGGCGACTTGCCT
Organism: Haemaphysalis longicornis; assembly: GCA_013339765.2. Taxonomy (NCBI): domain Eukaryota; kingdom Metazoa; phylum Arthropoda; class Arachnida; order Ixodida; family Ixodidae; genus Haemaphysalis; species Haemaphysalis longicornis. The sequence continues at coordinate 154,340,190 of CM023451.1, forward strand.
GGCTGCGGGACGGGTTTTGCGATTGAGAACATCCAGGTTTTAGGTAGCTATCCGGCAGGTTTTGCAGGTGCGAAACATACTTTGTCGGCTCCTGGCATGCTGCGAGTGTCCGCTCGTTTCAGGGCGGGGTGTAATTCAGTCAGACGTGGTAAGCCTCGTCATCGGCAAACGTATCGTCCCGACTGCAGGTTGTTGCAGAAGGGTGAGACGTCTGAGGGAAAAAGGTGGTGGCAGCTTATTCGGCGAGCTCGTTTACGCTCACACCTCCGTGCTGCAACCGGTGCTGCACACACGCGTGCAGCACCATTATTTGTTTTCGCTGTACGTGAGGGAGGTATTGCACTCCTTACTTTGGTGTGCTACAGATCACAGTTTAGAACGAAAATGCACCAGGCTTCCATTTCTCAGAGGGCAGCAGTGAGTCATTGTTCTGGTCTCTTTTCGTCTATGGCGTTTGCCGTTTTCTGCTTTCTGGACAGACCTCCTCAAAGCAGCCAGGGGATTCCTGCCTTGTTCTTTTCTCGTGCCCTGTTCACAATGCCAATCTGGACCTGAGAAAACAACGAATCAGTAGCGACAAATTATTACATCAGAGGTACCCCCGCCGTAAATAACTAGTTACGAGAGATTAGTAGCAGCGTCACGATGGCGGGTAGGACACGACAGGGGGAACAATATTCTCCGTTAAATGAGGCAGATAAAAACGTTTTGTGCCAACGTCTTTCGATGTTATAACCTCGATTTTCAGCGCGCCATTAAGGGAGGAGTATTAAAAATTCCGTACCTTTGTGAAGAAAATGGCCGCGTATCTGCTCCTTTCGTTGTAAATGTCGACGAAAGTCGATGGTCTACTGGCACCCGTATCAAGTAAATGCTGGCCTTTTCTTTCCCGCTCATCTCTCATGCTGTTTGTCTGCCGTGTCGTTCCTCCCAAAGTACCACGCTAGAGGTTTGCTCAGCGCAATTCAAATTTACCGCGTTCCACTGCTCCAAGTCGGGTGCCTCGATGCTAGCGCTGCCGTACGGCGGAGACGCGCGTTAATCGAGGCACCATACTACAACGTTCATACAACCACGTTCCATTACTCCACGAGCGTTCCAAGCGGAACGTGGAGCCTATCTAGTGGAACCTTTCGTTACTCTTGCCGTTTGATTGGTTAAAGTGCCACCAGAAGCTACAGTAGCGCGGGAAACAGCAGGCTACGGTTTTTTGCTGTTGATGTAGTATTTAATTTGCTATCGCAAAAACCAAGCATTTATGAATTTTTAATAAAGGAACACTGCAAATATTATTTATGTATTGATTCACTGCTTTATATTTCCGTAATGTTTTGTTCTTGTTCAACAATGTTGATAAGTATGAACATTGACACCGGACTTCGACGTTTATATTTGGCTGTGGGTATATAAGACTGTTGCGCAGCTTCTATTTCACTTTGGCCGGGTTACTGAATCGGGTCATAGCCTTGTTCGCATTCGCCACTCGAACAGGCATTCCAGGCTGCTTTGTGTCGCTGGATCAAGCCAAAGCCTTTGATCAAGTGGAACATCGTTACTTGATGACCGTTCTCCGTTGCCTTAGCTTTACAGTAAACCTTTTGTACGATGGCCTCACTTCCGGACTCCTCGCAAACGGACAACTGAGCACCTCTTTCCCAACTGAGCGCGGGTTCAGCCAGGGGTTCCCACTCACCTCTTGGCCATCGGCCCTCTACTAAACGTGTGGCAAACTCCCCTGACATACGCGTCTTTCCCCTTCCCGGGCAGGCCCAGGTAAATGCGTCTGCGAACGCAGATGAAGTGTGCGTGTTTTTGCGGGACGACAGCAGCTTTACTGCGTTCTCACGCCTCTACTCCATGCTACAGCAAGCCGTCTGGTGCGCAAATAAACAGGGGCAAGTGTCAGGCACTGCGATTCGGAGCATTCACGTCATACCTTCGGGGAGAAGTGGAGTGGATCACCGCCGTCAAAGCTCTTGGTGTAACGTACCACGCCTCGGGTGAGGTTGCGCGTGAGACACGGACGGGAATTAGCGAAGAAGGCCAAAAAGCGCATGTCAATACCTGGCGCAATTTAGACTGTCCTTCACGGAGCGTCAGCTTCGTAATTAAAGCATGCGTTTTTTTTTTGTTACGTTGCGCGCATAGCCCCCCCCCCCCCTTCCCCGCCCCGAACTGTAGTGCGGAAGCTCGAGACCAAGTTCTTCTCTTTCTTTTGGAGAAGAAAGACGGAGAGGGTAGCTCGGGCTTTCATGCGGCTCCCAACCTGCATGGGGGGATACAGCCTCCCATGGTTATAGACAATGTGCAGCGTACTGGCGACCGTTGCGTAGGTTTGTCGATCTGATGCGAAACCAGGACCACTCAGGAAGCAGCTTTATAAACTACTTCCTGGGCTCATCGCGACGCGTGCTTTACAGTGAACCCTACATCGGCCCTTTGGCAGAGGAACCGCTTCCGTTCTACGCCTATGTTCCTAAAACATTTCTGGAACTGTAAGCACAGATTTCAGGCTTGGAAATTTCGGACATTGCCCGAAGCAAACTTTGCGAACAACGTGCTGTGGCAGAACTCACTGTGGAGCAGAAAGCGCGCTCTAAAAAAGAGCGCTGGAGACAGCGTGTTTCTTCGGTCCTCCCAGCGGACGTTAAAGATTTCGGGTGGGAGCGTGGTTGGGGTGCTCTGCCCAATAGAGACCACTTGACAGCGTGGGGCGTACCACCGTGAGCGCGAGGTCGTCAATGCGGACAAAAGTGAAACTTTGCGACACGCAATCTTTCAGTGTTCTGTAGCAAGGACGTTTTGAACGCTGTTGTCTAGGATGTTTAACGTACGCCTACGGGAGCGTACGAAATCGCGCGATGCCCTAGTGACGTTTCTGTTATGTGTGGGGCCCCTGGTTATATGGAGGCGTCGTTGTGTCGCGGCACTCCGATCCCGGCCTCACAAGGCAATGTTCCCAGTGCTGCTGTGCATGCGCACGCGTCTGTTCGAACACCTGGAAGCGGAGCTCACCAGGCTGGGGGAAGAGGCGTTTTTCCTGCGTTGATCATGCCGCTCCATCAAGGTGAACAGCGCACGTTTGAAAATTGGAATTGTTGAATATTAGCCTTGTAACCATACTAAAACAAGATAGAATATCAGCATTGTAACCAGAATACATATGATACATAGTTATTCTGCAGCGTTCACTTTACCATGTGTGTCTCTGTAACGATCTAAGACTCTAGCACTGCTTCCCACAATCGTAGTGTTTTGACACTGAAGTTACTGTTCGCAGTTGTGGTCAACTTAACTTTCACTCTACGTTGTACCCTTGGTGGTATAAAATGTTACGACTTAATGTAAGCCAGCGGCAGCCATTTCTGTATTGTTGTTTTTGTGTGCTTTTCCCTTTTGTAATGTATAATTGTTACCAGACGCATAGTTCCATCGAAGCATGTCATGTATCTGCTTCGATGGACAAATAAAGCTCTTTACAGAAAGACAGGACAGACAGACAGACAGACAGACAGACAGACAGACAGACAGACAGACAGACAGACAGACAGACAGACAGACAGACAGACAGACAGACAGACAGACAGACAGAACAAAATGTTTGTGTTTAAGTAGCCCAAGGAAGACTATCGTCTTTAAAAATTTCTTCGTTTGCTGCACCCAAGTAGGTCTCCGTAGCTCGTCTTCGCCACAACGCTTTAGAGAGATCCGTGAATGCGACCAAGTATGCAAATTCGGCGAGTCCCAACACCAATTTCCCTGAAAAAATGGTGTCTTTTCATGGACATAGCTTAATTCGAAACCTCATGCAAATCTTGCCCATTCACCCTGCGCATATCGCTTCATTCGCCGACTCCGCACGCTTGGTCGTTATGAAGAGTTGCAGCAAAGCCAGCATACGGGGCTACACGTGAAACGGGATATCTTACTTAAACGACAAAAATTCGATACCAAATATAAACACCAACATGCGAAGCCGGTGAAAAAAAAAAATCCTTGGCCGCAGTTTCTGGTTGCATCCGGACCTTCCGTGACCTCGGTCACCCGCATCGCCCTTTCAGTTTCGGTCGGTTCACGGTTGTTCTTCTGCGTGACCTTTCACGCCTCGTATTGACGCGAACCTTGTTTTCCCGCCGAGGTCGCGTGCCTCGTAATAACCTCTTTCCGTTGGTGTCTCGACGCTGCAAGCTAAAAAGATCATAAGAAGACAGACGGGACGCATAAGAGAAGAGGAGGAGGAGGAGATGTCGAACATCTCCACGAGAGAGCTGACGATTGGCAACTGAAGCGGAAGAGCAGAACGAACGAGCCGAGCTCTCCCGCTATCAGACACGGGCTCGCACCCCGCTCGGGTTGTGACAGATACGGATAACGTTAAATCCGTAGGCGCTTCCCGCTGCCTGAGAGGCGCAGTTGTTCGCGTATCGTGACATGTTTCGTGTGCCACGCGCGCTGAATTCAACCTGCGGAATGGTGTAGAGATTCGGGGCACACTGGGCGTATATAGCACTTCAGGACGTTGTCGTCTCTTCCGAATGACACGTTTGTGTAGGCGTGTGGCAGGCCTGAATAGTTGCCACAGACGCTGCGTAGCCAATTTGCAGCAAGTGCGCTGCAAACCAGTGAGGCATTTCCCGTGAAGTCTGATTGCCCTGAAACCCGTCCCAGGACTGAATGTTTATGTATCATTCGCAATATACACAGATCTTTTTGCGACATACACAGGTATACACATCTGCAGGGCTTACGGAAATAGATATATGTTTTGCAATTATAACGTCTCCATTGCATATAGGATGAAATGTTCTTATTGTTGTTTTGGCTATGTTGGTTGGTCTCCGTGAAACACGAGTATTTTTTTTGTCAAGTTTAATCATAAGCAACATTATAAGCCCCACGAAATATAGTTTAGAAATACCAATACAAAAAATAAAATGAAGCTTCAAGCACTTGCTAGTGCTAAGATAGGTCTTATATTCACAGAGAATAATTCAGCAAGAAAGTAGACCGCAACTGATGTGCGTGGAATTTCTGCACCTTACAGTCCACCAATGATGTGTTCATATCTACGCTAAAACTTTCCCAAACACGGAATCAAAATGACTGATACCGTCACTAAATTTTTCGTTGCTTCTGCTGTGTCACTTTAGTACTGGTAGGATGTGTCAGACTTATAAACGTGAAAGTTCTGCTAGCATTTTTCTACCGTCCTCGCACGGGTATTCTGTGCGCTCATTACAATTGTAACATAAATGCACAGCCGAGTTGTGTAGTTTAAACCGAATGAAAGTTCAAAAGTAGGTACATAAGAGGTCTAGTGCACGGAAGACAAGGCAGGTACGAGATGCGCGCGTCCCGTCTGGTCCGTGCTATTATCTGTCCTTTGCTAAACGTCCTTCGAAGTCGTGCTCCAAGTCACCCAGCAATACGTTTTATTCAAATGCGGGTTTAAGCCCGTAGCCGTACCAGGTGCCCTGTGAAACACGTAGTATTAGATGCTGCGATACATTTCTTCCCACCTGAGGTTATTTGCCGATACATGAAACCTCTTTTAGACGAGTCTTTCCTTTCCAGCTTCTTTGAAAGATGATTTGACTGAATTTATGCGGGCAGTCCGGGTCTGTTAAATTGAGCTTCTAAGACGCATTACCGAGCCGAAAATGCCTGTTAAAAGAAAACTATCCTTGTGCCTAATTTCTTTGCTAAAGCTTGCGTCGCTCCAAGCGAAATTTGTTCGTACATTTCGTACGTGCATATGTCATGACCCATCACTATTGGTCGCACCATGAAGAGGAGCTCACGCCTGTAAGGACACTCAGTGAGTGAGTGAGTGAGTGAGTGAGTGAGTGAGTGAGTGAGTGAGTGAGTGAGTGAGTGAGTGAGTGAGGAGTGAGTGAGTGAGTGAGTGAGTGAGTGATGTGAGTGAGTGAGTGAGTGAGTGACGTGAGTGAGTGAGCTGAGGAGTGAGTCAGTAGTGAGTGAGGTGAGTGCGTGAGTGAGTGAGTGAGTCGAGGAAGCGATATATAAATAAGACAAAATGTTTTTTGCCCCTGTGTGGTCCGTTTAAGTCCTTCTCTACCGAAGCACAGACCGCGCACACTTTTGGGCAGTGACCGTCCGAGTTTCAGTTTCCCATTCGGAACTTCCGAGTTCAGCTTCGCCTTATTCTATGTATGGTTGTGTGTATGTCCCGAAGTGAAGTTGAAGAAGACGACGGTAAAGAAGACGCGCTTTGCGGGGTACGTTCTATCATCATAGTCGTCTTTGGGGTCATTCACCCCACACTCACGAGCCAAGCATTGATGAGAAAATGCCAGCAAAAACTGTGAAGGTTATTACGGGAACGAGAAGAAGTTTCGTAAGGAATGCTGCGGTGACAGAGAGCCATCAGGCACTCGGACCCGAGCGTGTAGCAGCGGTCACCTACGGAAAACACCGGCACCGTACCGTCAGTCGGTGAACAAGTCAAGCATTGGGAGGGGACGACCGTGCGTCCACGAGGGCCGCGTTTCCTGCAACTGCGAGAGCCCGGGACACGGTGTACCACAGTGGACCTCCATGCGTCACCTGACCCCAACCACCGACGCCATGCCGCGACTGACCCCTACCTACGCCGCCACGCCTCAACCGGACTAATGGTGCGACAGGACTGGCGAAACTTTAAACCACGTACTGCGTTTCCACGTGCCGTTGAACTTTTTGTTTTAGACTTTGCCAGATCATTAACGCTATCGCCTTTTGTCATACATACTTGGCCCTATTCCGCGTGTCTGGCATTCGTTGCTCGGAAAATATAAGCGCAGGGTCTTGACCACTATTTTTCTTCTTGTTAACCTGTTTTTTCCAAGAACCTGACAGTGCGCCGTCCGCCGTGCTGTCGTTGGTGCGACCCACTCCCCAAAACGAGTACCGCCGATATTTGTTAAGCAGAATTACTACATTCTTTATATAGCACGGATAGCACATCACAGGCTGCATATACTTTGTTGTCGTGATGGTTTGTCTTTTACACGTATTGTTTGTAGATTTAAACATGATTCTATTGTTGCATTAATGTTCCTTTAATTTTTTCATGGCTAGACTGCACAATGAATTGTGAAAGCAAGTTCAGAAAAGAAAACAGAGAGAGTGATTCCGACAGTGACGGTGATGCATATCAGCGCGGCAAAAGAGGAAGGAAGTGTACGGCAGCGGCAGGAGATATTTGGACTCGTGGGAGAAAGAATTTTAGTGACTGACTAGCGTGGAGTCGGCAAACGGAAGGATACCGTTCTGCAAGCTCTGCCATACATCCGTAAAGCCCCATCATGGAATGCTGCCAAGACACGCCTAAGAAGCGCAACACAAGTAATCATTGTAATAGTGGCCATGGGCGACTGTTCTATCCATTTATGCTTTTCCATGTTCTTATGAATTATCAGTGGTGAATGTGCTGTGTGTCAACGGATATTTTATGCCAGTGTGACTATGGATTACCTGTTATGTAACTGGATCATGTTTAGCAATTTCTTTCTAAAAGCTTGACTTCAAAACCTTTTATAAACCGAACTTTGTCATCGTGTGTTTGGACTTCGTTCTTATGCGTTTCGTTTACTCACTTATGAACAATAGTGTGTATAATTTTTGATATAGGAGTCTTTAAAGTCTCAAAGCTTTCTTTGTTAAGAACTGTATTGTAGCACGTGTGTTTGGACTCATTTCTTACGCGTTTATTGTTTTATCAAGAAGATATGGTTTACATTAGGCTACAGGTGCCTTTAAGGGCTACATTTTGTGCTCTTTCGAACGTGGTAGTGGCCGTCATTATTTCAAATATCCTTTCAAAGAATAGTCAGCGCCACATGGCTGCTTTGTGTCTTTTATATTGGGCTGTGACGAACCCTAATTGACTAAACCTGCAAGTGACCTTTATAGGTTGTATTGTAGTACTAATATCGCGACTCTAAGCACGTTAAAGGGTCCTAATGCGCAACTGCTTGCTTTGTCCACATGCACACTTAGTAATCTTAGTATTTTTATTTGCACATTGCATCCAAAATGGGATTCTGATATCTCAGTAGACGTGTATAAGGATCATTTTTGTGTAATTTTAGTGTATTGACTGTTCATTTTACTGTGATAATTATTTATAATGCGTTCCATCATTCATGTCTTCAGATCCCTTCAAATGCTGCGGTGATAGGTTACTGTGAATCATAATAATGGGCACTTCAGTCTATGATGTGCATTCCCCTATACAAAAGATATCGCATCCTGAAAATTCCCCACTTTTCGAAATGCATGCTGTGCTAATTTGTATACTCATTTAGTGAATTACACTAATAATAAAGCTACTACATTTTATTCTGAGATATATTTCCCTCGCAGCTATAAGAAATGAGCCACTGCTTCGAACCACGCTTTCCTTGCTATGAGCGGAAGCCTTTCATTCTCTTAAACACCACAGTCGAGTATTTGCTGCAGTTATGTTGTTTTTTGCTAGATAAGTGTTTTGGTTTTGAAAGTGACAAAAACAAGAGTGTGACGTTTTGTATTTGAAATTTTGTATTTCACCAGTAATTCACACCTGTTTCGAAATTCTTCATCCGCGATGTAACCCTAATATTCCTTCCATAACGAATTACGCCCTAGTAACCTCTGATAGCTAGAAAGTACAATAGCCTTTTCCGGCATGTTGATTGTGCAATGTACACACTAAAATAATAAACACTCACATATATCTTGAAGGAAATATACATCGCACAAAGGGCGGGTGTTTGAATATCGTGGCGCAGAACACAGCGAGCACTCGATCGAATGCGCCGTAACTCTGTGCGCGCATGCCCGCAGTATTCTTCTAGTTCACTGTTGTACCCCAGAAGACACGTTGTTTCTGAGTCTGCAGCACTGCTTTACGACAGAAGCACATAAATAAAAAACACGGTATCCTTGACTCCATCTCTAATAAGTGTTTATGGCTACTGGTATCGTTTGCAGCGTGCGAAAGTATATCACAAAAAGACGAGTAGTCACTGTTGGTTTAATTAAACCACCCGGTGTTTTGATTATTGCGTTTTGCCAGCTAACAACTGGACGGATATAAAGTAATTTTATTTAGGTTTTCTCAAACCTATTTAACAAATATAGTCCAAAAGGGAATTAAACTATACCTCCTCCGGGACAGGAGGCACCGTATTAAGAAACAAAAACACTATCTTGATGGCTTTTCTTTGTGAATGCATGATTAAAACGCCATCGATATTCAATGTCTTTATTAACACATTTTTCCCCTGTAAGAAGACAGCGGAAATAAGGAAAAAACAGTAAGAAGACGTGATTTGCTGCCGATGATTAAAACTAAGGGAAGTAGCCGGAAGTACGTCGTATCTGACATTTTGGCAGGAAGCTGGTATCGAAGCCTCTTTTCTATCTGGCAACGTTGGCGTGTACCCATCATGTAAAGAAAAACGCAATAAGCGAACAGGTAACACAAAATTAGATAAAAACCCGCTAAGGGTAGGAATACACGTACACAAACCCTGATCCTGCACTACGGGGCACCAGGAAAGTCGTTTACTACCATTTCGTGAACGTTAGTAGCACATAAAGTAATAAAAAAATTATGGCGTCATATTTTCTATCGACGAGGTTTAATCTACGCGTACTTACTCCGGTTCTGTTTCATTCTTTTTTCTATCTGGCTTTTCCTTTTATTCGCGTGGTCGAAGAAAATCCTGGAAGGCCCGGCCGCTATGAGATCGTGGTTGTCGGAGGAAGCCGCAAGAAGCCGGATGTAGATGATTAGCGAGAGGTTGCCAGATTGGCTTAGACGTCGTCCGCTGCATCAGTCACTATTTCTATCTTGACTTCTCCCCTTTGAGGGCATATAATCCTGCTCATAGAGCCGCACTGCAGGCAGTATTGCCTATTTTCTGCCAATATGGCCCTGTCAAC